>OY757947.1:52720430-53122930 GCA_963585895.1 Sepioteuthis lessoniana | reverse complement strand
GCTCGGGCAGGATGTGACACAAGGTCAATTTTTAAGAAAAGTTTAACAGGTTTGAATTCAGTTTTCCTTCTCCTAGACTAGTTGCCTCACCAAGGCTGAAGAACCTAGTCTGCCCTACTATTTACCCATAACTGGAGGGAGAATAATTGGATTCATACCTTTCCCAAGGGTATTAGTGCTATGTGAAATGCAATTAGTTTCGGCCAGGATTTGAACTCATGTCGCCATGTCCATTTCCTACGATGGTAACCATTACACCAATTTTTCTAATTGTGATTTTTATTTTCATTTTTTTCCTTGAGATTTTTCTCTTTCTTCATTTGTTGTAAAGTTTGTTGTGTTATGGCAATTTGAATATTTGTATAAGAATTGTTTCCTTTTTTTTTTTCTTTTTTTTTTTTTTTTTTTTCAAGTGATGTCAAGCATGGAAATATTATCTCAGAAACAAAAATAAAAATGAGGGTGTAGGGAAGAAGAAAAAGATTCTGATTACAAAACAAAAGATGGACTAATTTGATCTGGAAGTTTTTTTGTTTTTGTTTTTTTTCACTTTCTCTTGTTCTTTTTCTGTTCTCTCTCTCTCTCTCTCTCTCTCACCACTCTTTTGTCTTCCTTCATTCATTTTCTCTCTTCCCTCTTAATTCTATCATTGTATGCAAATTATGTGTATGAGGAATACTTGATAACCATTACTTGAAACTATCATTGTTTACAAAGGATTAATTACTAGAAGCTCTGAAACTGTGTTCAAACAAATGACTATGATTGAATAAAAATGATTATTTCAAACTATATTATTAGTATTGGATAGGAATACTTGAAACCATATAACTGTGTGCAAATTATTTGCATTAGAAATATTTTATGTAACTGTAAATTATTTGTATTTAGAATAGTTACTTGAAGCTGGAATTGTTTACTAAGGATTATTATTATTATTATTATTAGTTACTTGAAACGATATAATTAACTTTAAAAAATTACTTTATAGTATGAGATAACCCAGGAAGGTTTGACAGACTGTAAAAACCAACCAACCCCTTCCTATTTTTATCTTTTTTATCTCTCCCCTTCTAACTATACTGATTCTTCACCTTTCTGTCTACCCCTCCTTTTTTTCCTCCTCCTCCTTCCGCCTTTGTAGTTTTCCTCCTCCCTTTCCCTACATAGCTTACCTTCTCTTAATCTTGCCTCTTAGAATAAGATGCCCCCTTCTCTCACGGGGGAGGGGGCATCTTGTGTATGACTGTAAACTACATCTAATTATGAAACTCTTGTTTTAAAGCTTTGGAGAGTGTAGAATTCTCTTCATTTCCATTACTCCCAGGTCAACTATTACTTGGTGTAGTAGTACTTATCAGGGTCTCATATATAGGTCAAATAAGTATGTTTGAAAATTATTAGTATTAGATTAGAAAACTTAAAAACATACAAATGATTTGTGTATAATTGTATTAGATAGGACTACTTGATATCTGTGTGTATGAATTATTAGTATTAGACAGGAATACTTGAAACTATATCACTATATACGATTTATTTTTATTAAGAGTACTTGAAGCTATAATTCTTTAATTAAAGTTTATTATTAGTTACTTAACCAGACCATTGTCTTAATGAGTAAAGTGTTCGCCAATGGTCCATGAAACTGGTTCTTATGTCGAGCCATACCAAAGACTCAAAAAATGGTACTTGATGCCGCCTTGCTTGACACTCAGCATTATAAGGTACAGATCAAGAGTAAAGTGGAGCAATCCAGAGAAAGGAATAGCACCCTCCCTTACCCCTCAGTGTAATAGCTAATGAAAAGGGAGCTTTTGGGTCTCCCTCGACTACAGTCACCAACTTTTCTTATTAGTTACTTGAAACCATGTAATTGTAAATGATTATTACATAGAAACACTTGAAATCATAACTGCAAACAAATGATTATCGACAATAAAAAAAGAGATATATGCAATGGAACGTTTAAAAAATATACTTATGATTACAATCAAACATTTAAAAAGGAATCAAATTTTGGCATTAAATAACCCATAAGGGACTGATATGCTGTTAAACAAATAAGCTAAACTAAATTTTTCCATTTAATTATTTCCCTTGCTTTTCTACGAAATCACAAGAAATGATCCAATTAGAATAACTGGAAATCTGCACATGCAAACAATAACAAACTTTTTTAAAAAAAATCAAATGCACGTTCGTTTTTTTTGTGGAGCAAAATAAAAATGAAAAGAGCAAATTTTACTGAATAGCTCAGGCCAAATGCAATTTCTTTTCAGAATGAGTTTCATTTATTGATTATTTTGATAGGACTTTGATAAAAATGGATCACTCTATCCAAGCCAGAAAACCAGACCTAGTTTTATCAAGCAAGGCTTGTAATGGTTATCGTCGTAGGAAATGGACACGGCGATACAAGTTCAAATCCTGGACGAGACTGATTGCATTTCACATCGCACTAATACCCTTGGGAAAGGTATGAATCCAATTATTCTCCCTCCAGCTATGGGTAAATAGTAGGACAGACTGGGTTCTTCAGCCTTGGTGAGGCAACTAGTCTAGGAGAAGGAAAACTCTGAATTCAAACCTGTTAAATTCCGCTTTAAAATTGACCTTGTGTAATATCCTGCCCGAGTGGAGAGGTTGGTAAATAGGATCAAGCAAGGCTTGTTCTGTCTGTTTATTGTCATATCAATGTCATATGATACATTTATGAATGAAGAGTGCTCAATCAACGATAGAGCATATATAAGTTAGGATAGCATGTCTCTTCTACTGTATGGATGCACCACCTGATCACAAACGAAATGGATGGATTAAAAGCTAGGTCAGAATTACATAAGGACGCTGCATGGTGTTTTCAACAAATCCTGGAAGCAGCATCCCACTAAAATGGCAGCTCTACGGGCCACTTATCTCCCATCTCACTAACCATCCAAGTAAGACAAGATATGCAGGGCATTGCTGGGGAAGTAAGAATGAACTCCTTAGTAATGGTCTCTCATGGACTCCTACACAGACAGATCAGTGTTTGCCAACCCGCAAAAACTTACATAGATCAGTTCTGTCTAGAGGATCTGCCTGGGGTGATGAACCATAGGGATGGAGAGTGACAGTCAAGGGATTATGTTGATAATGAGATTTAGTCAATGGCACTTGGTGACTCAGTTTCTCACTTATGCCATCATCACAAGAAAGTCACCAACTGCCATATATATATATATATATATACACATACACACACACTTTCTTTATGATTAAGTGTTAAGAATATTTTCTTTTGTGCATATTTATTTTGATTTCTCTTATAAGTCTCTCTCTCTCACCTGACCTTTTTTCACCTGACCCTTTTACAGAACTAGTTTTTAATTTGTTTCTTATGAGTCATCCATCATTTCAACTGATCTAAGTATCTTTGTCTTTCCTCAACCCCTCCCAGTAATAAAGGGGGAGGGGAGTGATGGAAAGGAATGTGTGGTTGGGATCTTAATGAATTTTCAATTGAAATGTTAAAAAATCTTTTCTGCTTTTATCTATTTATTTTTCATCCTCATGTCTTCCCTATTCCCCAAACACACCACCACCACACTCCACTCAACCTTGCCCCCGACCACATTGCTCAACTTGGTCCTTTCATTATTCTTGATATAAAAGAAGTAAATGATTTAAAAAAAAAAAAAAAAAATTTTTTTTAATGAAATTATAACAGTTTTATGCATATAGAATTGCACCTGCCTGCAGGGTTTAGAATATGCCAACTGTATCCTCCCTATGCATGATGGGGGGGGGGGATACGCACCTCCTTCCCTAAAAAACAAAGTTAGGATTTCCTGCATATGACTCTAAACTGGATCTGGTGGTGAGGCTGCAGTTCTGAAGATCTGGGGAGTGTGGAGTACCCCAATCTAACTTGGAGTGCTTGGACTTGTTTAGGTCTCATGTTTAAAATTTTTTATCAAATTGGAATACTTGAAGCCATATAACTGCATCTAATTTGCATCAAATTTTGACTTTAAATAACCCCTAAGAAGTTGATATGCCATGAAACAAAGTAAAACCTAAAACTAGAAATTATTCCTTTAAGTGTATTAAACATTTGAACATTTCTACTGTTGGAAGCTGTGACATTAAATCACAATGCAAAATACAAAGAATAAACTTTCATAAAGGGTTTAGTTCTAGTTAGTTTACAAATAATTGGTATCAAGTCTTACGTTAATGAGGATTATATAATCCTGTTTTAGTATTAAATCTAGAAAGGGTAAAGTTTCAAATTGGTAAATCCAACATTGACATTCTTTTTCCTTACAAGAGATGTTGCATTAAAAGCCTTACATGAATTAGGTTTTTAAGAGTAATCGAAAGATTCATTTTTCCAGAATGCAATATTGCTAGTTATCAATTTTAGACAGGAAGTTGTTTATTGCTTATACGCAAGACAATAATTCAACACGTATGATGACTTAACATAGTTTTTCACTCTAATAAAAGATTGAAGAAATATTTTTTCAATTAGAAACTGCTGAAAGATAATGGATATTATGTTGAGAAACCTTAATCCTAACAACAAATTATCCAAAACACATCATATTTTAATCTTCAATAAACACTGACACCAACATTGAATAATAATCATATTTACCAACCCCTCTGCTCGGGCAGGATGTGACACAAGGTCAATTTTTGAGCAAAGTTTAACAGGTTTGAATTCAGAGTTTTCCTTCTCCTAGACTAGTTGCCTCACCAAGGCTGAAGAACCTAGTCTGTCCAATTTACCCATAGCTGAATAATAATGATGATGATAATAAGTTATTCTCTGGGATTTTGTTATATACAAACTGACAAAAAATAAAGAGCTAAAGAGCAAGTATAGTAGTTCAGGACTATAAAAGAAAATATGCCTTCTAATTGATATTTTAGTGCCTTTAAACTGTATACTTATGCTCAACTGAACTGCTTGAAATAGAACTGTTTTGACATCAAAACTGTGCACTTATGCTAAACTGAATTGTTTGAAATAGAACTGAATATTTGTATAAAAATAGATTTGACATTAAATAACCTACAAAGGTTGACATGCCATAAAACCCAAACAACCAAACTAAAAAAAATATAATGAAAGAAGTAAATACAAAGAAATGGAAATAAAAGAATTTAAAAAATGGTGCCTTAAAACTATTACCACTGGGCCAGCAATTGGAGAAGCCCTGGTGGGTATGATCAAAAAGAGGACAGACTAATACATTAAAAAGATACCTGTTAGTCTCAGCCAATATGAAATACAATAAATTACACTTTTTGGAATTGCTCATCTCCTTTAGAGAGTACGATCAATATGATTGGAAAATCAATATCTGAAAGTATAGATGGAATATATGTAATCACTACCTTCCCTCATCCTAGATCTTGGGAAAAGACCCAATGAAGGATTGTAAGAAACCAAAAATTAAGCTGAAAATTAATAATATGCCTCAGAATAGCTAGAGTAGGTTATGTGGGGATAAATGAAATGGTTAATCATATAATAAATGAATTCCAGAAACTGGTATAAAACTAGTACAAGACTATGCATGATTAAGTAGGTAAGGGGATCCACTGGGAATTGTGCAAGAGATTAAAATTTGACCGTAATAACAAATGATATATGCACAAACTCGAATCTGTCCTAGAAAATGATTCATGAATTTCTCTGTGATTTTGAGATACAAATGGATAATCCAATACCAGCCAGAACACCATGCCTAATATCGATTAACAAGAAAAAGAGAACTTGTCATCTGTCAGATTTTGCCAATCCAATGAACCTCAGTGAAAATGATAGAAATTGAAAAGATAGACAAATATCTGGACCCTTTGCTAGAAAGCTGAAAAAGCTGCAGAACATGAAAGCGACAGTTAACCAATCATTGACTTTAAGAATGGAAGATTAATGGTAGACTTGAAACCATCTAGACTACAAAATCTGCTTGGATAAACAGAAAAGTCCTGAAGATCTAAGGAGACTTCCTGTCACTTACACCCTAGTGGAAAACCATCAAGTAGAGCTTCATGTGAAAACTAACAAGGAGTAATGATGATGAAAAATTCTCATCAATTTTTATAGAATGATTTTTCTACTTAACACATTTTTGACAAAGCAACCAAAAACAAAATAAAGAAAAGTCAAGAAAAAATTATTTTCAAATAATCCATCTTATCGAATGAAATGTCTTAATATATATTTTATATATATTGGGTGTAATATTTCTTAGAGGGTATTGATACTGCATACAAATTCTAGGAGTTGTGATCAGTGTGTATACCTGTCATCTTTTATAGTTAGTTTGCTTGTCTTAGCATATTGGGAAAAAAGCTAGGTTTGAAATAAGGAAAGAAAAAAAATTATAAATTTGAAAAAAAAAAAATTATTAAAAAATTTGTTATGAAAAAGCATAAAAATTTTGAGTTGATTTATACTGCTCTAATAAGCAGAAACACACATGTGATGTTTCATTGCATTTTAATGTGAAATCAAAAAATGAAAATATACTGTGGATGAAATTTTTGTGTGTATACATAAAGAAAAAAGCCCTGCATTTAATCTCTTTGATAGGGCTTGAGTTTTTGTAACCTTTTTTTTTTTTATTTTTAAATAAAGACTTCATTTGATGGCTACTGCATATTTCTGTATCTGATTTGGTCATGTCTCCCCCACCCTACATGTAATCCTTTAACAGGTTTTAGTGTTCCTACTTGGGCTCTTGTCTTTTTTCTTTGCTCATGATTATGTATTGTCTTTTAGGATTTCCTTGTGTTCTCCTATCAGGTATTGGTTTCCCCTGCTCATGTTGCAATGTGTGTGCTTGTTTTTATCTATTTATCTATTTATTTTTGTTTTGTTTTTTCTATTCTTCTACTGTTCTTCTGTATTCTCCCCCCACCTCCTTGCTCTTGGTTTGGGGGATTGCCTATACTTTTCTTGTGCTGGGTTTTGTCTTTTTCCTACTCATGGTTCTCTCTCTCTCTCTCATATATCTTTTTTTAATACTCCGGTACTAGGACTCATTGTAAAATATCAACATAATCTACAGATAAAACAAGTTTTCATGATATTCACATCATTGTCTTTGAGTAGTGTGTGTATAAATATCTCTTGACTTCTCTGTGAGTAATCAGGAAAAAAGATTTCCATAATTTCTACAATGTTCACAAGTGTTTCCTTCATAATGGCCTCAAAATTGTTAATAGTCTTTTATCTTAAAGCAATTTTTCATTAAGGAGAAATTCCAAAGCTAAAAACAGTGCTTTCCCTTAAGGAACAAATTCTTAAAGGTAAAATTTTTTTTTTTTTTAGATTGGATGAGTTGATTGACAGTTGCAAATGTCAATATTTTCAAAACCATTTCATGTATTCTGAAACCAAAATATTGTGGAGGAAAAGCGACCAAAAAGAATCCCAAATGATGCAATTAGTACAAAGAATCAAAATACTTAAACCCTTTTGCAGGAAGAGCAATATTTTTCTCGTTTTATCTACCTGTGAAAGGAGTTAGAATTTTTTTTTCTCTCTTGACTGGTTGTCTAACTAAGGTTAAAGAACCCAATCTGCCCTACTATTTATCTATAGCTTGAAGGAGAAAAAATGGATTCATACCTTTTTCAAGGGTATTAATGTAAAAGGAACTGTAAACAGCCTCATCCAGGGTTTTAAACTGGGTTACCAATTCTGTTTCCTATAGTAATAACCATTGTGCTAGGCATGCCTCCTTAAACCATGGATGGTAAGGATTTTTTTTTTTTTTTTTTTAAGGAGGTAACATTCATGTTAAGATTTAAAAAATCACATACAATTAGCTTAAGCAAAGTCTCTTTTTTTTTTTTTTTTTTTTTTTTTTTTTTTTTTTTTTTTAGCTGATTTGTTTCATTCTCAGTAATTTTACTTGTTAAATGTAGAGAACAACAACAATAATAATACATACACTTGTCGCTGTAAAAATGCCCTGCAAAACCCCCCAAAAAAACCCTGTTGTGCAGGCAGCAAATCCTTCATAAAAAAAATCTCTTGGGTCAGGCATTGTTTTGGGATCAAAGCATCATTACCACTAGATGAGAGCATACCCAGTAATATCTTACAATACCACCATACTGGCTTTCTGTTATATCGTGCGGGTTCAGATCAAGAGGCAGTTTCTTTGTCATCTTGTCCTTTGTTGTATTCACAACATTCCAGTTAGGAAATTTTAATTCAATGATGTAAGATTGGAATTAAGACAAGATTATATAATATATACACACGCACATCCACACTCACACTTATGTGTGAAGGTGCTTGTAGTGTAATGGTTACCATTGTAAGAAATGGACCTGGTGAATAGAGTTCAAATTCTGGATGAGATGGTTTGTATTTTAGAGTACTAATTGGGAAAGGTATAAATCCAGCTATGGTGAAATGAAAGGACAAACAGGGTTTGTTTTTTTTACCTTACTTTGACAACCAGTCTAGGATAAAGAAAACATTGAATTCACATCTTAAACTCTGTTGAAAAATTGATCTTGTGTCATATCTTGCTTGTGTGAAGAGTTTGAGTGTGTACATGCACACACGTCTATAAATAGATTTTTCTAAATCTGCCCTGTCAGCAAGTATTTGGACTTATCTTCATATTACGCATACTTTTTTGCTTTTTTTTTTTTCTCTTTCTTTCTCTCTTCCAACTTTCTCTCTCTCTTCCAACTTTCTCTCCATTTCACACTTACTCACTTACACACACTTTCGCTCTCTCCCTATGTTTTTCCCTCTGTCTTTCCCATTTTCCACTTTTCTCTTTTCATTCTCTCTCCCTTCTCACTTTTCACTGTGATGTTGAATTCTACTCTGGCCTCAAGAGATCAACTTCTCGGTCATTGTCTTCTGCAGAGGGCTGTTACGTAGAATGTGTATTGCCGAGAGCAGCCTGGCACTTGACACTCCACAAAATAAATCCTGGTGAAGACTCCTATTTCGGGCGTATGAGAAACAAACAATGTGGATGCTAATTCAAGGTTAGACTGGTCTCAGACGTCAGTAAGGGGTTGTTGATTCACTTTCACATAACACCACCAAGTCCTTTGTTCTCTTACCCCCTCATATCATGGAAGAACGAACTTTTAGGTTAGATTATATTAATTGTTGACAGATTTCCAAATCCTCTTGTAATGTTTAAGGAGGCAATAAGACGTTTAGTGAGAATTAATGAAAGCGGTATGAGGCCGAGACAAGATACATGGCAAAAAAAGTCAAATCAACAGAGGAAAGAACACAATCAAAGCATTTCAACACAAGGATGCATTTAAAATATAACAAAATTTTAATGTGATGATCAAACAAATAATAATGAGATTTAAGAAAGTTCTTTTTTTTCTTTTCTCTTTTCTTTTTAAAATACCGGCAATATTAAGCCAACAGGAAAACATCAAACAAAAATGTCTCTCAACAGTCTTTTTTCTTTCTCTTTTTTTTCTTTTGAGTAAAAGGACTGAGGCGTGTAGCAATGTTCATTCAATAATTTTAACTATTAGTGAAATAGAACATTTTTCAGTGTTTTTTTTTTTAATTTTTTTTTTTTTAAATACATACAACTTTCCAATATTCAAGATTTGGAAGAGAAAAAGGGTTTAAGCTGTACTTATCTTTGACGGGTTTTCAATTTTCAGATTTTCTCTCTTTTTATGGGTGAGCTATCATTTCCCGGACCAATCTTGTTGCAATGCTGGATTTGTTCAAATTGAAGATTTTCCTGCAAATTTCTCTAATGCATACCAGCATTTTTGGCGCGAAGATTCTGTCGACGAACCATTTGACTTTTCTTTTCCTCTTCCACCACCTCGCCAAATCACGCCACCTGATTGACCTTGACTTTTTAGTTTCAACAGACTAAAGTGCAAAGGGTACAGATAGCTTACCCTTTCTCTCTCCTACCACTTTAATGGTCGGGTCCCTGCTATCCGATCTTTCTTAATGCCGGTTGATTCAAATAAAGAGGGGGTAAGGGTATTGACCTCCCCTTCACTCTCTCTCTATGGCATGACATGTCACATCATTCTCTCTCTCTCCTCTCTCTCTTCACTCTTAACTCTCTCTCTCTCTCTTCACTCTTAACTCTCTCTCTCTCTTCACTCTTAACTCTCTCTCTCTCTTCACTCTTAACTCTCTCTCTCTTCACTCTTAACTCTCTCTCTCTTCACTCTTAACTCTCTCTCTCTTCACTCTTAACTCTCTCTCTCTCTTCACTCTTAACTCTCTCTCTCTCTTCACTCTTAACTCTCTCTCTCTTCACTCTTAACTCTCTCTCTCTTCACTCTTAACTCTCTCTCTCTCTTCACTCTTAACTCTCTCTCTCTCTTCACTCTTAACTCTCTCTCTCTCTTCACTCTTAACTCTCTCTCTCTCTTCACTCTTAACTCTCTCTCTCTCTTCACTCTTAACTCTCTCTCTCTCTTCACTCTTAACTCTCTCTCTCTCTTCACTCTTAACTCTCTCTCTCTCTTAACTCTCTCTCTCTCTTCACTCTTAACTCTCTCTCTCTCTTCACTCTTAACTCTCTCTCTCTCTTCACTCTTAACTCTCTCTCTCTCTTCACTCTTAACTCTCTCTCTCTCTTCACTCTTAACTCTCTCTCTCTCTTCACTCTTAACTCTCTCTCTCTCTTCACTCTTAACTCTCTCTCTCTCTCTTCACTCTTAACTCTCTCTCTCTCTCTTCACTCTTAACTCTCTCTCTCTCTCTTCACTCTTAACTCTCTCTCTCTCTCTTCACTCTTAACTCTCTCTCTCTCTCTTCACTCTTAACTCTCTCTCTCTCTCTTCACTCTTAACTCTCTCTCTCTCTCTTCACTCTTAACTCTCTCTCTCTCTTCACTCTTAACTCTCTCTCTCTCTTCACTCTTAACTCTCTCTCTCTCTTCACTCTTAACTCTCTCTCTCTCTTCACTCTTAACTCTCTCTCTCTCTTCACTCTTAACTCTCTCTCTCTCTTCACTCTTAACTCTCTCTCTCTCTTCACTCTTAACTCTCTCTCTCTCTTCACTCTTAACTCTCTCTCTCTCTTCACTCTTAACTCTCTCTCTCTCTTCACTCTTAACTCTCTCTCTCTCTTCACTCTTAACTCTCTCTCTCTCTTCACTCTTAACTCTCTCTCTCTCTTCACTCTTAACTCTCTCTCTCTCTTCACTCTTAACTCTCTCTCTCTCTTCACTCTTAACTCTCTCTCTCTCTTCACTCTTAACTCTCTCTCTCTCTTCACTCTTAACTCTCTCTCTCTCTTCACTCTTAACTCTCTCTCTCTCTTCACTCTTAACTCTCTCTCTCTCTTCACTCTTAACTCTCTCTCTCTCTTCACTCTTAACTCTCTCTCTCTCTTCACTCTTAACTCTCTCTCTCTTCTCGCTCTCTTCTCTCTCTTCTCGCTCTCTTCTCTCTCTTCTCGCTCTCTTCTCTCTCTTCTCGCTCTCTTCTCTCTCTTCTCGCTCTCCTCTCTCTCTTGCTCGCTCTCCTCTCTCTCTTGCTCGCTCTCCTCTCTCTCTTCTCTCTCTTGCTCGCTCTCCTCTCTCTCTTCTCTCTCTTGCTCGCTCTCCTCTCTCTCTTCTCTCTCTTGCTCGCTCTCCTCTCTCTCTTCTCTCTCTTGCTCGCTCTCCTCTCTCTCTTCTCTCTCTTGCTCGCTCTCCTCTCTCTCTTCTCTCTCTTGCTCGCTCTCCTCTCTCTCTTCTCTCTCTTGCTCGCTCTCCTCTCTCTCTTCTCTCTCTTGCTCGCTCTCCTCTCTCTCTTCTCTCTCTTGCTCGCTCTCCTCTCTCTCTTCTCTCTCTTGCTCGCTCTCCTCTCTCTCTTCTCTCTCTTGCTCGCTCTCCTCTCTCTCTTCTCTCTCTTGCTCGCTCTCCTCTCTCTCTTCTCTCTCTTGCTCGCTCTCCTCTCTCTCTTCTCTCTCTTGCTCGCTCTCCTCTCTCTTGCTCGCTCTCCTCTCTCTTGCTCGCTCTCCTCTCTCTTGCTCGCTCTCCTCTCTCTTGCTCGCTCTCCTCTCTCTCTTCTCTCTCTTGCTCGCTCTCCTCTCTCTCTTGCTCGCTCTCCTCTCTCTCTTCTCTCTCTTGCTCGCTCTCCTCTCTCTCTTCTCTCTCTTGCTCGCTCTCCTCTCTCTCTTCTCTCTCTTGCTCGCTCTCCTCTCTCTCTTCTCTCTCTTGCTCGCTCTCCTCTCTCTCTTCTCTCTCTTGCTCGCTCTCCTCTCTCTCCTCTCTCTCTTGCTCGCTCTCCTCTCTCTCTTGCTCGCTCTCCTCTCTCTCTTGCTCGCTCTCCTCTCTCTCTTGCTCGCTCTCCTCTCTCTCTTGCTCGCTCTCCTCTCTCTCTTGCTCGCTCTCCTCTCTCTCTTGCTCGCTCTCCTCTCTCTCTTGCTCGCTCTCCTCTCTCTCTTGCTCGCTCTCCTCTCTCTCTTCTCTCTTTTGCTCGCTCTCCTCTCTCTCTTCTCTCTTTTGCTCTCCTCTCTCTCTTTTGCTCTCCTCTCTCTCTTTTGCTCTCCTCTCTCTCTTTTGCTCTCTTTTGCTCTCTCTCTCTCTTCTCTCTTGCTCTTCACCTTCGCTCTTCCTCTCTCTTCACCTTCGCTCTTCACCTTCGCTCTTCCTCGCTCTTCACCTTCGCTCTTCCTCTCTCTTCACCTTCGCTCTTCACCTTCGCTCTTCCTCGCTCTTCACCTTCGCTCTTCCTCTCTCTTCACCTTCGCTCTTCACCTTCGCTCTTCCTCTCTCTTCACCTTCGCTCTTCACCTTCGCTCTTCCTCTCTCTTCACCTTCGCTCTTCACCTTCGCTCTTCCTCTCTCTTCACCTTCGCTCTTCACCTTCGCTCTTCCTCTCTCTTCACCTTCGCTCTTCACCTTCGCTCTTCCTCTCTCTTCACTCTCTCTCTCTCTTCTCACTCTCTCTCTTCTCTCTCGCTCTCTTCACTTTTTTTACTCTTATCCAGTTTTAAACAATGTCTTGTGGGGTACATTATGTTCCGCCGTTTTATTTTCCAAAAAACATTCCACTTTTTTTTCTTTCTTCAAATGTTCCAATTTTTCTATTATTTTGCACTCAAAACTTTGAGCAGAAAATTGACATTGCTCCAAATCCCCCTCCCACCAAACAAAAACAAAAGTCTTTTGTGTTGGTGCTGATGTTTTGAAATAAAATATCTCACATTTTAGTGACTTTTTTTTACTTTGGAATTAACTTTATATGCTTCACTGATAACCTTTTGTCTTATCCTCCTACTTTTGCACTTTCTCCAAGAATTCTTTGTCAACATCTTCACCCATTTTTAATGCCAAAGGACGTTAATTGAAGTTTTCAATTCTTTAGCTGTAAAATACAAAACAAGGTTAATTAATGTCTCTCGTTTTGAAATTTGTACCGGTTTTCAGATTGTTCAGAAGGGAAGAAGTCACTATATCTCTATTGCCATTGGTAACACAAAACTTATGCACTCTTTTATACTCAAACAAGACGAATGACTACAGTGTATAGCATCTCGGACACTATACATTGCCAAAACATTTTCTCATAGAATGCAGGGATTTAACTCTTAAAGTTTTTTTCTCCCTCAATTTGAAGGGCAAATTTGAAAATGTCGACATGGGTGATATTTTGTCCCTCTTGAGAGAAATAAAATCATACCAAATAATACAAATATGGTTACTATCATACAAAGTAATTAGAAAACTATCACAGAGGATTTTGTCATTTTATTCAAACCATATATCAAAAAGTTAAAACTCTTAAACGACTACATATAAATGTACAATGAATGCATTTTCCTAATTTCTAGCCATAAAATAAGTTCAGATGGGTTAAAATTGATCAATCATTGTCAACCTTTTGTCCTCTGCATACTGAAGTGGCTAATAATAGCTTTTCTTGGGATTTCAGGTATTTAGCTTCTAGGGATTCCTCCTTTTTTCTTTCATTCTTTACCAATACATGCTTGTGCTAATTTCTACATTGCTGCTGAAAATGTTCACGTGATCTGTCCTTGGCTATTGATTAATGGAAGATGTAGTGTGAATAAAACTTTTATAAATCCTTTCTTATACTATGTCTCCCTAAACCTTGTATTCTGTCATGCCTCCACTTTAAACTGATCTTGTGTCATATCCCAATGCCATGGACAATTGGTTAGATAGTTAACCTTGTTAATGGTCACCTGACATCTATACCAGGAGGTTTAAAGGTTTCAATAAGAATCTTGGTTTCACTTCTAGGTAGCACCTGCTCCCTTGGTTAAAGGTGTTAAGGCTGACTTTATAACCTGATTCCGGAAGCTCCCCAAAAGGGGAGGGGGTGTCCTTGTGGTGTAATGGTTAAAATGATGGACTGCGGAATTGTAGTACGCGAGTTCATACTCTAGTCACTCTATTACGTTCACTTTCGGGCAAATACCCTTGGAAAAGGTATGAACCCCCTTATCCTCCCAGCTATGGGTTAAATAGTACCATTACTGTTCTAGGAGGAATGGCTTTGGTATTAAATAACCTACAAAGGTTGATATGCCATTAAACAAGGAAAGCAAACCAAAAGGGGATTGTCAATAGAACTGTAGCTACTTTTGGAACCACTTTGAGGAGGTTTGCTTTCTGCTCAGTTTCCCTCAATAAACTTGTCACATCCCAATGTTGTGGGGTGTTAGCTAATTATAAGTTAATCTTATATTGAAGTTGTGAAGATCAAATAGTTCTGCAAATTTCCAACATTTAATAAGATTTTCAATTTTAATGGGAGCATTGAAACAAAAATGATGAAAGAAAAATTCATTTAAAAAATACAAATAACTACCACAGTCCCATTATACTTAATACATTTACGTAAAAATGTCTTCTACTAAATGTAACAACTATCATAATTATTCATAATTATTCATGCAGAACATGCACTAAAATGTTTGGGGTGTGTATTATATACAAGAATTAAATATTGATTTTTTTAAAATTTTTTTTTTATCCAGCTAGATGCATCGCCATATTTTGAATGGTATGATCAAGCAGAAGTTATATCTGATTCACACTAACTAATGTATAATAATTGCCCAGTTGGCTGGGGCTGTAGAATACACCAATTGCATCTCTGCAGAGGGGTAAAACTCCCCCAATGAGTGTCCTAGATATGACACTAAACAATCTGATGGTGAGGCTCCAGTAATCCTGAAGCTTTGGGGAATGTAGAGGACCTCTTCATTGCCATCACTCCAAGGTCCACTCCTGCTGTAGTAGTAGTAGCACCTGATAAGGTCCTATTTATGAGTCAAATAGAAAATGTTTGACATTTAAAACTGTACTTATGTTAAACTGAATTCTTAGAACAGTTGTTACATTGAACTGTTAGTGATACATAAAAATACTTGAAAATATTAAACTGTGAGCCAAAAACAAAAATGATTAATAGTAAATAAAAGTTGTATTAGATAGAAATAAGTGAAACCATTTAACAGTGGGGGGAAAAATGAGCTTGGGCTCGTTTAAAAATGTTATCTACAAAATGTGTTTAGAAATCATATATATTTCACTAAGAAAAAACAACAAACCGGTCAGATTAGGATCATAAATTTATTTCCATCCTGTTATGCGTTTTTGAAAAAAATCAAAAAACACGAAAAAAATTAACAGGACTTCATTATACATTTATTTCCATCCTGTTATGCGTTTTTGAAAAAAAATTAAAAAAAACACAAAAAAAAAAAATTAACAGGACCTTCAGATCCTATGGATAAAATAAATTTATTTTATCCATAGGATCTATGGATAAAATAAATTTATTTTATCCATAGGATCTGAAGGTCCTGTTAATTTTTTTTTTTGTGTTTTTTTAATTTTTTTTCAAAAACGCATAACAGGATGGAAATAAATGTATAATGAAGTCCTGTTAATTTTTTTCGTGTTTTTTGATTTTTTTCAAAAACGCATAACAGGATGGAAATAAATTTATGATCCTAATGTGACCGGTTTGTTGTTTTTTCTTAGTGAAATTATTGCTCTCTAATGTCTGTTACATTGGGCTCTTTACCGGGAAAATTTAAATGTTCACTCTTGAATAGTTTTCTTGTCCTGATGATATATATATGTATAAGGATTTGGCATTAAATGACCTACAATGGTTGATATGCCATAAAACCCACCCAAACCAAATCGTATATATTTAATATATATGTATAAAGAGGATTTGGCATTAAATAAACAACAATGGTTGATATGCCATAAAACCCAACCAAATAATGTATAATAAACATGTCTATTTTATTCTGTTAGAGAGAAATAGCTACTGGAATGTGTGTTTGTTTATAACTGTTTTCTCCTTGTGTGAATTTATTTTTGTGCAAACTTGTTGCATTTTTATGGAAACTTGTTCATGTTTTTACTCTAAATACTTTGTAAATTTTTTGTTTCAAAACATGAGCATACTGTATAAAATTTTTATTTTAAGTCTATACAAACCAGATAAAATTAAGCAAATGAAGTTGCTACAAATACCAGAAAGTCAATGTGTATTATATACAAAATATTTTTTTTCTTTTTCTGAATTTTGTAGCCCAAATTTTGTGCATGTTATACACAAGTGATTATGGTGTTATGGAGCAGAAGTGACACTAATTTTTCTGGACCTGTTGATAATGAACAAAAACCAGTTACCTACCTTGGCTATTTCCCATAATGCATTTGATCTTTCTCATTGCTATGGAATGTGAGATTTGGTTGGTCATCAAGCAGCTGACACATATCTATTTAACCTACTTTTAAAATTTTTTATTTTTTTTATGTATATTTTATAAATAGATATATAACAAACTATATTTTTTCTCTGCTTTTAGTCATGAAATAAAAAGTATGTCATGAGAAATGCTCTGATTACTTGCTTTTGTAAATGAATATAGTTGTATATCAAATTATATATGAATAACTGTTTTACGAGGGATTATTCTTTTGTATTTTACTTATTGGTAATATGTGCTTCAATACACACACCACGTATGTACGCCCTGTGGGCAGGGTCTAGAAAATGCTGATTGTATCCACAGCAGAGATAACCCAACACACACACGCACGTCTTAGGTATAACTGTATCTGGTGGTAAGGCCTAAATTCAGGAGCTTTGTGGTGTATCACCTCTTCATTGTCATTACTCCCAGGTCCACTCTGACCCAAAATGGTGGTACTGGTTAACGTCTCATGAGTCAAATGGATCTATTTCAGATAAAGTTTTTTACCTGTCAAAACTGATTTTGAAGATACATTTTTAATAAACAATATTTCAGGTTTTCATGAAGTACAGCTGCAGTTTTAAAGTTTAATAAATCAAATGATGAAATAAGTTTAAAAAATCTCTTGAAATTTTATTCTTTTAAATTATTACACTTCAGCATAACTTCTAATAATATTGTTATTTATTAAGTTTTGCTTAGATATAGCACACAGGTTCCTTAAAGCAGCTGCTGTTACTTAACCCTTTCACTGTTCAAAGCAAATCTACTCTAACATTTTCCCAGGATTTTATCTATTTTAAATGCAATTTGAGTCATAGGAAACTGAAAGGTCACCCATCTAAGTATTGAACAGCCTCATTACTGTTTAACTTCAGTGATCTTGTGGGGAACCAGTGCTTTCAGCATGACTTTACAGTAAGTCCTACCACCATTTTTAATACATTTTAAAACTTGAGCATAATACAGCGTCCCAAAAATCATTTAAGTATTCAAAAATAAAAGTACATGCATTTTTGTTTGTAATTTGTTCATTTTTATTGTAGCAAAGAAACGTTTATACAATAGAAATCATTTTATAAAAAATGCTGCAGTTTACTTTCTATTCTGAAAAGGAAAAATTAGAAACTCATAAAAAAAAGATTCAAACTAGTTTAAAAAGGTGATTTATTAGCCATCTGTTGGGACTTGATATACTGAAAAATGAGTTTTGTTAGCTTTTAAGATGGAGGACAGATTAAATGGTATTTAGGGTTTGCTCAGATAAACACAACCATTTATTCTTGATAAAAATCATTTCTTTTGCTTAGATTACAAATTCTTATTTTGCCAACCCAGATTTTAAGGTCTATACCCACCATTTAGAATTATATAGTTAGTTTTATTTTGATGAATAATAAATGTTAGTGCTGGTACCTATTTTAGAAAAAAAATTATCACACACACACACACACATATATATATATATATATATATATATATATATATATATATATACACACACACACACACGCATAACAATGTGTTAAACTGTTGTAACAACAATCCATAATTATAATTGATGCTTCTATTCAGGAAGGACTAAAGGATTCTAATTAGCATTTCATAGTCCATGATGATATTGATGCTTCTATTTAGGTAGGAGTGAAGGATTCTAATTAGCATTTCATAGCTAACTGTTATTCATGATATTTATTCTTGTTTAGGAAGGGCTTAAGGATTCTAATTACCTTTTTTTTATACTTAACGACAGCCTATATTTAGAGTGAAAGATTATAATTAATATTTTAGTTATTTCTATTAAATCAAGAACTTGGACGATCAAAATATAACATTCAGAACATCACAAAATTACCCTTCCATTGCAAACTGGACTGGAAACTGTTACATTTTATAACTTAAAGCATTTAAGTGTATATTGCTCTATTTAAATTTTGCTATGAGGTACCTTTTTGTTAGGCTATAAGTTATTTACTACCTGATGATGTGGCAGAATCTTTTGTGTTCTTATAACAGTGGTCCATGATGATATTGATGCTCCTATTTAGGAAGGAGTGAATGATTCTAATTAGCATTTAATAGTTATTTTTATCATATCAAGTGTTTGAATGATTAAAAATGATGTTCAACATGAATGAAGACTCAAGAAAATCATTCATTGGGCTGGAAATTGTTTTATTATTCAAATACAAACAGTTTAATTGTATTGCTTTGATGAAAATCTTGGTATGATGTGCTGTTTTTGCTGGACTTATAAAGTTTTGTTGAAAAGAAGACAGATTTGCTGCTTAGCTTTTTATTCTAATTGCTGACGATTGAAATGTTATGACTGCAGTTGAAGGCAGTTTAAAAAAATAGTCAAAGTCTCTATCGGTATGGTCCAAGTATAGCCACTATTGACCACCTTTATTCATTGTCAAGCATATGGATAGGAAGTCTTACCAATTCTACTTTATAAATATGTGAAAAATGAAGTTGTAACTTATTTTTAAAAACGTATTTTACATTTTTAGTTGGAGCACAATGTGTGAGAAAATGTTATTCGCATGTATGTGGTAGCATACATACAAGCATGATGAAAATTTTGAGTTATATTCCTGAACCTCAGCAGCAAATATTCAGTATATGTCATAACTTTTTGTAATGCTTATAACACACACACACACATATGCGTGCGCGTAGGATTGAATGTATCAAGTTTGATTTTTGGAGCCAGAAGTACTTGGTGCTACTGTTCATTTAGTGTACGAATTTTGATCATGTTCAAGATTTGATTTGTTTTTGGGTAGAAATAATTTGCAGTTATATGGTTTCATTGGCCTAATAAGTGGTGTTTGCCACGGGTCCAGGGGACTGGAGTTCAAACCCAGGTCAAGTCATACCAAAGACTCAAAAAATGGTACTTGATGCCACCTTGCTTGGCACTCAACATCATAGGGTACAGATCAAGGGTAAAGTGGAGCAATCCAGGGAAAGGAGTAGTGCCCTCCCTACACCTTGGTGTAGTATCTATTGAAAAGAGAGCCTTCAGGTTACCCTCGACTAAAGGGAGACAACTTTACTTACTATTGCTGATTAAAAAAAAAAATTTGATCATAATTTTGGTTTCAAGTAGTTTGGTTTCTTTGTGTAATGGCATATTAAACTTTCTGGGTTATTTAATGCTAGACATTCTTGTAGAATAAGTGATACAATTTAATGTATGACTGGCGGGATAAGTGAATGTAATAGTCGGTTCAAGGTAATTGTCCAGCACTTTAGTCATTATACCCTAAGGTTCCCTCCTTTTTAAGTGTTTTAAGCAGTTACAGTCTTTCAAGTAACTAATAATGATCATCCTTTGTAACAATTATAGCTTCAAGGAACTATTCTTTAAAAAACAAATTATTTGTAGGTGGTGGGGGTGTCTTTCTGGCATAGTAGCTAACATGCTGGACTGCAACATCATAATATGCAAGTTCAAACTCTAGTTGTGTTATGTTCACTTTCGGACTAATACAGGGTGGAACGATAAAATTTTTGCCCTAGAAAAGACATGATTCCATTTCCGTTTAATGAAAACCAGTTTTCTTTTTTTTATTGCTGACCATCTACTAGTTGGCCAGTTTTGTACAAATCCCAAGAGCGATAGGAGCCTTCTGTCATGTCTGAAAGTGACACAATGTTCAACGAGCAAGATCATAGATGTGCCACTGTACAACTCATGCTCTCTACCGATCCAAGTTATGACAACAGGACCATTACCAGCACCCTCAAAATGCAAATTTGGATTGCCACGCATAACAGGGACGTGCCCAGGGTGATGAAAACAAAGTTTCCGGCTATGGTTATGGTCTTTGGTGTGGTTTCAAGTGAGTGCCACATCATGCCACCTCACATCTTCGAAGTTGGCTTGAAAGTCAACACGAAAGTGTATCTGGATGTGCTGAAGAGTGTGGTGATCCCCTGGTGCAATCAGGTGGCCGGTGGCAGACCCTAGCTGTGGCAGCAGGACTCGGCGCCGACCCACAAGTCCAAAGAGACCAAGGCTTGGCTTCAGAAGGAGTGCTACGACTTTGTACCCTTCTCTTACTGCCCCCCCCTCTCCCGACCTGAACCTGCTGGACTACTTTGTTTGATCATACGTCAAGAACATCACCAACATGACCTCCCACAACCCCAAAGCCAGCCTGATTGCCGCCATCTGCCGAGTATTCGCCGAGCTTCCGCCAGCGCTTGTGGAAAAGGCATGCTCCCAGTTCCGGATCCGTATCAAGGCTGAAGGCAGCTACATTGAATAGATGTCAGCTCTACTACATAATCAAGTTACCTGAATTGATTTTTTTCAATAAAAGTTTTAAAATAAAGCTGTAGTGTTGTTTTCTTTAGGACGACAATTTTATCGTTCCACCCTGTACCCTTGGGAGGAAAGGTATGAACTCTCTCATCTCCTGCGTCTATTAATTAAATAGCACCGCTACTGGTCATCTACAAGGATGGCTTTGGTATTAAATAACCCATGAAGATTGATATGCTATTAAAACAAAGAAAAACAAATAATTTATACCCTGTTACATGGTTTCAAGTATTCATATCTAATACTAATAATTTTCAAACAGATCTATTTGGCCATAGATGAACAATAAGTTACTACCACGACTGAGTGGATGTAGGAATAATGACAATCAAGGGGTTCTCTATATTCTTCAGGGGTCCAGAACTGGAGCCTCACCACTGGATTCAGTTTAGTATAATAACCAGGACTGCTCTTTGGGTAAAAGATCTTGCTCATCTTCAGGGGGTTACAGTTGGCATATTCTAAGCCCAATGACAGGGCTCTGATCATGTACATATGTGTTGGATAATGTTTCTAGCTGCAAAGGAATTTATAATAGATGGGCCATGTTTGCCTAAATTGAGGAGGTAGAACTGAAGGCTTTTCAGGCTAGAGTATAATTCTTTCAACAACCAAGATTTTGCTGAACTAATTCTTCCGATTCAACATCTTATAAAAAGCTAAAATTAAATGAGATCTTGTGTTTTAGTCCGTGTAGGTGTGTCATGTTTTTGTCTGGCTTGATAAAAGTTATAAATGGCTTTGATAGTGAAATAAACACAGTAATCATTTGTATACAATTATATCCGTGAGTTTGTATGTTTTAACATTTAAAAAAAAAAAAAAAAAAAGAACAAAAAAAAGAGAAATGAACGGAGGGGTGTATTGTGTTCTCCATTCCTGAATTTGTGCTGTGATAAATATAGTTTAACTAACACAGGATGTTCCAAAAGTCACAGAAGGTTTTAAAAATTGAATCTTTGCTAAACCCAAAATGGGGCTGAATTTTTCATAAAGCATAAAAATCTTTTGAAAATGGAGATCAACCGCCATTTTTAAAAAATTTTTATAGTAGAAAAACAAAAAATAACCATAAAAATATTAACAAATGTTATTGAATTATTAAATCCCAAGGTGACTTTTAGGGCATTGTGTGTGTGTGTATATATATATATATATATATATATATATATATATATATATATATATATATATGTTGAAAAGATAGATTTGTAGTGAATCTGACAGTATGATGGAAAGTTGGATAAACCAAACACTTAAATCAAATTTAGATGTGATATTTTGTTTGGGCTTTATTTCATTTTCATGAACTTCAAGACTTTTATTGGTCCTTGTATATGACATGTTCTGTTATATAAGTAGTTATCTGTTTAGCTTAGTTTGACACAAGACCAAATGTATTATACACTCAGTGAGAATTAAACTCACCATAGTCTGCTAGCCTAGTTTGCTATTACATTGTTTAGTTTTATAATCATATTTACCAACCCCTCCGTTTGGGCATATGACACAAGGTCAATTTTTATAGCGGAGTTTAACAGGTTTGAATTAAGAGTTTTCCTTCTCCTAGACTAGTTGCCTCACGAAGGCTGAAGAACCCAGTCTGCTCTACTATTTTCCCATAGCTGGAGGGAGAATAATTGCATTTATACCTTTCCCAAGGGTATTAGTATTATGTGAAATGCAATCAGTCTCGTCCAGGAATTGAACTCGTGTCCATTTCCTACAACGATAACCATTACACCACAGACACCCCCTGTTTAGTTTTATAATGTTTAATTTGAATATTAGATTTTGACTAATTTACTTTTTTTCTGTGTGTCGTGGATATGACACTAAATTGCATCTCTCTCTCTCTCGCACAAGTTAGCTATATTTATAGATAGTGCTTGATATCAGTAATAGAGTATATACAACTTTGACTTGTCATATCTTTGTGATCCGTATTGGACTCCTTCAACACTTGAATCCTCTGCACTGTGAAATTGATACCCAAACACTGAAATCTTTAGTATTGGTGCTACTGCTATCAATGCCATCCAGTACAGTATGCTGTCTTCAAATTTTTGGAGGAATAAAATGCATCATGGTGCTGCTTTTCTCACAGACCGTGCGCAACTAACTCAAGTTTGTTGTGTAATTAACAAACTTGAAAGAAACAAATTGTATACATGAAAGTATTTAAAATGGCCGCAATTTACTGTGTGTGAGTGAGTGAGATTGAGTGTTGTATAGCCCTAATGAGGGATGTACATGGATGAAGAATGACCACAACACTTGGTTATAAAGAGATATATATACCTACTTTTTATTCTTTCATAAGGGGTTGAAGTTTCTGTGGAGTGTGAGAGATGGACGGGGGACAGGGAGACAGACTGCTATATTGACCCACAACTTCTTTTGACCATAGCAGGCTGTGTTATCTTCAAAACCTCACTTAGCTCTTCTGCTTCTCGGTCAGAGATGCTCAACTGGAGGCCGCTTTCACTGACTGAAAGCTCTCTGTGTCTCTCTCTCTCTCTCTCCAACTGACAAGCAGGCATCTGCATATATTATTTCATAATGCCCTCAACTTCTGATTAGATCACATGATCTTTTTCCACCTACCTACACAGGTGCAGCTCTGATTGACTGCTTGGTCAAGGATCATTATACTGCATACAAGAATTCCAATAGGACATTCACAGACACAAATCCTGGAAATAAAAAGAATCACACCTCAATCAAAACAATCTTCATTATAAAAGCAACAATAGAAACCCCTTAATCATTATCATTCTCCTGAAGAAAACTATAAGATCTGAAACACATATTGAGCATAGACATATGACATGATAAAAACTTAAGATACCAACTTCAGATTTATTTTAAAACATTAAAAAAAAAAAGTTAGGATAGTGTAGACATAGTCAAAGGTGCTTAGTAACTGTTAGTTTCTCATTCTGTGTGTGTACGTGTGCATATTCCATGGTAGGTGTGAAAAAGCCCTCTCTATTTTTATTTTTAATACAGTTTGGAAATATTTTTTCTTCATTTAAAAAGGAGCTTTATTATTGTTGATAATTATCAAAAATTTCCTTTTCTCCTCTCTTTCATCTTCTCTTTCCTCTTTCCTCTTAACTTTCCTTTTCTCCTCTCTTTCATCTTCTCTTTCCTCTTAACTTTCCTTTTCTCCTCTCTTTCATCTTTCCTCTTTTTACTTAACTTTCCTTTTCTCCTCTCTTTCATCTTCTCTTTCCTCCTTTTACTTAACTTTCCTTTTCTCCTCTCCTCTTCACAGTATTTTGACTGATGTGTTGTCATGCACTTGCCAAAATGAAATAGAAACAACAAAAATGAGGATTAGTAGTTTAATGGAAACATTAAACTAATTTCCCCCTGTCAAACTCCACTGCAATTCAATGTAAATCTGACTTTTATATAAAAATTGTTCCACCCCCCCAACAATTTTTATATAAAAGTCAGCATCTCTGAAAAGAGATGCATAAAATCAATTGAGAATATTTTGACTCTTTTATGGAATTTGGGCAAAATATTTTTTCTGAATTGGATTGACTTCCAGAATCCTGTTAACAGTTGCCACAAATAACTAATCATTTCTCAAATTTTATTATTATATCCAAAAATATTTATTGACATGTGCCTAAAAAATAACTCATTTTCTCTATAGGAAGTCAATGAAAAACCAATCAATATCTGCCTGTGTGAATATATATATATATATATATATATATATATATATATATAACACAATTATACATACTTCTTACACACAAGCCTTATATATACACACACACACCTGTGTGTGATTCCCCCCCCCTCCACTTGTTATATAGTATGTTTATTATTGACAGGCATTTTTAAAATTTTTATGTTTGGAAGATGGTAGGTTTGCATTTTAGGCTGTTAGTTTTTATAGCGCTATTGACAAATATATGGCAAGTTAATCCTCATAAAACTGTTGTCATTGTATGATCCATATATATATATATAAATTTACTCCCACTGTCTTTGGATGCTGACTGGATATTACTTGTGTGTGTCATGGTAATGCGTGACACTATTGGAGAAGCAAGAATGAAATCATCGGTGCCATTCTCTTCTGGACCCCTTCATATGGACGTTATTAGTGTTGGATGACCAAGAAGAACATACCTACAATAGCTCTGTATGTACGTAAGTACATTAGAGCTGGCATAGTGTCTAACCAGCTAGTGTGTAACATTGTAGTGAGTATGGAGACCATTTGTGATATTACGTTTACTTTCAGACATATACCCTTATGTTAAGATTTGGTATCAACTCCCTTATCCCCACAGTCATGTGCTAAATAGTACCCCTACTTGTTCTACAAGGAGGACTTTGGCTTTGAAAAAACCCATAAAGGTTGATATGTCATTAAAGATGGAAAACAAACCACACACACACACACACACTAATAATTTTGATCAAAGATAAAAGAAATTTGATTTTTTTTATTTAACTTACTTTGCCTACAAGAGTTTCTGTGTTTTGATCTAATGAATATCAATATTGTCCAAATATTTAAACCTTCTGTCATACTTCTGACCATTTTTCAAGGAATAGCTAGGTGTTATTTATTTTCCTATTTTTCAAAAATATATTCTAAACTTAATATCAATGAGATTTTATCTTCACGTCAACATTTTTTCCTCCCACTTATTTCCCTTACAGAAATAGATAAGTCGTTCAATTTTCCAGAAAATAGTTTAAAATAGAGACTTCTTTGTATCAAGATATTTTGAATTGGGAACCTAGAAGTTTTTCATAAACCCAATTTGGGAAATATTTGTGTGTGTGTCTTGAGGTAATTCATATCTATAAAATTAAAATTGAAATTAAAAGTGAAATTAATTTAATTTTTTTTTTTTTTAACCTAGTAACTACTAACATAAACTTGAGTATGATAGTTTCAAAGGTATTTGTCCAGAATAGCCCACTAATGAAAGCGACATATTGAAAGTTGTAGGCAATTCTACAAAATCTTTCCTTAGAGGGCAGTTTGTTAAGTGTAGATTTCTTGTAGATATAAAATTCTTGTATATTTTTGTATTATGTTAAAAAATGATTATTGGTAGATTTTTTTTTTTTTTTTTTTTTTTTTTTTCATAATAATTATATTTGGGTGTGTGTTGCAGATATTGCATTTGCTCCTTTTCTTCTTTTTAATTAAATGTTTGACCATTGGCTACTATTCAGTGCAAACTGACTCATAGTCTTGGTGCATTGAAAAATCAGCTGATATAATGGCTTTTCTCCAAGTTGCAGTCTCTTTTGCACAATAAACTATTGGCTGGTGCATTGGATGGCACCATTTTAATGTAAAACTATCTTTTCTCTTTCCCCACATCCTCTCTAAGTCTTTATACTATCATTCTTTTCCCTTACTGCAATTCTCTCAGCCCAGCCAGCCAGCTGAGACTGTAGAATACACTGACTGCATCTCTGCATAAGGATAACACCCCTCCTCCAAATGTGAGTGTCTTGGATTTGGCATTAGACCATCTGATGGTGAGGCTCCAGCAATACTGGAGCTTTAGAGGATACAAAGTACTTCTTCATTGCCATCGCTCCCAAGTCTACTACTATGAGTGGTAGCACCTAGTAGGGTCATATCTATGGGTCTGATAGAACTGTGTGACATTTAAACAGAGTGCAAACAAATGACTTATACTAAATTGAATTGTTGGAAATAGAACTTTGATCATTTAACTGTGTGTAAACAAGTGACTGATGTTTAACTGAATTATTAGTTATACATAATACTTGGAACCATTTAACTTTGTGTGTCTACTAAATGTGTTTATAAATTGCATAATTAGTATATATGTAAAAACAGTATTTGACACTAAATAACCAAAAAATGGTTGATATGCAATAAAACCAAGCCAAATCAAATCTACAACTTTCTAGAATTGGATGATTAGTCTTTACTGGATATCTTTCTCCTATTAACAGGTTTAGACTCCCATTCACTCGCTCCTTTTGTGTGTATTTACCCAACCCCTCTACCCTGAGCAACATGCGACTCAAGGTCAATTTTTAAGCAGAGTACAGCTAAGTTTTTCGGATTTTTAAAAATTTTTTAGACAGATTACCATCTCAGGATTAAAGAGCCCAATTTGCCCTATTATATACACATTCCTGGGAGGTGAATATTTGGTTTCATTCCTTTCCCAAGGATATGAGTGGTATGTGAATGCAAACAGCCCTGTCCAGGTTTTGAACTTAGGTTGTTGAGTCTTTTTAATGATGATAACCATTGCACCAGTTTCATTTATTTATGTGTGTGTATATATATATATATATATATATATATATATATATATATATATAAATTTTTTTTTCTTTCTTTCTTTAAAGAAAAAACCAAAGACCGGTTATTTTAGGATTATAAATTTATTACGTTACATAAATTAATTACATTGAGCTCTCTACCAGGAAAATTTAAATGTTCAACTCTTGAATGATTTTCTTGTCCTGAAGGAATTACTCCCAACTCTGGTTTAACTGGACCGAATAATACCTATATATATATATATATATATATATATATATATATAGTCATCCACAGTCACTGTTCTGTTGTATCACAACTCTTCAGTGCATTACGTGGGTGGCAGCCATTCATTCCTTCGCCAGAGTGCTCAACCTGTGGGGTTAGGGAGCTTATATATATATATATTGTATCACAACTCTTCAGTGTGACTAAACACGCAGGGTGCTTAAAGCTGGGATCGAAATCCATCTAACTTTTTGCTAGACTTGGTATCTAACCACTCTATACACACACCCTCATACACATTGGGCAAGTAATTGGTCAAAATGTATAAGAAAATGTTTTTAAAGTGCTCTAAATAAGAAGAGTTGCTTTAAAGTAGAAAATATCAAAATGGCCACATGCTCTCTCACCCATACACATTTTTTCTCTCTCTCTCTCTCTCATGTGTATGCTCTCTTTCTCTTTCTATAATGTCCATATTCTCTCTTTTACACATCTTGGCTTGATTACATTTTTCTCTCGATCTCTTAGCTCCTATTTTATATATGCTCTTGGGGGTGGGAGTTGAGCACTGTGGCAATGCAAAGCTCTTCTAATGAATTGATCCCTCTGGTATCTGATATTTGATTTATCCATTTTTCCACTTATATATATATAAGTGGAAAAATGGATAAATCAAATGCTTACAAGTTCAGTAGTAATATTTTGTTATATTACTACTAAACCCATTGTGTTAAATTTATCCACCTTTTCACTTATCTTTATTCATCTTGTCAGATTTACCAAAATATACCATTTTTCCATTTTATTTATTTTTTATATATATATATATATATATATAAGTTGGTCACTGTAGTTGATGGCAACCCAAATGCTCCCTTTTCGATAGGTACTACTCTGAGTTGTAAAGGAGGGTGCTACTCCTTCCTCTGGATTGCTCCACTTTACCCTTGATCCATACCTTATAATGCTAAGTGTTAAAGCAAGGAGGCATCAAGTACCATTTATTTTTTTTGAGTTTTTTGTATGACTCAATCTGGGATTTAACTCTGGTCTCTCAGGCCATTGATAAACACTACTCATTTGGCCAATGGACCAGTGTTATTTACTATATATAGTAAATAATGGTGTAATCCAACAACATATAAAGAAAAATTGATAACAAGTTGGAGAAAAAAGTTGGCCGTTTAATTAAACAGCCAATTTTTTCTTGTTATACAAAAATTTCTCTAGTGTTTTTTTTTTTTTTTTTTTTTTTTTTTCCACTTTTAAGCATCCATCTATGATTTAACATCGCTAATATCATCCCTCATAGTCCTGATGATGGTTCATTAGAACCAAAACACTATAGTGTTGACTTTGCTTCTCATTAAATCTCTCCTTCTACTTGGATTACCTTGTTATCAGTTTATATATATATATTTCTCTATGTACATTCTATTATTCGATATATATATATATATATATATATATATATATACGATGCTCTCAATTCACACCCATGCTTTTCTTCTTACTCTTTAATATACTTGCTCTTCTTTTTTGCTTTCACACAAGTTGGGACTCACTTTTCACACTCTGTTTTTGTTAGTTCCTATTGTGTGTGTGCGTGCATGCTCCATCAAATAAAAACAAATTTTGTCATTTTTGTTTGCCTCTTTGCTTTTTTATTATTTTTATGTTCAATTTTTTAAAACTCTTTTCTTTCTCAATTTTCAATGTATGTCCCCACCAATCCAGGAATCCCCCCCACGTCATTTCTGTGATTTCATATATTCAATCCCACATTCAGTTTTTCTAAATGCTTGTTGAAAGTAGATATTGATTTGTAAATAACACTTGATTGCTACAAGCAAAAATATGCATTCTGGTTTTTGTAGGGATTCAACTTTTTAAATTGATTGCCAACTTCTCAAAAGCAAAACTTGTCATGGCACTTGTTTGAAATTTTATGCTTTAACTTTGATTTTAATCTTTTTTTTTTTTTTTTTTTTTACCCCCCCCCCCATTTTATATGTTTTTTCATTTCCATGTTGTCTTTCTCTCTGCTTCCATGAAATAAGAATATTTCAATGTCTTTTCATATTTGTTTTCACCACTTTGCATATCTGCATCATCGTAAACATTTTTCTGTGTCCTTATATGGGTTTCTATGTCTCCCTGGTTCCCCCTCCTCCAGATTTGTATGTGTCATATCTGTGTCCATTATATATAGATTTTTCTCATAGTTCTAATGGCTGTGCATCAATTTTTTATATATATATATATGTGTGTGTGTGTGTGTGTGTTATGTTTTTTTTTTTTTCTTTCTTTAATTTCACTTTACAGTTTTTTATGTATATTTTTCCTTCACTCTGCACTTAAAAATCAATTCAGTCTTCTGATAGAAAAGCTCTTAACATGGCAAGTATTGTAAACCCTGATAACAAATTGTCTATTTGAGATTTTTCCAAGGTCTAACAAAATAAATGAACTTTGTGTGTGTGTGTATATATATATATATATATATATATATATATATATATATATATATATATATATATATATATTGAATAGTATATGCTTAGGCAGCAAGATATTATTCAAGCAAGTTTTGTTAAAGACATTGGAACACTGTTTATTTTTAATTTTATTTTTTCAAGACTCCTTGTTATTTTTGTAGTGTCAAGATCATATATATATAAGGCACTCCATTAGATTGTTAATAATTTTCTTATTACTGCACAAATTCGTCTGAAAATTTGTGAATGGTACCTAGATCTGATGGGTATTAGTATACATATTTGATTTTATGACAACTTTCCACCCAAAAAAAGTTATTAACAAAACTTCCTTTTCAATGGTGTAGATAATTATAAGACAGTTTTGAAAATATGCATACCTGGTTTACTTCAGAATGCCAAAGGAAGAATACATTCATGTGCAGATTATAAAAAGACTCTTATTATTTTAAGCCACATGAATCCTATTTAAACATTTCATAATTGAATACAGTGACTGCAAAATGCCTAGGAACTCCCCCTTAATGAAAATAAAAAATGGCAAATTTTTGCTTATGATCTGGAAGGAAAATCTGTAAGTTTCATTGTGAGAGAATTGTCGAGGTCCCGAATAGTTGGGAGAAATTATCTGAAGGACCCTGAATCGTATGGCATCAGAAAACATCTAGGTTATCACCCTAAAATTACAAATGCAGCCAGATGTCAACTTTTTCAAGAAGCTTCTAAAAGACAATCAAGTTCAAGAGATCAACAAAAATCTCAGAATTTACCCCTCACTCCAAGAAGAGTTTGTCAAGTTCTCCATGACTCGCCAAATCACGTATATGGAAACAGGAAGACAGCCCCTGCTTTAACTGCTGAACACAAGAAGATGCACATAGATTGGGTAAGGAAAAAGTAACATGGGTAAACTGGTTATTTCTGATGAGAAAAAGTTTAATTTGGATGGGCCTGACCGCTCCCAGTGTTATTGACATAATTTAAATAAGGAGAAGTAGCTGTTTTCAAAAAGCCTATTTGGACAAGGATCTGTTATGGTTTGGGGAGCTTTTTCTGCATCTGGAAAGGCTGATTTAGTAGTGATAGAAGGGAAACAAAACTCTGCTTGATATATCGATGTGTTGGAAAAAAGTCTTCCAATTTATGAATTATCTAGACTCCAATAATGCTATTTTTCAACAGGACAATGCATCCATACACACTTCTAAGCTCACGAAAGACTGGTCTAAAACAAAAAATATTGATGTTTTAGATGGGTCCGCTAAGTCTCCAAATTTAAACCCAATAAAAAATTTGTGGGGAATTTAGTCAAGAGTATACAAAAATAAACAACAATTTGAAGATGGAGTAACTTTAAAATCTTGCATTAAACAGTATGGGATTGAAATTCCATCCAAAAGTCTCGGAAAACTTATTGATTCAATTTTCAATCAATTTAACTCTCTCTTGCCATCTGTCCTTATTGGCTATTTCTCTCATTTAGTCCTCTAGACTCTATCCAATGTCCATGCAGAACTGATGAATGTAAGTCTTTACTGGTCGGCCAACATGTTTTGTTTCTCTTACTTGGATGGTTTGTGAGATGGGTGCCAAGTGGCTGTACAACTGCTATTTTGTGGGGTGTTGCTTTCAAGAGTCATTCAAAATAGCAGTGTTGACAAATTCTGAATGGCCTGTGGCAATTTTGGCCTAGCCATCAGCACAGAAGACAGGAGTGATGCATCAGCCAGTACCTGAAAAACCATATGTCGAGCCAACCATCAAGGGAAAACAACTGAAAGTGGTAGATAAGTTCACCTACCTTGGCAGCACCCAAAGTCTATCATCATGGCTGACGAGATGAACTCCAGACTCGCAAGAGCCAGTGCAGCATTTGGTTGACTCAACAGGAATGTGTGGAACCAGAGAGGTATTTTGGAGACAACCAAAATCAAGGTATACCGAGCTGTTGTTCTTACCACCCTCTTTTATGGCAGTGAAACGTGGTCAACTTATCAATGGCATATAATGAAGCTAAACCACTTTCACACGACTTATCTGAGGAAAATTCTCAGCATTACATGGCAAAAACACATCCCGACACTAAAGTTTTAACTCAAGCTTCTCTTCCTAGCATCTACACCATCTTGATGCAATCAGTTTTTTCTTTTTGGCCCTGTCATGTTGTCCGCATGAAAGATCACCACTTCTTGAGGAAACTGCTCTATGTTGAACTGTCTCAGGGCAAGTGCTCCCAAGGAGGACAGAAAAGGTGCTGAAGGTCTCCATGAAATCTTTGATATTGCCCCTAATTGCCTGGAATATCTGGTGTGAAGTTGTGAAAGTCTGTGAAACCAGAAGAAATGCAGCAACTGAGCTGCATGCCAGATCAGCCACTGGCGCTACCATTCCTTCTTCTCACTGTCCAAGACTCTTCTGTGCACAGATGGGTCTGATTAGCCACTTGTGCACTCATGGATTCCTTCCTCAATCATAAGGTTGATCAGATGGTCCTCATCAGTTACGATGGATAAAAAAAGAAAGATATATATATATATATATATATATACATGGTTCGTTCAAGAATTTCTAAGCCTCACCCATATTTTTGATCTTTCACACACCTCTCACCTTTTGTATAAGCCTCAGCTGCACAGAAAATAAAGCAGAAATCGGAACTTATATATATATTGTTTTTTAATATAAGAAGTGGTTGTGTATTGCTACCTCAGAAATGGTCAACTATGGCTCTCTCTTTTTTTTTCTTTTTTTTTTTCTGGATGAGACTTAGAACTTTTTGAACAACCTTGTATGTATGTTGAATATATAAAATTCTCATGTATAAACAGGACAACACAACGAAATTTTTTTAATGAACCGCTACTTGAAAAATACTTTAACTTATATAGAAATTTAAAAAAATAATTTTCCGTTTTTAATTGTAACAGACTAATTTGGATTAAACATTATTTAATTTCTGTGTGTAATTGAGATAATGATGAAATGCTAATTAGAATCCTTCACTCCTTCCTAAATAGAAGTATCAATATCATTATGGATCATTGTTAACTATGAAATACTAACTAGAATCTTTCAATTGTCTTTTTTTAATTGGAATCATTTTGAGATGAGGCTTCTTAATCTGAGAATTAATTTTTTATTTATTGCAAACTTTTTGTCCTCATCTTGATAGTTTTTGTGTTTCTTCTTTCACTACGTTTCGGCCAAATTTCACCTCTGGCCTTCTTCAGGTGATTTACCGCGACCCACGGTTCCAGGTGAGCATTGTCAGAAGATAGCGGTTTCAAATCCTACCCAAGCCGGCCAGAGGTTTACTTGGTCAAAAACCTGATGCGATAGATAACAACTATGGAAGGCAGTGCATTACTGGGGATACGGTTACAAGACTCTGCATTCCTATCCGAGGTCGCGGTAAATCACCTGAAGAAGGCCAGAGGTGAAATTTGGCCGAAACGTAGTGAAAGAAGAAACAACACAAAAACTACCAAGATGAGGACAAAAAGTCCACAATAAATAAAAAATTAATTCTTAGAATCTTTCAATTCTTCTTAGATTGCAGTATCAATATCATTATGGTGTACAGCTGTCTAGTGTCTTAAATTTTTCTATCAGCTGTTTTGAGCAGGATTGGTACCTGCAGTCAGCTATTCTTTTGTATTTAACCATCAAAGCCTGTGGTTGTTTGGTTATACAAGGTTCTAATTGTAGGCTGCATACTACTGTCGCAGCTCAGTAGCATACAAAGGAATAATAGTATAAATTTCTGCTTCTATTTGGAACTGATTGATAACTTTGCAGTATCTGTATTTGTATACATCATTTTTAATCATCCAAATGGATAGAACTATGAAATATTCTTAGAAAATAAAGCAATTTCCAGTCCAATTTGCAACTGAAGGATGATTTTGTGGAGTTTGCATATGTGTACAATGTATTTTTTTTTTTTTTTTTTTTTTAAATCCTCCATATTTTAAGTGGGGAGTCCCTATGGTGTAGAGGCTAATGTGCTAGACTGTGACACTTTTGGATTGATACCCATGGGAAAGGTATAAACCTCCCAATCCTCCCCTCCAGCTATGGGTTAAATAGTACAATTACTGTTCTTCTATAAGGATGCCTTTGGCATTAGATAACCCACAAAGGTTGATAGGCCATTAAACAAAGAAACCAGACCAAATAGGAGACAAGACTGGGCTCTTTAACCTTATTAGAGAAAGAATGCTGAATTCAGACCAACTGTACTCCACTTTGAATGTGACAGATCAATTTTTTAATGTAGTGGAGGGGTTGGGTAAATACATACTCTATAGGCTGAATAAATTCCCTGTGTACCAAATTGATTATTGTACTTGAACTAGATAAGTGAGGGAAGGAGTCCCAGTAGTGGCTAATTTGCTGGATTCTGAGAGGGAGTTCAAACTTCAGTTGGATTATTATATCTTGTTCATTTTCAAACTAATACCCTTGGGAAAAGCATGAACTCATTTAATCCCTGCTATGTATTAAATAGTACCACTATGTTCTTCTTCAAAGATGATTTGCACATTAAATAATGAAACCAAACCAAATTTTCAATCTAACAGAGATAAGTATACTCATTTAAATCCTTCACTCCCTGCTTATCAATAGCATACTACAGTTGTGCTGTTTCTTCAAGCTAAAATTAGGTTCCACTTTTAAAAATTTCCACTCTGAAGAGGGTATGTTCTACTTTGAGATGATAACTAACAGTGTATAGTCTATAAATGCATAGATGCAATTTCTTTTGGGAAGAATCAATCCTTTGTTCATTGGTTTATTTATTTGGGGCTTTAGGCTCTGGGTAGAAATTCTTTCCAGCCAAATGGGCACCAACTAAAATTGGCTTGAGTACAATTAACTTCAGCACATGATTGAGAATCATTTCTCTGCATGGGTTAAAATCTGAGATAAGCTACTCCCACACAATCCTTGCCCCACCACCTACCTTCACAAGGCATTCACTGATTAAAAAAATAAATAAATAAAAAAAACTTGGTTTGGCTTGAGGGTGGATGAGAAGAAGAGTGGGAAAGTTGGTAGAAAAGCAAGTATATCTTGGAGAGGAAAGAGGATGAATAGATGATAGTGTAGCTATGGCACTGGTGAGTGGTTGCAGGCTGATGAGAAGTGGGTAGAGAAGTAGGTTTCATTATCATTTGTAGAGTTGGTGCTTTTTTAACAAGAGCCATCTTTGCAGGCATTTAGCTGACCAACTATAGAAATTATCTGGGGAGATCTTCCAACAGGCAGGAAGATTTTGTTTCCAAAGTGGCAAGAGTGTTTGGGGAGAATTTTGTTGATTGGTGAAGAGGATTAAAAGAGACTGATGAAAGGGCAGGAAGGGGTACAATGACCTAGAAGCAATAATATTGGCATTAGGCTAAAGTTTCTCTTTAGTTCTTGGATAAAATTGGCTGTGAATTCATGAAATGTACAGGTGTATCTTTGTTTATTTTTCTATACTGATTGAAAGGATTCAGTGAGGAGGTTCTTGCAATCCATAGGATTCTTTTGTTCTTGTTCAGAAAATAATTCTTAGAACCTAAACTATGTAGGACATTGTCTCAACTTTCCAATGAATTTTCCAGTCGCACTACTGTGTTCACTTTCAGACTAATACTCTTGGGGGGAAAAAATGAACCACCTCATGTATGAGTTAAAGAGAACTACTACTGTCCTACAAGGAAGGCTTTGGCATTAAATAACCCACAAAAGTTGATATGCTTTTAAACAATGTTGGAAGGGAATCATATCCCTGACCCTCTCTCACAACCCCTCCTTATTGTCCATTGCTTCCGGCAGGTCTTTAGGGCTACATCCTGTTTTGGCACAGAGCTGCTGTATATAGGTTTGGGCTGGTCATCCTGCTTTTGCTCATCCATGTAAAGGAATCCACAGGAGTACATCACTTATGAGCTCTTCCCTACTTCTCCAGTATTGTCCCGCATGTCTGGTTCATCTAACTTTGATAGTTTTTGTGATGGATGGTAAGTGGCCGTACAGCTGCTGCTTTGTGGGGTGCTGTCTCCAGGTCTTGTTCAATATTACTTGCAGCATTCTTGTAGTTGCCATCAAGCTTTTTCTCCATATGTTTAATTAGCGTCCATGTAGTGCATCCATAGCAATATCGACACAACTGCTGCTTGGAAGAAACTGTATTTTATTTTATCAGTCAGGTCTGACTTCCATATGACCGATAGCTTATTGATAGCTGTCCATGCTTTTGCTAGTCATGTGTTGTTGTCTGTCTCGGTTGATGAGACACTGCTTCCTAGTAGGTGAACTTGTTAACTAGTTTTAGAGAGCTACTGTTTAGTGTGGAGATGTCACCTTTTTGATTAAAGCACATAAGGGAATAATGAATGTTATTGTCCTATTGGTAAAAACAGAAAATTCAGTGGCCATAACTTTCAAATCAAAGAACTAAATAGTCAATGTGTGAAAAATATCATGATTATTATTATCAAAAGCTGCTGGCCTCAACGAAATACTTCTTGAAGTATAGATGACGAGGAAATTTGACAACATATTTTGATTATGCAACATTGTGTATAAATGCAATAGAGAAATGAACAAAAAGCTGCATCCTCCCCTTCCCCCAAGAAAGGTGACTTCAGAATCACCAATAATTAATGGGGGCATAACTCTTACTGCTATAGCTGCTAAGATTTATAATGCCCCGCTTCTTACTTGTGTCTTACTTGAAGTTGAGAAAGTTCTTAGGAAAAATCATAATGGCTCTGAGAAATCACTCCACAACGTCATAGATTTTGACTATCCATTAAATTAGCAAAGAAGTATGTGTAAAAAACCTTGAGGCAACACTATTATTCATAGATTTCTCTAAAGCATTCGATTCCATATACAGAAGAAAGATTGATCAAATATGACTTGCAGATGGTGTCCCCCGCCCCACAAGAAACTTTTACCTCTATAATTATGGTGCAAATGATTGGGGTCAAATCTGTTTATGTCAACCAGTTAATGCAGCTCTTTGATGAGAAGCCATTGCTGGTATTGTGTTGTTAGGTATGGTTCCTGTTGGTTTGACTGCACTAGTATTCTTCACAACTATCCACCACTCTGCCCGTGTTGTGTTTTGATCACAGAAGGTGGGAAAGTTGCTTGATGAAGTCACCAAAGTGATAAAAAAAGTTGATGGCCAGTAGTTACATTAAAATAATTCTCCAACACAAATAGTCAATATGGATTAGAAATGTAACAACTCTTTTTGTTTATATAGTACCCACTTTCCATTCAGTCCTAGTTGAGTGACATTGAAATATGCAACACAGTTGTAAATGGTCTAGTAGTATTCAAAGTATGGCACAAGGTCTCAGTTCTGGAGCAGTGGTAGACCAGTTAAGTTGACTGTTCTCTAGACTCTGAACTCTCTTCTGATATGCCAAAAACTCCAGGTTATATAGAGTCCAGTGTCCAACCTGTATGGGTTTGACATTAAGGGTGAGTAAATACTATAATCAGCCAATTTCTCATTATCCGAATTTTCTTTAAAACAGCTTTTCTGAATTTGGTTTGATTCACCCTCTCAACTCTAATCTGCTATAATTTATCTCTCACTTGTGCTTGATATCAGCTGGGTCTTAGAATCCCCTTATTTCACCCACTCTCTTTATATTCAACCTGGCTCTCATACTGGAGCAGGCCCAACTGTCTTTTTATGATAAATCTGATTTTCAAAATGTGTTGGCAAAAAGGAGTTGCCACAGATTAACTCAATATTTCCTTATCAGATCAGCCACCCAAAATTTTGGGATCCAAAATTTAGTTGTCCACATTGTATTAAGCAATTTAGATTCTTTTATTAGACCTTCAACTTTGGACGTTTGATAATACAAATAACTTGTTCCCTTTCTGATAATCTCAAAAATAATCTAGACATTTTTTTTTGCCTGAACCAACTACCTGTCCAAGTCCTCTATTTTTATGGGTTTCCAATATTTTCTTTGTCTATCCAAATGATATTTAAGGAATAAAGATTCTCTTAAAAGCAGAACTCTGACCTTTTTAACTTAATCAGCTTACTTTCAGTTGATTATTCACCCACCCACCCCATTCCAGTCACATAATGATGCCTTACAAAAACACCTGATGATGCTGCTGACTTCTTTGACATTTGTCACTGGAGTCTTGAAAGGAGATACATTAGTAACCATATCTGTTCATGATCTACCAAGATTATGTTCTATGAATATCAACAGATCTAATAAAAGAAAATGGTTTCACATTTTAAAAAGACAAGAAGCAAACAATATTCTGCAAAAATCGACATTGGCAGACTATGTTGATGATCTAGCACCTCTTACTAATACACTGGCTCAAGCCGAATCCCTGCTGTATAGCCTGGGACAAGCAGCAAGAATCACAGAGCTCATGTGCTTTAATCATCTCCTGTATGGCTTTATCCTGTTTAAGACCACATTAAATAGCAAATCCTTTAAAATTAGTAGACCAGTTTACATACCTCAGCAGCAATATCTTATCTATTGAAAGCAATGTCTGCATAGACATAGGAAAGTTGTGGACAGTTATTGACAGGCTGTCAATCATATGAAAGTCTGATGACTCTGAAAAAATAAAACAGTATTTCTTTGTGTTGGTACTACTGTATGGATGCCCCACTTGGACACCAATGAAACTCTTGGAGAAAAAGCTAGATGTGAACTTCACAAGAAAACTACATGCTGTTTTGATCGAATACTGGAAACAGCGTCTCACAAAACAGCAGCTTTACAGATACTTGTTCCTGATTCCACAACCCATCCAAGTAAGACAAAACTTGCAAGCACTGCTGGAGAAGTTAGAACGAACTCATAAGTAACATTCTCCTATGTGAATTATATATATATATAAAATCCTCAGTTATGAGATAGAGGACCAGTGTTTAAGTGTCATTTTCATTCTGATAACACTGTGGACCCCTAGCAAAACATATCAACCTCATATCAAATCTGTCTGTCTCTTTCTCGACATGACTAAATTACTTTCTTTTTTTTTTTCTTTTTTTTCTGGTTCCCCTTATCTTGAATATTGATCCTAGTTATGTCACTAAACTGCATCTATTGGTGAGGTTCCAGCTTACTCTCAGGTCCACTCTGACCTAGAGTGGTAGCACCTGTTTGGGTCCCATCTATGGGTCAAATAGTCCTGTTTAAAATTTTGTAGTCAATAGGACCGTCTCTCCCTACTTTAAAAAAAAAAAATCTTCAAAAACTACTAAAAAAATGTAAATATGAACATGATTCCCTAACCTCTAGGCATAAAATAACATTGACATGCTGTAAAAAAATCAATCTTGAACTTTACAAGTTTGATATAAATGGATTTTTTGTCTTGTCCCTCTTAATAATTTTGTGTATTCATTTCTGATATTTATGCTTCTTATTGATTTTCATTTTCCTTGTTTTACAAACCAAAAACACCATTCAATTTTCCTTTTCTTTCCTTCCTGCCTTTTTCCTTTCTCTTTTTTCTTTTTTTCTTTCTTCCCTTCTGTTTTTTTTTTTTCCTTTTTCTTTTTTTTCCCCTTTTTTTCCTTCCATTCTTTTATTTCTCTCCTTCCTTCTCTTTCTATTTTCCTTTTCTTTCATACCTTTCTGTCTTTCTTAAGTTATTTATATGCTTTTCCTGGTAATGGGAAATATATTAAGATTGTTGTTCGTCTCCTGTAATAAAGATGTTGGGGGGTCAGTCTGTACGTAGCTGGTCGGGGGGAAAAAAAGCAGATATTCTTTAATGTTGAAACAATTAGAGAATCCTTTTGTGCCAACAATGCCAGACATAAGCTAGACAAGCTGCTTTTTAGGGCCTTATGAATTCATGGGAACCTAAATGAAAAATTGTGTGAGGGAGGGAAGGTATTTAAACTTCTGGCCTAATTTCTTTTCTGACAAGGTCCTGTTTAAAAGTTGAACCGGATACAACAGAGGTCTAAATGAATACTTATTTATTAAACTTAGGGCACCCAGTGATAACCAAACTCTATAATAGTTTTCTGTTAGACTAACTCTATAACCATTACATGTTAAGAATAGACAAAATAACATTGTTTGAAAAATAAAGGAAAATAAGAGAAGCATTCGCCAAATGGTTAGTGTTTGCCCATGATCCGGGAGACTGGGGTTCAATCACAGGTCGACTCGTACCAAAGACTCAAAAAAAAAAAAGGGTACATGATGCCTCCTTGCTTAACACTCAGCATTATAAGGTATAGATCAAGAGTAAGTGGAGAATTCCAGGGAAAGGAGTAGTCCCCCCAACACGCACACCTCAATGTAGTAGCTAGTGAAAAGGGAGCCTTCCAGTCACCCTCGACTACGGTCAGCTAACAACTATGAATGTTAAAACACAACAATGTGAGTAACTACTTGTAGATTCTGAGTGGATACCTTGCTTAGTTTAACTTGCTAAAAATTGCACTATCAGACCCTTGTTTATTCAGTTTTCACTGGGAGCCCAATACTTCATACTTTGTGATCACTCTTTTTTTTTTTTTTTTTTTTTTTTTTTTTTCTTGGCCATATATCTAAATCTCTTTCCCATCTTTGTGTGAGAGTCACTAAGGCTGTGTGTAGTGCAGAATGCTGAACAGATCATTGCCTAAGCATCAGTCCAGCCTAAAACAAGACCACAAGGCAAAAACAGTGCCAAAGTGACTGAACATAATGTAGCTACCATTTAACTGTGTGCAAACAAATTAGTTCTAACCTTTTTAAAAACAAAATTATGTAAAAATTAGTTCTGGCTTATTTACAAATGTTAACAAAATATGCTCTTACAAATCATTAAAAAAAAACAAAAAAAAACAGGATTTAGTATTAAATAACCTACAAGGGTTGATGAGCCATAAATCCCGACCATTCAACAGTGTGCAAAAAAAAAAAATGAATGATACTAAATTGAAGTGTTATTATCAAATAACAATACCTGAAAGCATTTAACTGTGTGCAAACAAATGGACTCTAGCTTGTTTAATAATGTTACCTATAAAGTATTTTTTTAACAAATCATATGTATAAACAGAATTTGGCATTAAATAACCAACAAGGTTGACGTACCGTAAAGCCCAACTTGCCAAATCATTTGTACAATTTCCAATATATTATTGTTAATCCATCCTGGAAATGTTCTGCCCAGCATAGTTAATTAATATTACTAATATTTAATTGAAGCTATAATTGTTTATGAAGGATTATCATTAATTACTTGAAAAAGACTGATTTTGGCATTAAATAACCCAACAAGAGTTGAAAAGCCATAAAAGCAATCTAACCTATTTCTCTGTGGTACCTTACATCAAAAATGCAAGATCGAAAATGTCTGCTTCAGGTATTTGTTGCTATGGTAATACTTGTCGATGTCTGTTACTTATAATAGGTATGAATCATCCAAAGGAAATATTTGAAGGACTGATTGTAAATAGGTAGGATCTTTTTTTTTTACCTTACATGTATACCTGTGTTTTGTTCACCCTAGGAGTGTATGATTGAGAAGCTGATAGATGTTTTGTTTTTGTTTTTTTTTTCCTGTCTCTCCCACCCTTACCTACACTCATGCTTTCCTACCTCTTTGCAAATATCAAAATAGGAATAGACAAATCACAGAAAAGCCTTTTGTGGAGAATAAGATTCTAAATGACTTACAGTCTGCTTGCCACATTCACTTATAAAGACTAGAAAAGACAAATATGATTGGGAAGAAACAATAATATATTGGAAATTGTACAAATGATTTGGTTGGTTGGGCTTTAGGTTATATCAACCTTGTTGGTTAATTAATGCCAAATTCTGTTTATATATATATATATATATATATATATATATATAAATTTGTAAGAGTACATCTCAATAAGCCAGAACTAATTTTTACATAATTTTATTTTTAAAAAGGTTAGAACTAATTTGTTTGCACACAGTTAAATGGTTTCAACCATTTAACTATGTGTCATTGTTGGTTATCTTATGCCAAATCCTGTTTATATGTATGCATTAAATATGTATAATTTGTAAACGCATTGTTAGTAGACGACATTTCCAAATGAGTCAGAGCCGATTTGTTTTCACACGGGAATAACCCTAATAATTCCAGTTGAGATTAAACATTTGTTTAGACATATTTAAATGGTTTCAATATTCCTATCTCACATGAATAATTATGTTTACTATCAATCATTTGTTTGCGTACAATTAGATTGATATATGTATGATTTGTGACTGAATAGTTTATAGGTGTTGTATCATGGTAAAGAAGAGATACAGTGAACTAGAGTTTTCTATTTATTAACTGAAGTGGTACAGTCCAACAAATATAATAAGTCTCACGCTGTGGATGGTACGTCTGAAGTTGGTCTTACTACTGACAGATCTTTCAGAATTACCGTGCTTAAGAAACATGATGTCTTTAATACCTCCGTGATACTGGAAGTCTCATGGTATGAGCCATTATACAACAGTTGGTCATTTTTATTTCAGAAAAATTTTAAAGTTAAAACTAATTAGTTTGGACATGGTAAGTATTATTGGTTGCATAAAATTAAATGGCTCCAAGTATTGCTAATTAACATTTGGTAACTCTATTCATGATTAATCATTTATTTAGACACACTAAGCTGGTTTAAAGTATTGCTAGTTCAACACTGATAATTCTATTCAACACTATTCATTTATTTGAACACAGTCAAATGATTCCTTGTATTGCTATGTAATACCAATAATTCAATTTAGGCATATACAGTTAAATGGTTGCAAGTATTCTTATGTAACATGAATAATTCTATTTAGTATTTGTCATTCATTTGCACATACTTAAATGGCTTCAAGTATTGCTTTCTAACACTAACAATTTTATTTGCACACTGTTAAATGGTTTCAAGTATTGTTATGTAACACTAACAATTCAATTTAACATCTGTCATTAGCTTGTACACAGTTAAATGCTCAAATAGTTCTATTTGATTCACTGGTGGGACCATAACAGGTACTACCATTCTGGGTCGGAGTTGAACTGGGATGTATGACAATTAAGAGGTGGTACTCCAAATTCCCCATTGGAGCTCCAGGACTAGTGTCTCAGCATCAGATGCATCTTAGTGTCATATATATGACATTCATTTGATGATGGGGTTATACCTCTCTGTCAAGATCTAGTTTATATATTCTACAGCCACAGCTGACTTGGTCCAAAATTATTTGGGTTCAGTCATTATAAATAAATGCTATCTGCATAAACTGGAAGGTATATTGGTATCCAGATAAACAATTCTATTTGAGAAAAAAGATTTGGGGGGTGGGATCAATACAAAGAATTTTCATCTCATAATTTTGGGTGAATTTGAAGTATTTTTGTTAAGATGGGTGATTATGAGAGAAGATAAGATTTTGATGATTGAAAGAGAAAGATTTTGATATTTATGTGAAAAAAATATTTCTGAGAATTGTTATAGAAAAAGAAAAATATTTTGAGGTTTGTGGGAAAGAGAGAGAGAGATTCTAATAATTGTTAGGGAGAAATGATGTTGAGGATTAAGATTGGTTTGGTTTGTTGGGTTTTATGGCATATCAACCTTTGTAGGTTATTTAACGCCAAATACAGTTTTAATGTCGAAAAACAGTTCTATTTAAAATAATTCAGTTTAGCATAAGCCCGCAGTTTAAATGCAAGTATGGTTTAATTGTCAAAAACATTTCTATTTCAAGCTATTCGGTTTATGCAAACAATTCAGTTTAGCATAAGTACGCTGTTAGTTCTATTTAACCCATAGATAGGGCCCTATCAGGTGCTACCACTCTAGGCCAGAGTGGACCTGGGAGCAATGGCAATGAAGTGGTACTCTGCATTCCCCAAAGCTCCAGCACTGCTGGAACCTCACCATCAGATTGTTTAGTGTCATATGCAGGACACTTGTTGGTGGTGGGGGGGTCTTACCCCTCTGCAGAGAAGCAGTCAGTGTATTCTACAGCCCCAGCAAACTGGGCAATGAGGATTAAGAAAAAAAAGATCTTTATAAATGAGTTTATGGTTTGATTTGGAAATAAATCTTTTAAAAAAGATTTCATTGTATTTTTAACTATAAAAAGAATCAAATCTGGATTGAATTTAATTATCCCTACCCATGGTTAAGTGTGACTAAAATGAAATCTATCCAATAAAATTAGTCCCCCCCAACATTTCAAATGACACAGGCAGGCGTCTATTTGAAAGATCATCGTCCTCAATGTGCTATTCTTTACATTCAGCCTCGACCCAAAATGTTTCTCTGGGGTCACAGATCACATTCCATCCTTTTCAGGTTTCCTCATTTCTACCTCCCAACTGACACTCTTTGAATTGTCTTCTCCTAATTAATTTCTTTTGCACAATTATATTTGACTTGTACAGATGACTGAAATTCCTCCCCTTGAAGGCGACTATCTCCTTCTTGAGAATCTCTGACTTAGATCACCCCATCAATGGTGATTAGAATACACAGGCTGAATCCTTAAAAAAAAAATGGCATTCTGGGTATGACCCTAAACTACATCTGGTGGTGAGGTTTCAATTCTGGATAGTGGAGTCATGTCTTCATTGTCATTACTCTCGTGTCCAATTGGATGGTTAGTCTCACCTATTAGTACATTGCCCAGTCGACTGGAGGGGGGTATAGAATATACCAACTGCTTCTCTGCAGAGGGGTAAGACCCCCACCCCCAAACGAGTGTCCTGAATATGACACTAAACAATCTGATGGTGAGGTTCCAGTGATTCTGAGGCTTTGGGGAATACAGAGCACTCCTTCATTGCCATTGCTCCCAGGTCCATTTTGGTAGCACTTGATAGGACCCTATCTATGGGTTAAATAGAACTAACTTCATACTTATGCTAAACTGAATTGTTTGAATTAGAACTGTTTGACTAAACTGAATAGCTTGAAATAGAAATTTCTTTGACAATTAAACTGTACTTAAATTTAAACTGCATGCTTATGCTAAACTGAAATGGAACTGTTTTTGACATTGAAACTATACTTATACTAACCTGATTTGTTTAATATAGAACTGTTTTGACATATAACTGTGTGTAAACAAAATCTGTACTTATACTAAACTTAATTAGCTGAATAGCTTGAAATAGAAATGTTTTGACAATTAAACTGTGTACTAATGCTAAACTGGACTGTTGAAATAGAACTATTTGCATAAAAATATTTTTGGTGTTAAATATCCTACAAAGGTTGATATGCCATAAAATTCAATCGACCAACAACCTAATTGCATTTCACATAGCACTAATACCTTTGGAAAAGGTATGAATCCAATTATTCTCCCTCCAACTATGGGTAAATAGTAGGACAGACTGGGTTCTTCAACCTTGGTGAGGCATCTAGTCTAGGAGAAGGAGAACTCTGAATTCAAACCTGTTAAACTCCGCTTAAAAATTGACCTTGTGTCATATCCTGCCCGAGCGGAGGGGTTGGTAAGTAGGATCAACTAACAGCCTATTAGTCAAATAGATCTTTTTTTAAAATGAAACTGTACAAACAAATCCTTATTGGGTTTTACTAATAATAAAGATTTCCTTTGTTCTTTAGCCTTTATTCCTGTCAGCCATTTTCTTTTGGTAGGTCTTTTAGATTTCATCTAGTGTCTATATAGTTAGTCTTTTCTGTTCAGCCATCACTTGTCTCCATATGTAGGGGTTCATTGGAGAATATTGCTGATGAGTTTGTTCCTGCTTCAACTGTCCCCCCACCCTATCGTGTCTTACTTAGCTTACTTAGATGGTTTGTCTGATGGGAGGTAAGTGGCTGTGCAGCCATTGTTTTGTGGGGTGCTACTTCTGGAATATGTTTGAAATAGCACACGGCATTATTTATGTTGTTCCTGTCTAGCTTTTCCTCCAAGCATTTTGTTAGTCCAGGTGGTGCAACTATACAGTAGTACTTCTATGGCTACAACGTGGAAGAATTCTTGTTTATCATAGACTAACAAAAAGTTGGGGTTTTTTAATGATTGTAATAGAAAATTGAAATTATAGTAGAATGCATTTGAACATTTACAAATTAATCAAATTTTGGCATTAGATAACCCATCAGGGGTTGATATGCCATTTAGATAAACCAAACCAAACCAAACAAAACCTAAATTATTAGTATTAGATGGGAAATAGTAATCAAGTTATGCTGAATTCTTTTGACTCTCTCTTCATCTGTTCCTACCAATCAACCTCTCTCTTGGTCTGTCCTCTAGACAGTGTCCAGTAGGTATAATTAAACTGAAAGAAAATTTATTAATAATTTGCTCAAAACTATATAAGTGGATATAAATTATTAGTATTAGATTGGAACAGTTAAAATCCTAATTCTGTTGCCCAGTTGGCTGGGGCTGTAGAATACACTGACTGCTTGTCTACAGAAGGGTAAGCCCCCCCCACACACACACAACCACCACCAACAAGTGTCCTGGATATGACATTAAACAATCTGATGGTGAGGTTCCAGTAATGCTGGAGCTTTGAGGAATGTGGAGTACCTCTTCATTGCCATCACTCTTTGGTCCACTCTGGCCTGGAGTGGTAGCACTTGATAGGGTCCTATCTATGGGTCAAACAGAACTAAACTACGTACTTATGCTAAACTGAATAGTTTGAATTGGAACTGTTTTTGACATTGAAACTGTACTTACGCTAAACTGAATTGTTTAAAATAGAACTGTTTATTTGTATAAAAATGGATTTGGCATTAAATAACCTACAAAGGTTGATATGCCATAAAACACAAACAAATATAATTCTGTGTGGATTATTTGTTTTAAGAATAGATGCTTTGAGCTATAATTGTTTACTAAGGGTCATTGATATTAGTTACTTATTATTGTTTTGGCTCTATTGGTGAGGGTTAAAATACATTGACTATCCTCTGCAGAAAGGTACCCTTCCCTATGCCAAACAAGAGTGTTGTAGTTATGACTCTAAAACTGTATCTGGTGGTCTCTCTTCTTTCTTTCCAACTATCCTTTTTTTTTTTTTTTTTTTTTTTTTTTCTTCCATGCTGTCTTCTACCTCCTCTTCTCATTCTTCTTGGGTTTTTTTTTTTCAGTTCATAATAAAAATTAGCTTTTTTACTTAAATTTCTCCCAGATTTCATAGAAAATCTTTATAAGGCTCTTTATTTTTCTTTCTAACACCAACTGACCTAAAACTCCAAGCCAAAATAACTGGTTAGACAATCATTCTTTTCTGTCTACTGACCACTGGTCATTTTGTAATCATTAATAACAACTCTGCTTTTTCACTGAGGAATTCAAAGACCCCCCCCCTTTCCTCCTGGTTTACACGTGTAGTTTGAGAGATTCTTGTCCAACCTTTCATTAAGTGACTAAGTGCCTGACTGTTACGAGTTACACCTGTGGTCGCAAAATACTTCTTGGTTATATCATTAAGCAGCAATGCTATCCAACATTGCTCGGATAAAATAGCTTAAAAGATACAATTTGATCTGCAAATCTGTTTATTTAACTCTAGTTATATGACCCATACTGAAGTGAATAAATTACATTTGGTGGTGAGGTTCCTGTTTTGGGGTATATGGAGTATCCCTTCATTGTCATTACTCTCAGGTCCACTCTGATCTGCAGTGGTAGTACTTGTTAAGCTTCTATTTATTAATCAAATTGATCTGTTTGAAAAATATTTGATATATATAAGTTCAAACAAATTATTATCATAAAATAGAAATGCATAATTGAAACCATTTATGTCGTGGCTTGGGATGGTAGTAACTGCTAGGGTCTCATTTATTGGTCAGATCTTGGAAAATCTTTCATATTACATACAAATGTTTGCAACAATATAACTGTATATTGTTGTTAGATAGGAATACTTAAAATTATATATCAACTGTTGCTGTTGAATATGCAAACTGCTTCTCTGCTGGGGGTTAAGATCCTTCCCCCGACAAATGTGTGTTCTGGATATGACTCAAAACCATCTGATAAGTGTCCAGTCCTGGAGCTTTGGGGAATGAACAGTTCTAGTATTAAATAGCAATACTTAAAACCATTTAACTGCATTAAAAAAAAAGGAACCTTGGCTTGTTTGAAAATTGTTGTCCTTTAACTATTCATTTACAAATCATATATATATTTAATATATATGTATAAAGAGGATTTGGCATTGAATAACCTTGAATGGTTGATATGCCATAAAACCTAACCAAACTCAATCATATATATTCAATATGTATTTATAAAAAGGATTTGGCTTTAAATAACCTACAAGAGTTGATATACCATAAAACCCAACGCAACCAAATCATATATATCTAATATATATGTATAAAGAGGATTTGGTATTAAATAACTCAAAGCTTGATGTTCTATAAAACCCAACCCAATCCACCTTATAATTACGTACAAATTATTTGTATTTGATAGGAATACTTGAAACCATATATATAGTAACAAATTATTAAAACATTTCATCATCAATTCACTCTGACAGTACCAAGTTCACTGACTCTCTCTTTCTCTCACCATCTACTCCTAACATCCACCCTCCTCATAGGTTCTCTTGGTAGCATCCACTGTCTACACTGAGCTGATGTGTATAAGTCCTTATTGGTTAGCCAACACTGTATGTTGGAACCCATAAAAGAATGTTGCTTATGGCTTTCTCATACCTTGTTCATCTTTTTTGGATTGTTTATGAGATAGGTGGTAAGTAGCTTTATGTTGCTGTTTCTGAGATGAAGCTTGATGATTTTAATCATTGAGGGTTTTCAGACTATTGTGTTCATCTTTATTGTTATTTCCACAACGTTTTGGCCGATATGTCTTCCAGCCCTCTTCAGGTGTTTGTCGAACTCTGGAACCTACACAGAACTTCAAACTACATCCTTTACTGATTCCATGGAGGTCACCTGTTCTGATTCCGTTAGCCATAACCGGGTACAAGTGTTAAGTATTCCTGTATTGCTACTTGCCTGCAGTCAGGATTGAACCTGCAACCTCCAGATGATTGTCTCCTTAGAAGCTTAGGGAACCAATGCCTATAACCATTATGCTATGTGTCCTGCTGGCGACCCCCGTGGATTCAGTAAAGGACATAGTTCAAAGTTCTGTGTAGGTTCCCGAGTTCGACAAATACCTGAAGAAGGCTGGAGGACATATCGACTGAAACATTGTGGAAATAACAATGAAGATGAAGACAATAGTACGAAAACCCTTAATGATAAAAATTTCAACAACTTGTTTTCAATCATTTCTTAATTACATTGTCAAATATCCAAATAAAAATACCATTGGTATAACAAGATTAAACATTTAAACCTTTAAGAGGCTTACTTAGTATAATTGTTATAACTGTAAGAAATGGAATTGGCTATTAGTGTTCAAATCCTAGACAAATTGTTTGTATTTTATTTAGTGCTTATGTACTTAGAAAAAGGCAGGAATCTATCTGTTCTACTCATGGAAAATATTAGGATAGACTTGGTTCTTTATCTTTTTAATATTCCAATCAGTCAAGGAGAAAAAAAAAAAAAAAACTACATTCAAACCAACTGTACTCCACTTAAAAACAAAAAATTGACCTTGTTGCAAATTCCTGTCTCATGAAAATTACTCGTTTCTAAATCTTTCATGTTCATCACTTCGTTTATGTTTTAGGTAATAAATTTCAGAGGTGAATCCCCTTGGTGTAGTGGTTATCTTGCTTGTCTGTGACATCCTTGTAAATGAATTCAGATTTCAGTTGTACTATGACATTCACTTCTGGACGAATACCGCTCCCTTTCCTGCACACCTAACTATGGATTCAAATAGGTTAGTTGGAATGGGTTTTATGGCATTTTTCAACCATTAGAGATCATTGAATGCCAAATCCTGTTTTTATATTGAAAGGTTTGTAAATGAAAAGTTTGCAGATAACATTATTTTTGAACAAACCAGAGTTCGGTGGTTTGCACATAGTTAAATGGCTTGAAGTATTGCTATCAATTCTTCTATTTCATTTTGATATTAATCATTTGTTTGCTCACAGTTAAACGGTTTCTAATATAGTAAATGATTAAATAGTTCTCTTTGACCCCCATAGATAGGACGCTAAAATATACTACCACTTTGGGTTAGAGTGGACTTGATAGAAGTAGCAATAAAGGGTACTCCACATTCCCCAAATCTCTAGGACTAGAGCATCACCATCAGATGATTTTCTGTTATATCCTTTTGGAGAGGTGGTCTTACCCCTCTGCAGGGATGCAGGTGGCATATTCTACAGCTGCAGCCAATTAGGCGTGGTTTAAATAGTATCACTATTGTTTTTCTACAAGGAAGGTATTGGTATTAAATAACCCATGAAGGTTGATATGCTATGAAACATAGACCAAAAAATAATAATCATATTCTATCAGTAATCCTTACATTAAATCCTGACCACAGAAAATCTATTTTGTGTTTCTATATTAATTTACGTTTAACGTATATTTCTGTAGTAAATGTATATGTATTTATTTTGTATGTATAAATAGCCCTATTCCAGGCTGATTGGGACCTTCAGCTTTTGTCTGTAGAAATTAGTCTAAATTCTGGAAGAAAAAAAAAATTACATTCTTGATCCCTGATATATTAAACTATTTGTCAGTTTATAAAAGACCTAAGCGCTTCATGATTTATTCATATAGATTTTTTGTCATCACACATGCTGGACATGTATATTTACCCAACCCGACATTCAACCAGGATGTGACAGAAGGTCAATTTTTAAGTGGAATTTGATTTCAGAATTTTCCTATTCCAAGTTTAAAAAGAGTAGTCTGACCTACTATTTACTCATAGTTGGAGAGAGTATATTTGTATTTATACCTTTTCCAACAGTGTTAGTGCTATGTGAAATACAAACAGCTTCGGTATTTGAACTCGGTCCATTTCCGTTTCCTATTTGTAGACATACTCGGGAGAGATTATGACTAGGACAAATTCTTTCACGTTAGGTTCAAATATTACCGTCTCCCCTCCCTAATTACTCCTGAATTGGACTCCTCATTCTCCACTTAAAATTAATCTTTGCTGTGATTCATTCTATTCCTTAGTGTGTTCTTCTTTCTTGCTGGCTGATTGACACATGGCTTGCTTTAAATTTCACAGCTCCCTTGTCTGTATCTTGGATAAGCTCTTGTTTGTTATAGAAAATAAAAAAAAATTAGCAAGACTTCTCTTCAGGACTGAGCTAAATTCTTTCTTGCTTTGATTACTCGTTTATCTGTGGAGGACTGACCAGCACAAATCGAGGGTGAGAGTGACAGTTTTTTCCTTTTTCTCTAACTTATTCTGTCCAAAAATAATTTGACTATTTTTGGAATTAAATTTTCTTGTTTATTCTTAGTAACATTATATTTCAGTTGGTCAGTCTTGTAAGGCAATAATTTTCAGTTGGTCATATTTCAAAGATGATGTAATCTTTTAATAATCTTTATTTCTAAGATATTGTAACTATATCTATCTAATTAATATATATATATATATATATATATATATATATATATATATATATATATATATATATACACACACACACACATGCATGCATACCTTATGTACACGAAACAAGATTATGATGATTAGTTATTTTTACTTTTAGTTTTGTAAGATTTTTGTTTTATTTTTCCTAATAAGAAATAATTCTGATGTTTACAGTCCAGGATTAAATAAAATAATTTTCAGTTTTTTCATCCATTAAATCATTTTAGTGTATCTACTTACACATATCATTGTCCTAGTTTTTCATTTTAGCATTAAATAACCTACAAGGGTTGATATGCCATAAAATGTAACCAACTTTTCTATTATTAATGTTTGTATTAATATTGACAATTTAAATGTGAAAAGGTTCTCCCTCCACTGGATTATATAATTCTTTCTGATTTAATTTCACTGGATTTCTATAGTAAAATAATTACAATGCATTTCTATAGTAAAATCATTAGCAATACATTTACATTACAAATAGAAATCCTATTCTACCAGAAATATTTGCAAGAATTCCTAAACAATTTTAAACAAAAAAAAAAGTTTCATTTTTCCTTTCTCTCTCTCTCTCTCTCATTGAAGGTAGGATGGTTTGTGTGACATTTTCACTTTTATTTATTTATTGTTTAAGTCACTAATCTTGTCCTGCTTTAGCATTTCATGTCTACTTAAACTGCCCACTCTCAAGGAAAGGACAGCAATAATGTTTGTCCTAAATTCTTCCACCAATTGGTGTTGGTTATTGTTAACTAGGCTGGGGATAGTGTGGGTGTTGGAAAATTAAGTCATTAGTCCACTTAAGCTGTAAGCATAGGCAACATTGCTGCTAACATTTTGACCCAGGCTGCTTATTAGTGGGTGGGGTAGATTTGGAGTTGTTTGGGACAATTTTTTTCCCCTACTCCTTTCCCATGCAACTTTGTTTTTATTCCATTCCTTTTTTCCCCCCTCCTTTTAATTCTGCAGGCTCCTCTTTGTCTTCTCCCCCATCACATGATTATCTCACTCCTTTGTGCTTTCTCTCCCAAATTGGGCCCCTCAATCCATCCCTCATGTCTCCTCTTTCTCACATTGGCCATCTCCCCACCCTTTGGCCACTTGATCCTTTATGTCTCTTACCCTGCACTGACCCTCCTACACCCCCCCTACATTCTCTATATCAACAGAAAAGACAACTGAAATTCTGCATGAAATCTAAAATCTGACTAATGTCATTTAATTACTTTAAAATGGATCAAAACTGATTATTAAATGCTTTTCATAGTAAAAATTTTAAATAACTAAAACTTTCATTTAAAAATTACACCCCCCCCAAAAAAAAAACAAAAAAACGTGAATCAAATTCTCTCAAAAAACATTTTGACAGATTACATACCAATACACTGTGTGTGTGTGTGGGGGGGGAAATTCAGTATTGTAGGGAATGGAACTGGCGACCCAAGTTCAAAACCTGGATGAGGCTGTTGACATTTCACTTTGTGCTAATGCTCTTGTAAAAGGCATGAATCCATCATCCCCCCACTATCAGCTATGAATTATAGGGCAGGTTGAGTTCTTTTTAGCCAGGGTTAGGCAATCAATATAGATGAAGAAAAACTGAATTCAAACCTGTTTTTTTAGGCCTAAAAATTGACCTTATGTAACATCCTGCTCATGAGAGAGGGTTTGGGTAAATATACATACCCATATACTGACTTGCTTGTCAGAAATTATGCTGTGTGTGTGTGTGTGTATATATGTATATATATATATATATATATATATATATATATATATATATATATATATATATATATATATATATTTAAGTAAGAAAAAAAAGTAAAGTTGGCGACCTTAGTCGAGGGTGACCCAAAGGCTCCCTTTTCAATAGCTACTACACCAAGGTGTAGGGAGGGCACTACTCCATTCACAGGATTAGTGTGTGTGTGTGATATATATATATATCCTTTGGGTATGTCTGTAATGGTTAGTTTGCTTTGCTATAGAAGACTATTTTTGGTGAGTTTGATTCTCACTGAGAGCCCTATATTTCCAGTTCAATTTCAAAATGATAATGTGAGTCTGCATACATACTGAACATCATATTTTAATTATCCAAATTATCATTATAATGGAAGTACCAATGAAATGCCAGTTAGAATCCTTCACTTCTTAAATATCAATATCATCATGGATTACTGGTTTACAGTGAAGTCATAAGTTCACTGAAAATGTGTGTGTGTGTGTGTGTGTGTATATATGTTAAAATAGTCTAGACACAGTCATCAAGTATCATTGACAATGTCTATACCAATTTTAGATCTTCATTTGCTTTATCATGGATATTTAGCATTGGCCTAGTAGGTAGAGTGTTCGCCAATGTTCTGGGAGACTTGGGTTTCATCTCTGGTCATGTCATAGCAAAGACTTTAAAAATGGTACTTGATACCTCCTTGCTTAACACTCAGCAGTATAAGGTATGTATCAAGGATAAAGTGAAGCAATCCAGGGAAAGGAGTAGCCCCCTCCCCTACACCTCAGTGTAGTAGCTATTGAAAAGGAAGCCTTCTGGTCACCAACTTTACTATTTACCAATATAGCAAACTACATTACATTATTATTATATACAAGCAAAAATATGATCCCTCCAGCCAGGTGTAAGTATTTAAGTTTTAATGTAATAAAATGTATCAAATTAGAAAGACTAACAAAACTAAATGTATATAAAAAAGATTACACTTATTTTTATTTTGTTTTAATTGATTTCTATATAAAATTATACATAGGGTTGGTTTTAATGTTTGAGAATAAAACAATAATATTGAAAAATTAATAACACCGAATAATTATTAAACAGTTTCATTAAAACCAGTATGACTATAACAAATAACTAAAGGAATTGTGATCTCAATGGTGATGTAGTTTTGGTTACAGACATATGAGAGATCACAATTCCTTTATTCCTGCTGAAACTTTCCCCCAACAGGGCTTATATATAAGCCCTGTTGGGGAAAAGTTTCAGCAGGAATCTTTTTTCTTTTTCCCTCTCCATATTGTGGATTAATTGATGTATATGCCCACCGTATAAATATTTAAAAAAGATATTTTACCAAAATATATAAAATATTTTTTTTATGTATTTTATTTTTTAAGTTATATATTGTATAGAGCATCCTCTGCATAAATGTATTACCTCCTTGTGTGTGTGTGGGGGATCCTGACTATAACCCTAAACTGCATTGTATGGGTACACCTCCTTACCATTACTCCCAGGTACACTCTAACCCAGCGGGGTCAAATAGATCTGTTTATAGATGATTAGTATTCAGTAAGATCTCTTGGAATTGTATAACCGCAAACAAATTATGAGTATCAAATAAGAATAGTTACTTCAAACCATGTAATTGTGTATTAATTATTTACATATGATCAGAATACTTGAAATTATTTAACTTTGTTCAAACAAATGATTATAGGCAAATTTAAAAAGAATACAATGGAATATATATATATATATATATATATATATATATATATATATATATATATATATATATATATATATATATATATATAATCTCCTCTACTTAAAAAAGAAAAATGTACATCTATGTCCTTGAGGTCATAATAATTACACGGATGCATATTTCTCATCCTCTTGGGAAGACATGGCCCTAGAGGTAACCATGTCCTCTGTAAGAATACAGATGTAACTTGCAAGACACATTCAGGTAAATTGGCTACACAATTACCATGACTAGTTAATTTGGTGTCACTTGTATATGATATGGACTCGTGGCCCAGTTGTAGAGTTTTGTGTTTGCAATCTGTGGTCGCTGGTTCGATCTCCAGTGGTGGAGATCATGGTATACCCTGGTGATGAGGCCTAATAAGGTCAAAACAGCTGTCCAGTGTTTCCGCATGTCGTGTGTAAGTGTTTGCCAGATTTTCTGGTCATGGTAATTCAATTCTCAATGCTTATGATTTTAATCAAATATTTACAAATCAAATTTCTGCATTAAATAACCCATAAAGTGTTGGTATGTCATTAAACAAATCAAATCAAACTTTTCTCTCTCTCCTCTTCCCTTCTTTCTCTTCTCTATTATAATCAAATGTTTACAAATAAATCAAGTTTCAGCATTAAAAACCCATGAGGTGTTGATATGCGATTAAACAAATAAACCAAACTCTGTTGAAAAAGAAACTAAGAACCTTTTTTTTTTTCTTTAATTTTCCAGGTTGGAATTATCAAGAAAACTTTGGAGAAACATTTAGACCTTAAAGTATTTGACTTGAAAGATCCAAATGCTTTGATTGATGGTGGAGATGTCTTATTCACTGGTAAGCAACTTGTTTGTTTTTTTGTCTCTATTTTCTTAGATGGATTTTTATTATTTTTTAATTGGACTCTCTCTTCATCTCTGCTTTACTAATAAAATACTTTAGAGATAATTTATTCAGACACACACACACGTGTGTGTGTGTGTGTGTGTGCATGCAAGGATATTTTGCCTACCCTTCAACAAAGCGTAGTTGTATATTTTTTCAAATGTTAGTGCAATACTGATTAAGATTATTCAACTATTAGAGATAAGGATTGCCCAACACGTCCTCAGTTTCTATTCATAGGCCTGCATCAATAACATTATCTGGGCAATTACAGACATACAAGTTCACTATGAAGAACACTTTTTGCATGGGAGTGTCCTCGTGGTGTAATGGTTAAAACGATGGACTGCGGAATCGAAGTAAGCGAGTTTGTAATCCAGTCGAGCTATTACGTTCACTTTCGGGCAAATACCCTTGGGAAAGGTATGAACCCCCTTGTCCTCCCAGCTATGGGTTAAATAGTACCACTACTGTTCTTCTAGGAGAATGGCTCTGGCATTAAATAACCCACAAAGGTTGATATGCCATTAAACAAAGAAACCAACCAACCAACCAACTTTTTGCATATAAATGCATGCTATATCAATAATTCAGAAGGGTTATTCTCTGTTCTGCACTGGGCTTGGATTAAGCATTACCTCAGCATCTTGAAAGCTGTTGTGATTAATACACAATGTCGCACTCTGTCAAGATAGAGCTCAATCACTAATTGGAAATATTCAGGGAGTCATTTACTTGATCTGAAGTACAATGAATTGTTTCGTCTCTTTCCTATTTTAAGATTCTTTGCTTTTAAAACTTCATTCTCTTCATTTTATCAATAATAGATTTTGAAGAATCATCGGACTAAAGACACTTTAGTTTTATCTTTTCGTTTTAATCAATTTTTTCCTTATTAAAACCAGGTTTCCTATTTTATAACTTCTATATGTGCTTGTCTTGAAGACATGATTTATTCTTACTATATATATATAGTGTGTGTGTGTGTGTGTGTGTGTGTGTGTGTGTGTGTGTGTGTGGCACAATGGTGGGCATTCGTACTGTAGGTGAGCGCCAGTCAGGAGATTCCTTTGTCTGTTTTGGCATGAAACCCACACAAAGGGCTTGTGCGTAAGATTTCCTACGAGACCGGAAGAAGATGAGAAAAGGCAAGGTCCTAGAACAGTGAACAGATCGGAGTTAGCGACAGTCAGGGAAAGGCGATGGTTAGATAGAGGTGGCTGCTGAAGTGAGGAGTTGGGACCTGTGGACCTAGAAGAAAGGTCAGCCAGTGTGAAAGGATGTTAGTATTTCTGGTAGCTGTGTGGGAATTTTGTTTGGGTACACGCTCACAATAGTCACAGAATGCCAGAAAAGTGCCAAAACTTGTCTGTTCTTATGCTTAGGGCTAACCCAAGTCTGTGCTTGTTTGTTCTTCTTCCTTCCACTCTCGGTTTTATGTGTTATATCTGTTGTATATTTGTAAAACATGTGAAATGCCCCCAGCCGGAGATATGAGGAACCACTAGACAATTGAATGGCCATAAGCTGATATAAGAAGTTGAGATAGTGGGGACCGGCTATGTTGGGTATGTTATCACACACACACACGCGCACATATATATATATATATATATATATATATATATATATATATATATATATAAAACATTAAAATAAAAAAAAATTACCCTGCTTTTAGTTTGCCTATATTTTGTTTGACTGGTTTTATAATTTGCTTGAGAGGTAGTCTCTGTGTTTTTTGGGGGGTGGGGGTGATTTTCAGGACAGAACACAGAGGAATTGTCTAAAGGTTTACTTGTTCTTGAATACATTAGGCTAATTCATTTGCCATTTTCAAAGTGTTGTAGGAAATTCTTATATTGATATATTGTCTTGTGTATTCAGTTTTATATTGATGTGGGGTGTGTGATTTTGTTACTAATAATAAAAAAAAGTTTTAATTGCCAAACAGGCTGAGAACCTGGTTTGAAAGATGTTTTTATTTGTGCTTCCAATATTTTGAGTCTCTTATATATAAAGTGTCTAAATCAACTGTTACTTTAGTCTGAAATAACAATGCCCCATGACATTAAGTGACAAGGATTTAATAAACAGTTGATTGATAAAAGATGCTTATCATCTGTCCTGAAGCCTCTTAACAATAAGTAGGTGTTGTTAAGTTTGTTTTACAAGCTGTTGCTTCTTAGCTACTGTTTTTCCTTCTCATCCCTCTTCTTTTTTCCCTTCTTTCCTCATCCCTCTTCTTTCTTTTTTCCCTCATCTCCTCATCCCTCTTCTTTCTTTTTTCCCTTCTTTCCTCATCCCTCTTCTTTCTTTTTTCCCATATCTCCTCATCCCTCTTCTTTCTTTTTTCCCATCTCTCCTCATCCCTCTTCTTTCTTTTTTCCCATCTCTCCTCTGTCCTCTTCTTTCTTTTTTCCCCATCTCTCCTCATCTCTCTTCTTTCTTTTTTCCCATCTCTCCTCTGCCCTCTTCTTTCTTTTTTCCCTTTTCTCCTCTGCCCTATTCTTTCTTTTTCCCTTCTCTTCTGTCTTTCTTTTTCCCTTCTCTTCTGTCTTTCTTTTTCCCTTCTCTTCTGTCTTTCTTTTCCCCTTCTCTTCTGTCTTCTTTCTTTTTCCCTTCTCTTCTGTCTTCTTTCTTTTTCCCTTCTCTTCTGTCTTCTTTCTTTTTCCCTTCTCTTCTGTCTTTCTTTTTCCCTTCTCTTCTGTCTTCTTTCTTTTTCCCTTCTCTTCTGTCTTCTTTCTTTTTCCCTTCTCTTCTGTCTTCTTTCTTTTTCCCTTCTCTTCTGTCTTCTTTCTTTTTCCCTTCTCTTCTGTCTTCTTTCTTTTTCCCTTCTCTTCTGTCTTCTTTCTTTTTCCCTTCTCTTCTGTCTTTCTTTTTCCCTTCTCTTCTGTCTTTCTTTTTCCCTTCTCTTCTGTCTTCTTTCTTTTTCCCTTCTCTTCTGTCTTCTTTCTTTTTCCCTTCTCTTCTGTCTTCTTTCTTTTTCCCTTCTCTTCTGTCTTCTTTCTTTTTCCCTTCTCTTCTGTCTTCTTTCTTTTTTCCCTTCTCTCCTCTGCCCTCTTCTTTCTTTTTTCCCTTCTCTCCTCTGCCCTCTTCTTTCTTTTTTCCCTTCTCTCCTCTGCCCTCTTCTTTCTTTTTTCCCTTCTCTCCTCTGCCCTCTTCTTTCTTTTTTCCCTTCTCTCCTCTGCCCTCTTCTTTCTTTTTTCCCTTCTCTCCTCTGCCCTCTTCTTTCTTTTTTCCCTTCTCTCCTCTGCCCTCTTCTTTCTTTTTTCCCTTCTCTCCTCTGCCCTCTTCTTTCTTTTTTCCCTTCTCTCCTCTGCCCTCTTCTTTCTTTTTTCCCTTCTCTCCTCTGCCCTCTTCTTTCTTTTTTCCCTTCTCTCCTCTGCCCTCTTCTTTCTTTTTTCCCTTCTCTCCTCTGCCCTCTTCTTTCTTTTTTCCCTTCTCTCCTCTGCCCTCTTCTTTCTTTTTTCCCTTCTCTCCTCTGCCCTCTTCTTTCTTTTTTCCCTTCTCTCCTCTGCCCTCTTCTTTCTTTTTTCCCTTCTCTCCTCTGCCCTCTTCTTTCTTTTTTCCCTTCTCTCCTCTGCCCTCTTCTTTCTTTTTTCCCTTCTCTCCTCTGCCCTCTTCTTTCTTTTTTCCCTTCTCTCCTCTGCCCTCTTCTTTCTTTTTTCCCTTCTCTCCTCTGCCCTCTTCTTTCTTTTTTCCCTTCTCTCCTCTGCCCTCTTCTTTCTTTTTTCCCTTCTCTCCTCTGCCCTCTTCTTTCTTTTTTCCCTTCTCTCCTCTGCCCTCTTCTTTCTTTTTTCCCTTCTCTCCTCTGCCCTCTTCTTTCTTTTTTCCCTTCTCTCCTCTGCCCTCTTCTTTCTTTTTTCCCTTCTCTCCTCTGCCCTCTTCTTTCTTTTTTCCCTTCTCTCCTCTGCCCTCTTCTTTCTTTTTTCCCTTCTCTCCTCTGCCCTCTTCTTTCTTTTTTCCCTTCTCTCCTCTGCCCTCTTCTTTCTTTTTTCCCTTCTCTCCTCTGCCCTCTTCTTTCTTTTTCCCTTCTCTTCTGTCTTTCTTTTCCCTTCTCTTTTCTGCCCTCTTTCTTTTTTCCCTTCTCTCCTCTGCTCTCTTCTTTCTTTTTTCCCATCTCTCCTCTGCTCTCTTCTTTCTTTTTTCCCATCTCTTTTCTGCCCTCTTTCTTTTTTCCCTTCTCTTCTCTGCCTTCTTCTTTCTTTTTCCCTTCTCTCCTCTGCTCTCTTTCTTTTTTCCCTTCTCTCCTCTGCTCTCTTTCTTTTTTCCCTTCTCTCCTCTGCTCTCTTCTTTCTTTTTTCCCTTCTCTCCTCTGCCCTCTTCTTTCTTTTTTCTTTCTCTTCTCTGCCCTCTCTTCTCTTCCCCTCCTATTTTACCCCTGTTCTTCTCACTTTGATCCCTTCCTCCTCTTTTATTTCCCACTACTTTTTCTCTTTCTTTTGACTCCTCTCTTGTGCTTCTTCATATACTTCTGATCCCAAACTGTTTATGTATACTTCTGATCCCAAACTGTTTATGATAGCAAAAAAAATTTGAAGGTGGACTGATTAATTTTCTAAACTTATTATTGATAGATAACATTTGCATTGATTACTCCCAATGTCGAATTGCTTCTGTTTTTAGTTTTGTTTTTTCTTTCCTTTTTATTTTTGTTCAAGATAGCTTTTTTCTTTCACTCTCTCTCTCTCTCTCTCTCATATTCGTCATCTCTGATGCTACTCAACCTATAAAGAAAAAAAACCCTGTTGTCTATATTTCCAGGTGTCTCTGCTAATATCCCTTAAAAAAATATTTTTCCTTGATACATTCGTTAGATTCATAGATTTGGCTTCTTTTTTTCTACTCAATCTTTTCTACTTTGATTTGGTAAATCTTATATCTACTTTTTTCTTTTCTGAGTTCTCCACTTCCTTTCTAACACAAAAATATGTCCCTTATTACCCAAGGGTTGGAAGATAGTTATTATTAAAAATAAAGGATATAGAATCACTTTTATTAAAGTTTAGGGTGGTCATACCAAAGACCTTAAAAATGGTACTTGATACCTCCTTGTATAACACTCAGTGATACAAGGTATGTATCAAGGGTAAAGTGGAGCAATTCAGGGAAAGGAGTAGCGCCCTCCCCTACACCTCAGTGTAGTAGCTATTGAAAAGAGAACCTTCTGGTCACCCTCGACTAATGTCACCAACTTTACTTTATTTGTATTTAAAGGAATCAAACTAGAAGTACTTAACCATATTACCCAAAGGTTGGAAGATGGTCATTATTAAAAATAAACGATTTAGAATCACTTTTATTAAAGTTGAGGATAATCATTTGTATTTAAAGGCGTCAAACTTGCTATAAAAACATTTTAAGATGGTGATTATTAAAAATAAAGGGCATGCAGTTACTTTTATTAAAGTTTACAATAATCATTTCTATTTAAAGGTGTTAAAACTGACATGCTTACACATATTACATGCAGTTTATAGAAGTTTTCCTTCTCCTAAACTGGTTGCCTTACTAAGGCTAAAGAACTTTGTTCGCCCTACTATGTACCCATAGCTGGAAGGAAGATAGATGGATTCATCCCCCCCCCCCCCGAGACATTAACACAAAATAAAAACAACCTTGTCTAGGATTTGAACTCTTGTCACTAATTCTGTTTCCTTCAGATTAAGTTGTTTAAAATATATTTTGCTTTTTCAAGTATTTGTCAATTAGGGGCCCACAGTTGTAGGGGGGGACTCTGTGTTGATTAACCATATATGATGAAGGTCCTGTTAAATTTGTCATCTCATAAACAGCTGAAGAATGAATGGTCAAAAATGTCAAAATCTAATATTACATAAAATGACCAAAACATGCACACAACATTAAAACACTGTCATATGATGGACCATATTCTAAGGTAGGATGTGGGGGGGGGTAGGAAAAGTGGCATGGAGTGAATTTATTGACTTAATGGTTTCTGTTCTGCTCTATTATAATCTGATGCCACATTCCAACTGGGATAAACAGTTTAAGGGTTGGTATTTGTGGATTCTCACATTTAATCATAAAATAATTTCTCTGTCTCTGAGATAAAACAAAGATAAACATTCCGGGTTGGTATTTATATACTCTCACATTTAATCAGGAAGAAATTTATCTATTCCCCCCTGCCCATTTTCTCTCTCTCTCTCTCTCTCTCTCTCTCTCTCTCTCTCTCTCTCTCTCTTTTTCTCTTTCTCTTTCTCTTTTTTTTTTTTTTTTTTTTTTTTTTTTTTTAAGACCTCATTTGGGTCTCTTCTTTCTCTCGCTCTCCTCTCTCTTTCTTTTCACCTTGTTGGTTGGTGCAGTAAAAATCGCTGACTGCACCTCTGTAGAGGGGGAGAGCCCCTCCCTTCTCCTCAATGAAGACACCTGCTGGGCATGGATAGTAACCCAGGATACTTTAGGATAGGATCCTGTTAACTGAGGTCTGTGACCTGGTTACCTAAGTGGCCACATGACTAGCAATTCTACTTAGGCCCTTACTGGGCTAGACAATTAATTGACTGGTTGCATCAAGCCCTCTTTTGGAGTCTTGCAAAATTTCAAATCTGAAAGCTATGGTGATGGGTCAGTCATGTTTAAGAAAGACTGATACTTTCCTTTCTATCACTAGGAGAGTAGTCATCTTGGAAATGAAAACCTAGAAATCTCAAATTGTTGGTCCTTTTTCTCAGCATAAATATACTGTTTAGCTCTGATTTGCCAAGGTGAATTAGTTTACCCTGTGGCATTTCCCTTTATATAACTCTGTGGTGAGTGGGGAGCATCGTGAACTTATTAAAATCCCCTTGGATACAAAAAAAAAAATTGAAGAGAAAAATCACAAACTTTAAAGTGTCTACATGCAAAAACTGATTCGGATAATGACACAGATCAGACCGTCTTTCCTAAATTTATAGTACTGGATTCAACAGAAGATACCCCTATTACCATGTTGTTTCCTTTCATTATTGAAAAGACTCTCAGCTCCATAATCAAACCTAAATTCATTAAAAAAAAACCTAACAACATTCTACTCATGGAAATTACAAAGAAAACTTATTCAGACCATCAACTAGAACAGAAATACTTTTATAATCTCCAAATAAAATCCCCCCTCACACACACGCACGCACAAACAAACAACTCCCTGAAGTCATCAAAGGGCATAGTGAGAAGTTTGGATCTCTCCTCCTGTATTCTAGGTGAATTAAAATACAACCTTTGCAAACAAGGCTGCCAAAGATTTGGGTTCCACAGAAAAATACATCAGATCCCCAGGATGTAAAAGATGTAGAGAAAGTGGAACCAACCACACAGACTGTGAAGAACCACAGAACTGTGTAATCTGTAAGCAAAAGCATGCAGCCAATTTAAGAGTGTGAAATATGGAAAAAAGAAATAAAAATACAAAGAATATCTTTTACCAGGAGGCAAAAGAACTACTCAAAAATTCCATAGTTACGACGACTTCTGCAAATGTATTCAAACCCATAAACATCCCAACTCAAAACCAAGGAATCTCTCCTTACAAGATGATAAACTTAATAAAAGAACTTAAAACACTAATAGAATTGGAAAGAGAAAGCTTGACCAACCTGACAACCAAGCCCCCCCCTCCTCCTAATGAAACTAAAAACCCCAAAAGACAACTCAAACAACAAAAACCCCAAGTATCTATCCTATCACTACCAAATTTAATAAGCCCACTTCCTGCCAAAAGAAAAATGGATTAAAGTAAAAGCCCACTGCTAACCCCAAAAGAAAGATATGTCTGGAAGAGGAAATCTAGCAAACATAGATTGAGGATCTCATTGATAGAAACAGAAAATGAGATTCAAACTAATGGAAACAGAAACCCAGAAAAGCCCTAACAAAATCAGACCAAAAAGCTTAGAAACCATGGAAATAAAATAAAAAAAAAAAAAAACAACAAAACACTAAAACAAAATAAACATCAAACAACAACTGAAAAATATGACTCATAAAAAATCCAATGGAACTGCCATGGCTATTGTAGCCATGGCAGTTCCATTCCATTGGCAAATAACAAGGAGTTCCTTCTATCAATAGCTGAACTAAATCCACCACCATATGCATGGTGGGGGGTGTACTCGTGGTGTAATGGTTAAAGCGATGAACTGCGGAATCGTAGTACGCGAGTTCGTACTCCAGTCGCGCTATTACGTTCACTTTCGGGCAAATACCCTTGGGAAAGGTATGAACCCCCTTATTCTCCCTCCAGCTATGGGTAAATAGTAGGACGGACTAGGTTCTTCAGCCTTGGTGAGGCAACTAATCTAGGAGAAGGAAAACTCTGAATTCAAACCTGTTAAACTCCGCTTAAAAATTGACCTTGTGTCATATCCTGCCCGAGCGGAGGGGTTGGTAAATAGTACCATATGCATCCAAAAAAACAGTGACAAACCAAATAGGAAAAACTTCATTATGAGCTTTCCTTTTAGGGAACATGTCCCACAAAGTGAAATCAACTCCCACTTTCAAGCAATTGCAGTCTCAGTAACTTTGCACAAAACTCTATTTGCTCACTATATATCCCACTTCATAAATGAAAAAGAGCTAAACAACTTTAAAAAAAAACAAAAAAAACTCCTAAACCATTTATCTTGATGGGAGATTTTAATAGCCACAGCATAATATGGGGGAGTAAAAAAAAAAAATGAACAAAAGAGGCCAAACCCTTAAAAATCATCAGTAGCAACAATTTATACCTCCACAATCAAAAATCCCTGGCTCATCTTGACCAATCCTTGGATACATTCTCTGTTATATACCTAACCCTCAGTGACTCATCAATCTTCATAGACTATAACTGGAGGCTATACAAAGACTCTTGTGGCAGTAACCTTTCCCAATAATGATGGAAACCACTATCATAGAAAACTGTTTGAAGAACCTCTACAATAGAATTTAAAAAAACAAAAGCAAACTGGAAAATCTACAAAAATTATTCCTAATCCGGGAAACAAATCCAAATCTGTAATATTTTACCAACACCATGATTACCATAGCTAACAAAACTATACCTAAAATCACAATATGCCATGGTTAATAGAAGTGCAAAGTTGTGATCAGAGAATGTCAGGAAATTCAATATGAACCTCCTCGTCTAAACAAACAACAAAAGCCAAAACTCAACATACTATCCAAGAGTCCAAAATATCGTCTTAGAGAACCTTCACCTCAAAAATAAACTCCAATACCAACCTTAAAATGATTTTAAACTTTATAAAGAAAATATCAAATAAAACTTTAATAAATCCCCTTCCTTAAGGAAATGCTACAAGTGAGAAACACAATGCCAACCTGATTGCAAAAACTTTTGCTCAAGCATCATCCACAAAATTTAACTCTTCCTGGACTTAATCCAGTCGGCTGGGACTGTAGAATACACTGACTGCTTCTCTGCAGAATGGTAAGACCCACACCCACACCCCCAACAAGTATCTTGGATATGACACTAAACAATCTGATGCTGAGGTTCCAGTGATGCTGGAACTTTGGGGAATGCGGAGTAGCCCTTAATTGCCATTGCTCCCAGGTCCACTCTGGCTCGGAACGGTAGCACTTGATAGGGCCCTATCTATTGGTTAAATAGAACTAACTGCATACTTATGCTAAACTGAATTGTTTGAATTAGAACTGTTTTACTAAACTGAATAGCTTGAAATAGAAATGTTTTTGACAATTAAACTATACTTACATTTAAACTGTGTGCTTATGCTAAACTGAATTGTTTAAAATGGAACTGTTTTTGTCATTGAAACTGTACTTACACTAAATTGAATTGTTTAATATAGAACTGCTTTGACATTTAACTGTGTGCAAACAAAATCTGTACTTATAGTAAATGGGATTAGCTGAATTAGAGCTGTTTGAATCAACTGAATAGCTTGAAAGAGAAATGTTTTTGACAATTAAACTGTGTACTAATGCTAAACTGGACTGTTGAAATAGAACTATTTGCATAAAAATAGATTTGGTGTTAAATAACCTACAAAAGTTGATATGCCATAAAACCCAACCAACCTATCAGGACTAAAAAAGAAAAGATATGTGGATGACTTCCTCATTTGTTACAGCGCCAAAAATATGGCTACCATAGAAAGAAAAATCCAACAATGTATCGACCAGATATCAAAATGGATTCAAAATCTCAAATATCAACACCAAATGCATGCACTTCTGTCAAATCTACAAAATGTACAACCATCCTGACCGAATACTAAATAGTATCGAAATACCCATAACCCACCAACCTAAATTCTTAAGTATTACTCTCGACTCGAAAACTATCTTTTTATCTCCCGTCTCAAACAGCTGAGGATCAAATGTAACCAAACCATTCAATTCCTGAGAATTCACAAAGACTGGGATGCTGACAAAAAATTTGATTTGTAAAGGTAATAGGCGAAAGAGTATGGTGGGTCAGAATCCCAATAAATGTCGTAGTGATGAGACATGTTATACTGTAATATACTATGGAGTATTATGCAAGATTAGTAATTTATGCTGAAATAGATTACAATAATAATTTGTACGTGTTAAAATGTGTTAATGATATATTATGTATACATCATTGTAATCTATGATTGTATATACGTAAGGAATATAGTGAATGTATTGTGTTAAGATGTTGCAATAATTGTTTGGATTAGGTATGTGGGGTTTTAATTTTCTTTTTTTTTTTTTTTTTTCCCCCTCTGTGTGTTGTAATCTATGGTGGTGTGTGCATGATGGATATGTGCAATATAATACTGTGTGGAGACATATTTCTAACACTCATGAAAACTTAGCTAACATAATGTCAACAGGTTGTTGGGGTGCATGGAGATGGATATAAAGATTTAATGGAGGTAGATAGTACTTATGGTGTGTCAGTTGTGTAGTTTGATGGAGGAAAGTGGTACTTATGATGTGTTGGGTGTATTGTGGGGGGGGGGATTTTTAGTTGTGGAGGTGGTATAGTAAGGTGGAGGGGTTATATGTATGGGTCGAAATGTGAGAAAGATTTGTTTTCATGTCTGCATTTGGATAGAATTTCTTTTTTTTTTTTTTTTTTTTTTTTTAGCAGGGTGTTTTGTGATGGGTGAGTGATAATTACTTGTTTTTCGTGGAGGAAAAGAAAGCAGTTTTTTTTTTTTTTTTTTTTTTTTTTTCTTGCTGTAGGCAAGTGCTAGATTTAGTATTTCCCAGGTGATGGTGGATGAGATGTTCATGTCTTTTAGGTGCCAGATGTGTGTGGATAAAGAAAAGTTAGTTGAGTAATTTCTGTTGAAGGAAAATTTGTGGTTATATTCCTTGTCTTATGGTACGATCCATGGCACCTATGTACTGCTTAAATGATTTGTTGGTTTTACAGTTTTTCTGTTGGCAGTTTCCCAGTAGGGGGCATGTTTCTTTATCCCTATAGTTGTATTGTTTGTTAGGGTGTGTGTTGCTGTGGATGGTTTCAATCTTTCTGTTGTGGCCTTTTATGATTTGAGATATATTACTTGTTCAACTGTAGCTGAGCTTTATATTGTTTCTGTTGAAAATTTTAGCTAGTGGGGTATGTTTAGGTGAGTGCTTGCTTATTAGATGTTTGATGTTAGACATTTTTTGTAAGGGAGGTTGAACTCTGTTCTATTTCTGTGTTTTAGTTTGCTTTTTGAAGGTGTGTATTCTAGTGTTTGTTTATAACTGCTGTTTTTTAGTGTGTTGAGGACAAATGCCTGAAACTGGAATCGGTTGAAGATGCCTTTTTTTTTTCCCTCTTTTTTTTGTGTAGCATGATTGCAAATTGAAATCCTATCTTTGAAAAAATGTTTTTAAATTTTGGGTATCACAGATAGTTTTGGATAGCAAGAGGACAATTCCTTTAACATGCTGCATAAATAACGGAGTGGCATAACAGAATGTTCACCTGTTTTCTAAGGTAAACAAAACACGGCAGAATTGTCTCATGAATTGTCGGAGAGAAGACCTGAGCTGTACGAGACTTGCTAAATGATTAATATGCTTAAGTGTTTCGAGATAATACCAGACACACAGAAGCAGAGAAACAAAGAAACAGATTCACTAAAGTCGAATACAGGTATGATCTCAGAAGAAAGAAGATGAGTGCCTTCCAAAGGCCCTAAAGTCAAAAAACATAGAAGGTGAGAGAATTAGATGTTATGAGTTGACCCTGTACCAGTCCTGCGAAAGTAGAACAAAGAAGCAGCGGGGTTAGTGAAGATTCATATCTCCCGTATGTAAATCTTAGCCTTCACTCAACTTTCTCCTTCACTCAACTATTTTGTATATTTTGTAATAAGTTTGTTGTTGTTGGTTGTTTGGGGTTTTTTATGGCATATCAATCTTTGTAGGTTATTTAACGCCCAATCCATTCTTATGAAAATAGTTCTATTTCAAACAATTCAGTTTAGGATAAGTATGGAATTTAAATGTAATTACGGTTTAATTGTCAAAAACATTTCAATCTATTTAGTTTATTCAAGCAGTTCTAATTCAGCTAAGTATAAGAACATATTTTGTTTATACACAGTTAAATGTCAAAACAGTTCTATATTAAACAAATCAGTTTAGTGTAAGTACAGTTTTAATGTCAAAAAACAGTTCCATTACAAATAATTCAGTTTAGCATAAGCACATAGTTTAAATGTAAGTATAGTTTAATTGTCAAAAACATTTGTATTTCAAGCTATTCAGTTTAGCATAAGTATGTGGTTTAGTTCTATTTAACCCATAAATAGGGCCCTATCAGGTGCTACCACTCCGGGCCAGAGTGGACCTGAGAGCGATGGCAATGAAGGGGTGCTCCGCATTCCCCAAAGCCCCTGTATCACTGGAACCTCAGCATCAGATTGTTTAGTGTCATATGCAGGACACTCAATGAGCGGGGGGGTCTTACCCTTCTGCAGAGAAGCAGTCGGTGTATTCTACAGCCCCAGCCGACTGGGCAATTCAAAATAAAAGGAAAAAGGACGCCGAATATATTTTTATACATAAGAGTTGTCTTTATCCTGGTATACAACTCGTATGTGTGGGTATAAATAAAATGGAAATTAATTATATGTAAATATAGAAATATAAAACCGGGTATTTAGAGGGAGATAGATATATATATATATATATATATATATATATATATATATATATATATAGTTATTAATTTTGGTTGATCTTTGATGCAATCATAAAATGAGAGCACAAGAAAGGGTGGGGGGAAGCATTTCTATTTGGGGTGTGCAGGTCATAATATCAGTTTGAATGTATTCTTGAGTCAACATCGATATGATTCATAATTTGAACCTTTTTTGCTCAGTCATAGCTTAAACATTGCTCATTTAGAAAATGGCATTCAAAAGGAAAAAAACTTCCACTATAAATCCTTTCTGTGTTATTTAGAATTTTAACTTTTTATTTATTTTAATCTTAATAGAAAATGAATGACTATTCAAATTTTAAAATTAGTTTTCATCACGAGTATGAATTTTTCCAGGGCTCTTGTCATGTGTAGGAATTAATCCACATTTTTTTGTCTTGGGTATGAATTTGTCCCAACTATGTAATTCCCTAACCTCTAAGCATAAGGTAACCCTAGACAGGTTGGCATCCCGTTAAAATTAATCAATCAGAGCGTAGTGGTCAGAATTTTGAATGCTGATTTTCAAGACAGACAGGCTCTCACCCCACTAAGACAGTTGGCATAACATAATCTCCAAGTCTGACTGTATTATATTAGGTTGTCCAGAAAATAATGGCCAATTTTAAAATGAACTTTTTATCCCTGAATTAATGAATTTAAACTGTTTTAATCTGTGATAACATGATTCCTGAACATTAATGTATTTCTGCCATTGATTAACTGTAAAACAAATGTTTTTGATGTCAAGAAATCTTTAATGTAGTTCCTTCTCTTTTAGAACAAAATGTTTTTTGTTTTTTGTTTCATAAAATGTTTCCAGGTGCTTGAAAGAATGGTAGTTGGTGTGTGAGAAATCAGAAGAATATGATGAATGTGGAAAATTCCATCGTGGCAACATGTGGCCAAGCATTGTCATCGTGGCAACATGTGGCCAAGCATTGTCTTGAAGCAAAATTGGACCACATTAATTAACCAATGCTGGCTGCTTTTGCTTAACTGAACATGCATTTCATTCGGTTGCTGGCAGTAAACTTCTGCTGTGATACTCTGGTTAGATTGAGAAAGTTGCAATGGAAAATGCAATGGCAGCTCTCTAGACAACCACTATAATTTTCTGCTTATGTCATTTCAGTTTTGGAAAGTGTTTGGATGCTTTATCATGATCAAACCATTTAGCCAATCATTTATAGCTGTTCTAGAGAATCCATTTTTATCATAAGTCACTATTTGATCAAGAAATAGCTTCAAACATACTTCAAAACATCACTCTTTGACTTTTGCTGAATTCATGTGGAACCCATTAAATCTCTTTACCTTGCCAATTTTCTTGATTATCCAATCATGTTGAAATGCTGATTCCTATTATCTATGACATTTCTCTGATACACTTTGTTCAACAAGTGTTTTCAGATATTGGTTGTCAATTGATCTTCAAGATTCATATCCCTACTAAGCAACTTGTGAAACCAGCACTGTTCTGTCTGATCGTGTTCTGTTAATATTGGCAGTTTTTTGAGAAGCATTTATGACCCTGAGACTTGTTTGAGAAGCATTATGATCAAGCTTGAAGTTATTCAAAAAAAAGTAAATACATCACCCTCCCCTTTTTTCTTCTTTTTTATCTTTCTCTCTCTCCCCACATTCATGATTAGGAACATATAACCTTCAAGATAAAATTCTGAAAGTGAGGGAAATTTTAACAAAGATGATACTGTATTTATCATGAATTTGAATTTTGTATACTATTAATATTAAATTAATATTTTAGATCAGAATTCAAATATTTATCTTGCCCAGTAGGCTGGGGCTGTAGAATACAGCGACTGCTTCTCTGCAGAGGGGTAAGAACCCCCCAACAAGTGTCCTGGATATGACACTAAACAATCTGATGGTGAGATTCCAGCAATGCTGGAGCTTTGGGGAATGTGGAGTACCCCTTTATTGCCATCGCTCCCAGGTCCACTCTGGCCCGGAGTGGTAGCACCTGATACAGGTCCTATCTATAGGTTAAATAGAACTAAACCGTGCTTCTTTCACTATACTGATTTTTGCATTTAAACTGTGTATTTATGCTAAACTAAATTGTTTAAAATAGAACTGTTTTGACATTGGAACTGCTTACTAATGCTGAACTGAATTGCTCAGAATAGAACTGTTTTTGACGTCTAAACTGTGTACTTATGCTGAACTGAATTATCTGAAAAAAACTGTTTGACATTTAACTCGGTGTATTGCCCAGTTGGCTGGGGCTGTAGAATACACCGTCCCCCTAATGAGTGTCCTGATATGACACTAAACAATCTGATGCTGAGGTTCCAGCAGTGATGGAGCTTAGGGGAATGCAGAGTACCCCTTCATTGCCATTGTTCCCAGGTCCACTCTGGCCTGGAGTGGTAACACCTGATAGGGCCCTATCTATGGGTAAAATAGAATTAATGGCATACTTATGTTAAACTGAATTGTTTGAGTAAACTGAATAGCTTAAAATAGAAATGTTTTTGACAATTAAACCGTGCTTACATTTGTACTGCGTGCTTGTGCTTAACTGAATTGTTTGAAATAGAACTGTTTTTGACATTAAAACTGTATTTACACTTAACTGAATTGTTACATATAACTGCAACTGTTTTTTGACATTGAAACTGTATTTACACTAAACTAAATTGTTTAACATAGCACTGTTCTGACATATAACTGTGTAAACAAAATCTGTACTTTTACAAAACTGAATTAGCTGAAGTAGAATTGCTTGACTAAACTGAATAGCTCGAAATAAAAATGTTTTTTTGACAATTAAACTGTACTTACATTTAAAACTGCGTGCTTTTGCTAAACTGAATTGTTTTGAATTGAACTATTTTTGACACTGAAACTGTAATTACACTAAACTGAATTGTTATATATAACTGAATAGTTTGAAATAGAAATGTTTTTGACAATTAAACTGTGTACTCATGCTAAACTGAATTGTTTTAAATAGAACTGATTATTTACATAAAAATGGATTTGGCGTTAAATAACCTACAAAGGTTGATATGCCATAAAACCAAACTAAATATTTATCTTAAAATCAAATAGTATTTTCTGAATAGACTAATATTAACATTTGTAGATATTTCTTTAACCTATATAAAAAAAAATGTGTATTTGTGAAAACTGCTTTGCCAAGAGGAGAAAACCAGAAAGAAAATGATGGGAATTGAAGGGTAGTAGGGGCAGGGTAAAAAGGTGGGAGGGATGAAGAAAAAAGGGGGGGAACAAGAAGTTAGAACTTCAACTGTTGCAATTTGCTGCAGGATTGGTGCATAATAATCCCTTGCAGGTCTCTGACTCACAAATGCTGTTTCAAGTGCATCTAGGTACAAACAATCAAGTGTATTTTTTGCCATCAACAACGTGCACAGCTACTTACCCTTTCATTTTAGAACTGCTTATTGTTGATATTGCTGGGATTTACCAACCAAGTAAAATTGGCAACAGGAAGTGAACCATTGTTTTTTTTGGGGGGGGGGGAGTCTAGAGAAAAGCTTTAAAATGCTTGAAATTTAGCCCTTCTGGATTTTCTTTTTCAGTTTTTAAAAAATTTTGGAGAATATTTAAATAATCAAAAATAAGGACCATATCTTGGGAAAGAAAAATGACAATGTAAATATATCTGGGGGGGGGGATGCAATTTTTTAAAGGAAGAATGATGTGAACATACCCACCCCCCAAAAAAGAAGTTAATGAATAAAACAGTATGCTTACATAATTTGAAATAATGTGAAAAATTATTAATGAATTCTCGTGTTCCTAATTTTACAGGACGACTAATATGAATGCTATCTTGATGAGTAAGCAGTATATTTGATAATCTTCAGAAAACGGTGCAATTATTTTATTTATTTATTTTTTTTTTTTAAATTGCTAATTTGTAAAAGAAAAGTGATATTATTTTAAATCTGCAATAAACCCAATACCAATAAATAGGTATGTATTTGTTACATATGTAAGAGACGGTGCTAGAGTTGAGATCTGGGAGCCAAGAGGTGTCAGACCTAAAAAAAAAATGTTTATGAACTACTAGTGTATACAAACTCTACCATTGACTTTTGTTAAATTTTCTTTTTCAAATTTTGATATATTCTATAGATATTTCTTCATTTGAATTTTTTTTTTTCAAAAATGTTATTTGACAGTTTTATGTAGAAAAACATCTTTTCATTCTTTCAGGAAAAGAAATTTTTGTTGGAATTGGTCAAAATACCAATGAAGCTGGTGCCATTGCAGTGGCCAACCTTTTCGAAGATTACTCTGTCATTTCACTCTCACTTCCTGGAAGCCTGCATCTGAAAAACTTAATTTCCATGGCTGGCAAAGGGGTCATTGTTATAGGTAATAGTTCAGAATCCAGACTCCTCTTCCAGGTGAGCATTCAGTTTCAATTTCTATGTGTGATGATGATAAAGCAGATCTCAGTCAATTGGTACAAAGTGTAATGGTACTATTTACCAAACCCTCCGCTCGGGCAGGATATGACACAAGGTCAATTTTTAAGCAGAGTTTAACAGGTTTTGAATTCAGAGTTTTCCTTCTCCTAGACTAGTTGCCTCACCAAGGCTGAAGAACCTAGTCCGTCCTACTATTTACCCATAGCTGGAGGGAGAATAAGGGGGTTCATACCTTTCCCAAGGGTATTTGCCCGAAAGTGAACGTAATAGCGCGACTGGAGTACGAACTCGCGTACTACGATTCCGCAGTTCATCGCTTTAACCATTACACCACGAGGACACCCCCTACAAAGTGTAATGGTACATTGTTGGTACCAAACATAGCAGTTCAATGATTGGTTTTGAACAAAGGGCTTAAAATAGTGAAAAAATTGAGTTTAAAAACTTCCAAAAAGAATCCATTATAAGTACAAAAAGGAACACTACTTCTGTCCAATTATAATTTTCTCATTTTATAATTGTATTTCTTCATTCTTAAAATTCTTTTAGATTTGCATATAAATTTCTTAGATTAAATGTAACAATTATGAGATAGTGGTAGCTATATCTTTGTCCTATAGACACAGCAACCCAAGTTCAAATCCTTGACAAGGCTGTTTACATTTCACATTGCTAGTAATACTTTAGGAAAGGTATGCATTCAACTATTTTTCCTCCGGTTATGGGTAAGTAGTAGGTCAGACTGATCTCTTCAACCTTAGTCTATCAACTGGTCTTGAAGAAAAAAAACTAAATTTAAACCTACTAAACTATGCCACGCCCTGTTTGTGTAGACAGATTTTGTAAAGACCCTCACACACATCATTTTATATATATATATATATGGTATGAATAAGATGAATAACTTTGATCATTTTATAATAAAAGATGAAGGATTAGTGATTAAAATGCTGGGTGGTTTTTTGTGGAAGGGGTCTCCTTGTGTATAATATGTATTTTTTTTCTTCTAGTGTATAATATAACAATAACGGTGGAATACAACTCGTGATAAGATAATGAAGAATATTGTGATTTGATGTAGAAAATTAAGAATAAAATAATATTGATAATATTATGTGCTTTTGTCCAGTGTTGGGATAAAAAGCAGTTAAAAGATAAAGTAAAAACTAGTCATAAAAGAATACCTGTTTTATTTTGACTATGTTTAACCTTTAAAACTTTGCAAGCTTCTTCCATAAACTTAGCCCAGTTGACTAGGGTTGTAGGATATGCCAACTTCATCTCTGCAAAGGGGTTAAGACCGCTCCACCTAACGAGTGTCTTAGATATGACTAAACCATTTGATGGTGAAGTTCCAATCCTGGAGCTTGGGGAATATTGAGTACTTCTTCATTGCCATTACTCCCAGGTTCACTCTGATCTGGAGTGTTAGTAACTTTTAGGGTCCTATCTATGTGTCAAATAGAACAATTTAATCATATTCTATACTTAAGACCATTTAACTGTGTGCAAACAAATGACTCCTGTTAAATTGACTTATTAATATTACATAGCAATACTTAAAACCATTTAACTATGTGCAAACAAATGAGCTTAGGTTCATTTAAAAATAATGTTACCTAAAAACTATTTGCCTACCAATCATATATAAATTACCTATAAGGGTTAATATGCCATAAAACCCAACCACGCTAACTGCAATATCGATAATTACTGTTAAGTCGGCTTCTTTAAATATCAATAATTATCCTAAAGTTTAATATTCAATGGTGAGATTCCAGTCTTGTTACCATTACTCTCAGGTCCACTCTGATCTGTAATGGTAGTACCTTTTAGGGTTCTGTCTATAGGTCAAATAGAACTGTTCAATTTTTTCCCTAGGGATGATTATTATTAAATAGAATTATTTGTATTGATTAGCATTACTTGAAACCATTAATTTGTATGCAAACAAATCTTTAAAAATGATATTATCTACAAACTTCCCTACACCTCACTGTAGTAGCTGTTGAAGGGGAACTTTGGGTCACCTTCGACGAAGGTCGCCAATTTTACTTATATATAACAGGATTTGGCATTAACCCTAAAGGATTGATATGCCATTACACACAACTAACCAGCCTCTACTCTGAACTTCTGGTTGAAAATATAAAATGATAGTAATCTTATTTAACTGTCTAATTGGCAGTATTGTTTCTAGGTAATAGTGGGGATTCTCTTGCCAGAATTTAGGGTATATGTATTTCTAGTAGGAGCAGAAATATCGACCATCAGGTTTTTAAGGATTAAATCTTCTATCTGATTCTCTCTGATGTTTGTCTCTCAACTCTCTCTTTAAAGAATCTTTTTTCTTTTCTCTTATTTTTTTTAGCAAATAAAGGAAAAAACCAGTTGCCAATATTTCAAGATTGAATTCGACAGTGATGTGCCTGCTAATATGCTCTATGTGAATGGACGTTTGATCCATCGTACTCGTGATGAAATAGGAGCCACTAACTGCAGTGTAAGTTTCAGTGTTTATGCCTTTCATAGACTGTCTAGAAAGGATCCTGCCATTAAATACTAATGTCCAACCTAGGGCAGTTGTGCTTTGATGTTATATTATGACAAGGACGGGCAACAGCATCATTATAATGGACTTCTCATCATCATCATCATCATGGGATCATCCTATTAGAATAGACTTTTTTTGCAGATGAGTACCCTTCTTTTGTGTGGGGCTGCCTTAGATAGGACACAAAACTTCATTTGATAGTGACGCTCTGGTTCTGAATTTCGGGAGAGTGTCAAGTTGCACCTCCATAGCTATTACTCTTCGATCCACCCTGACCCAAACTGGGAGTACAAAATAGTGTCCCATTTATGGGTCAAATAGTTCTGTTTAAAAATTATTAGTATTAGAGAGGATTATTTGAAACCATATACAAAGAAATTATTATTATTGTTAAATAAGAATAGTTAATTGAAACCATATGATTGTTTATAAATTACACTTGACGTCAAAAAAAAATGTTTTTTTGAAATGGTGTAGCACCGAACAACTTTTTTAGCTAATTTGTGTGCACTTCATCAGAAAATGACCTTCCTTTTTCTTGGTTAGCTAACAATTTGGCGCTACAGAAATGACTTACTTTTGAAAAAAAAAAAATTTTTTTTCTTCATTTTTTTCTTTCTTCCCTTTTTTCTTTCTTCCCTTTTTTCTTTCTTCCCTTTTTTCTTTCTTCCCTTTTTTCTTTCTTCCCTTTTTTCTTTCTTCCCTTTTTTCTTTCTTCCCTTTTTTCTTTCTTCCCTTTTTTCTTTCTTCCCTTTTTTCTTTCTTCCCTTTTTTCTTTCTTCCCTTTTTTCTTTCTTCCCTTTTTTCTTTCTTCCCTTTTTTCTTTCTTCCCTTTTTTCTTTCTTCCCTTTTCTTTCTTCCTTTTTCTTTCTTCCTTTTTCTTTCTTCCTTTTTCTTTCTTCCTTTTTCTTTCTTCCTTTTTCTTTCTTCCTTTTTCTTTCTTCCTTTTTCTTTCTTCCTTTTTCTTTCTTCCTTTTTCTTTCTTCCTTTTTCTTTCTTCCTTTTTCTTTCTTCCTTTTTCTTTCTTCCTTTTTCTTTCTTCCTTTTTCTTTCTTCCTTTTTCTTTCTTCCTTTTTTCTTTCTTCGTTTTTTTTTTCTTTCTTCGTTTTTTTTTTCTTTCTTCGTTTTTTTTTCTTTCTTCGTTTTTTTTTCTTTCTTCGTTTTTTTTCTTTCTTCGTTTTTTTATCCTTCGTTTTTTTTCCTTTCTTCGTTTTTTTTTCCTTTCTTCGTTTTTTTTTTTCCTATTTTGTGTGTGTATATATATATATATATATATATATATATATATATATATATATATATATATATATATATATAATCTCGACCGATGGTTATATTTCTCAAAGTAAAATTATAGAAAAGTTTGAATTCATATTTAAACCAACAAATATTGGTCTACTTATTGAGAAATACTATTTTTGTAAGAGCAATCAAGTCCTAAGTCTTTAAAAATATCACGATCGAATCGACTAAGACCAACAAGCATTTTCATCAAATCATTTAAAACATTCTTGAACTTAAGAACTATGGTAAAAATTTTCTTTCTTGATTGTCATGTTCAATGTTACTTAAGTCCCTTTTGATACTCCAGCTGTTGTCAGCCATCATTAGTCTGTCCCACCAACCCTGGTAGCGCTCTTTTAAGATCCTGATAGAATTGTTCTTCTTGCTCATCACTCACATTATCACAATTATCTGGAAATTTATCAAGATGGCTATGTAAAAAATGAACCTTAATACTTATATTAGCATCTATGTTCTGTAGACTTTTCAACAGCTTTTCCACTGACTCTTTGTAGTTTTCGGCCCAGCGATTACCAAAGAAATTTTTCACCACATCAACAATGTCCAAGCACTTAATTCCAAGTCATTTGTTGAATCAACAAATTCATCATCCTTAATGAATTTTCATGATGTTCATCATGTACTGGAATCGGTTCATTTAATTGGGATGTCTTTTGCTGGAGTTTCTTTCTAAATGTCAAAACAAAAACTCTCAATGTGCTTGTTTTCGCTTCTGTAGTGAAGGGACAAAAGTGACTGGATAGATTTATGAATATCAAACAGAAGCACCAAACATTTAGGATTTCATTTTTTTTTTTTTTTTTTTTTTTTTTAATGTCATCTTAATTATCAGATTTACTACACTATATTACTGATAAATTTTATCAGTTAATTTGAAAAATCCGGTACTTCTATTTTATATTTGATGACATAGAGAAAAAAAAACAACCTTTCTTATAAAAATAGTTCATTTCAGGTGGTTGACATAAATTGCTCAGCCTACCTGAAAAATGATGGTTTTCTATGTCGTAAATTGGTCTTTTTTTCTAAAAATGACCAATTACAATACAGCAAAAACAGTAGCTGACCATGAAAAACTTGGGTCATTTCAGGAATCAGCACCATCAAATGAACTAAAAAAACCGTGTTCTGCTTCTTGGCACTAAAAAAACCGTGTTCTGCTTCTTGGCACTAAAAAAACCGTGTTCTGCTTCTTGGCACTAAAAAAACCGTGTTCTGCTTCTTGGCACTAAAAATTGTGTTGACCCGTGTTATCAATATTAGTGGCTATCAGTACTACTGTATGGATGCACCACTTGGCCACTAACGAAATGCATGGAGAAAAAGCTATGCTGTTTTGAACAAATCATTGAAGCAACATTCCAGAAACCAGCAACTGTACAGCCATTTACCTCTCATCTCACAAATCATCCAAGTAAGATGAACAAGACAAACTGGGCTCTAAGGACAAACTCATAAACAATGTTCTTTTATGGACTTGTACACATGGACACCCCAGCTTGTAGAAGACGTAAGAGCCTATGGATGATGGATGGCGAGAAAGAATCAGAGTACTATGTGCTATCAACATTAAATAACCCATAAGGGATTGATGTGCTGTTAAACAAAAAAACCAAACCATTATGGGATATATCATTTTGCATGAGGAATATTGTAAGAAGTATTATGATTGAAGAAGTACGCATGGTATCAATTTTATCATCTTAGAGAACAAACTCGGCAACCCAAAGTCAAATCCAGAATATGTTGTAGTGTTGCTATCGTCTTGAAGAACATTGACCAAGACAAGATTGTTCATATCAAGAAAGATTCCATTAACTTATTTGCCTATGTTACAACTTTTCTCTCGACCAGTCTCCAAGAAGATATGAGGTGGTATTTTCAAGTTGATCAAAGAAAGATCTATTCACTGACAAATCATTTTTAACTCCTATGATCTCCTCCCTCTCGCCTCCCTACGCCTGCTTAGCCTAGAATTTTATGTTATGGCTTGTCACTCTAACTAACTGCCTCTTTTAAAAAAATAATCAACTCACCTCTCAGTTAAATAACCCAAAACTTAAGGACACATACCCTCAGGGTCTTATTTTTTTATATATTTTTGTTTTAACATTCCTGCAAAAATTTATATGTAATCACCTGCTCATGTGATGATTAAGGATGTGAAACTTGAAGCTGTTATTGTCCAACCTTATTTTTATCATTATTTATATATTGTGATATTGCTCTGCATTTTTTGGTATTGAGCACTATGTAGATTTTGTTTAAATTTAATTAAATTCTAACAATTTTATTTGTGTGTGTGTGTGTATAAATATATATATATATATATATATATAATCTCAATTTTATTTATTTGTGTGTGTATGTGCATACGTGTGCAAAAAATTTTTTTTTTTTTTTTTATCATATACAAAATTTCTAGAGAACGTTCTCAAATTTCATATTGCTTAGGGTCTCAGCAGGTGAAAGTCTGGCCCTATCTATCATCTCTTCACTACATGATATATTTCTCAGCGCTGTCCCCCTGTAGTTAAATAGTGCCACTACTGTTTCTTTTACAAGAATTGCTTAAGCATTTAATAACCCAGGAAGGTTTATATGCTATTAAACAAAGAAACTGAACTTGACTTGAAGTCTATTTGTCCAGTTGATAAATCCTAACTGAATTTTTAAAATCTTTAAAATAAAAATTTGTATCTATCATCTTTTTGTTTATTGATTCTACAATTTAAAAAAAATTTTTTTTTTATTTTAGATTCTTGATGAGAAAATCATGTACACTCGCCATGAAGTGGACCTACACGAGATGGACAAGCTAAACCGGACCCTTAGTAGCATGTGCCTCCTGATTTACAGGATGAAGTTCCAGAGACAGATCATATCAGATATCACTGAAGACGATATTAACAATTATTCAACGTTAACTAGGAAAAATAAGAGTGACTATTATTACAAATAGTCATTTTGTTTTTGGGGTCCTTTTTTCTTTTTCTTTTTTAATTTTTTTTTTTTTTTTTTTTTTTTCCTACCTGCCCTTTGTGCAGCCATCACATACTTGTAAAATCTCTTCAACTCCTTGCTGCTTGTGCTCTCTCAAGTCTATTGTTTTTTGTTGGTTTTTTTTTTTTTGTTTTATTATTTTTTTCTTCCTTTTTTTTTTTTTTTTTTTTTTTTTTTTTTCAAAAATTTTTATATCTGAAGCTTTTCAATTTTATGCAAGCTGTTAATAGGAAGGCAGACTTATAAAAGCCAAACAAAAAATAACAAAATAAAAAGACAATAAAAGCTTTCTATCCATCTTTGCAGAATCTTATAATTAATAGTATAATACTTTATATAAAGTACTAAGTTTATTTCAGAATGCATGTTGCTCCATTAGCTAGGTGCTAATCAAAATTGATCATAATGCTTCTTTTTTAAAATTTTTTTTAAAGATACATACCCACCCACACACTTGTGTGTGTGTGGAGAGAGAGAGTGATAAAGAGAAATTTATTTTTATAGGAAATAAATGTAATCTATTATATTGAGTGTTAACTTAATTTCAGAATGTATACTGCTCCTTTAGCTAGGGGTTAATCAAAAATGGGTCATAATGCTTTTTATCTGGGTCTTTTTTTTTCCCCCTAAATATAAATATACATAGAGAGACGGGTGGAAACAGCAAAAGTTCATCGGAAAGAATTATAAAAAGTAATTTACTTCATTTATTGGAAAAAGAAAAGGTTATTTTTTGTTTTTGTTTTTTAAGAGTTAATACAGATTTTTATACTGAAATTTAATAAATCTCGTAACATTTTAGAAATCAAAGAAAAAAATTGACCAAAAAAAATATATATATTTCAAGTATAAATTCATTTAAAAAAAAGAAATGGAATTTTTTTTCTATTTCATTGCATTAAAAAAAATTTTTTCTCATCATTATTACTGAATTATTACTATCAACTAGCAAACATAAACACCCTCCATCAGGTAAAAGTCTTAGTTTTAATGTAATAAAATTAAAAAGACTAACCAAACTAAATAAGAATGTGTATAAGAATATTGCACTTATTCTTATTTCCGTTTATTTCTATATAAAATTCTACATAGGATTTTGCTTTCAATACGTTTGAGAATAAAACAATTATATTAGAAATCAATAACAGCAAGTAATTGCTTATTAAACCCAGTTTTGTGAAAACTAGTAGGTAAATTATCTACACCATATTCTATGTAAACCTTTATTTCTTAGTGATATATAACATACATTACAGGATTTTAAACCCAATAATTATATAGGCTGTTTTCGAAGCAAATCTAAATCTGACTTTAATGAACATTATTAACAAACAAGATGCTAATTAAGATTAAATAATGATTAATAGTCATAAAGATTATAATGTAAATAAAGGAATTGTGATGTTGGTTATAAACACGCACATAATCTCTATCATAAATTATAAGATTGTTACAACAGGATTAAAATTAAAAAAAAAGAAAACTTGAAAAAATAACAGAGGTGTAACTCTATATTTGAAATTTAAGGAAAAATAAACTTAATATTTTTTAATCAATTTTGTACTTTGTTAATTTCATTTGATTTTTTTTTTTCTTTTTTCTTTTACCTTTATTTGTTTTTCTTGCTTTTCTTATTTGAATTTTTTTGTTTCTTCTGTCAAAATAGCCATTGCTTATTAATTAAGTAAAAGGAAAAAAAAGCCGAGCTTTTATTAGCTTTTTTACCCTTGCTTTTCCTTCAACTGTTTTTCTTTCATTTGCATTTATTTTGTTCTCAATCAAAATAAAAACAAGTTTCTTTTTGTTTCTTATAAGCCATAAATTAAGCTTTATTCAGTCCACCGGTAGATTTTTTTCAGATTTAAAGAAAAATTATAGGAATTAAACCCTTTCAGTCCATCTGTAAGATCTTTGCATATAAACTATATCAAAAATTAGATATATATGTAATTTAAATTGTCTTTTTCTTTCACCTTTTTGTTACAAATAAGAAAAATATTATCAGGATTAATATTTTAATTTCTTTTTCTCCATAAAGAAATTAACATGTTTTGTAAATCTTGTTTTTGTTCAGCTTTTGAATGACTAGATATTCTGTCAAATATAGTTATCATATTTTTTAGTTTATTAATATAAATACTATTTCACTAGACTTTTAAATAAATCTATTTTTGTATATATATTCTTATAGATTTTTTTAAGTATCTAAATATAAAAAAAAATTTAAAAATACCACCTAATCCACAGTTTGTTTTATTTCTAATAAAAATAATAGCTTTATTACAAAAAAAAAAAAACCCCAAAAAAACACTTCTATCATAACTTTTCTTTTCTTTTTGTGCTAATAAATTCTAGAAGTGAATTAGTTTATTTTACTTTGAAATCCTAAGTCTCAAAGACATTTAAAATAAGATTTCTAACCGACATTCTACACATAATGAACTGTCCATTTTTAGGACCAAATATATTTATTGTCTTTTATTACTTATTCTTTTTTCTTGGGGTATTCTTTTTCATTAAGATACTTGTCCAGCTTGCTATTTCACGTGGCTTTTTTGACAGGTTTAATAAAAATGATTAAGTAATTATTATTATTAATTTGACTAGTATTTTTCTTCATCTTCATTTCAGTTGCTTTTTATTCTAACTCATTCGGGTTATTTCTCTCAGAAACAGTGTGGATCAGAGATAGTAATAACTGATAGCCTCCTGGTGAGACTTGAACTCTCACCCACTATTTTGAATATTGGGTAGCTTTATAGGTGTCTTGTAGAAAGTTTTTCCTGATAGAAAACAGGATGTTAATTTGAATCTTACTGGAATCTTATCTGTTATGGTTGCTTCTAATACATGCAGTTCCTCTCAGAAACAATGAGTCGAGTGAATTGCAAGAAAAAGCAACTAAAATTAAGATGAAGAAAAATGCAAGGTGTCCCAAAAGTCACTTGGGTATTTAGAAATAAAAGAACATGCATTTTTCTTGTTAATTTGTTAATTGTTGCTAAGAAACATTTATGCAATGGAAAATAATTACTTCATTTATGAAAAATGCAGCAGTTTACTTCACGTTCTAAAAAGAAAAATTATAAATGTATGAAAAATTCAAACATTTCTTCTTTTTAAAAATCCCTCGGTGACTTTGACGACACCATATACTAGTCAAAATTAATAATGCTGATGGTTTTTAATCTTAATTTAAAAAAAAATCCCTTATACTAAATGAAATAAATGATACTGTCAGTGGGGTGGCATGAGTTTCTTGTATATTCTAATGAATTTTTATACCCATATAAAATCAAATTTAAGTATCAATTAAAACTTTTATTTATTTATTTATTTTTTTTTATAAATGCTGGTCGGTTATTTTTTTTAATGCCAGTTACTGATCAAAGAATGCTCTAAAAATGGAACCTATATTATTTTTAGATATCAAACTGCTTTGATAGCTTGCAATTTTCTTCACTTAAATGAGCCTTATGCAGCAATGCCTCAGAACTCCAGTTATGTTTTTAAAAAAAGAATATACTGCACTAAACAAAACTCATCTATGAAGGGTCATTACAAAATGACATAAATAGGTATATGAGCTTGACCCTACAAAATTAACATTTAGTTGTAAACTGGACTGGAAGTAGGTTTATTCTCTAAATGCAGTTTAATGTGGTGTTTTTGCTGAGTTACACACACACACACACACACACACACACACACACACATATATAATTTAATAGTCCAGGTGTTTCGTGATTAATACAATTATTCAAATGGAAATTTAGTTTTTCTTATGAATAATTAAATTATTATAACATTGATGATGATTAATGATATCTCAGAAATAACTAAACTAGAAGAAAGAAAATGTATGGGTACAAAAAATATGATATAATAATAAAAGAAATATAGATAAAAGTTTATACCAAAAAAAATTTCTCAATGCTGCTATGGCAGCGAGGTGGGGGGGATAAAATATTTGAATTATAAATTCTTGAAGTTTGTTTCCAGGACTTTAAATTCATTAATTTAAAGTCCTAAAAAAGGGTTATTATAACCAAATTGTTTAACAATGACTTTCATATCAAATTATTTTGTTTTTTTACACTTTTCTTCATACTTAAATTATATAGCATAAACATGGTCAATGTTAACTGTTAGTTTGTCACCTATACAATCTTTGAACCATCATCAAATGAATATTAATTATTAAAAAAGAATGTAATGTTTTAAAGATCTAATGTTAAAAAAAATCTAATAAATGATAATGTTATTGATGACAATAAATAATATTTTAATAATCTAGAAATAATTTAAAAAAATATATATTCCAAATCTACTGTTATATTTTCACTTCATTAGCTCTAGATGACTTTTTCAGTTAGTTACTGGGAAATAGTCTTTACTTTCATTTTTCGCTATAAACTTTAAGGGATATTTAAAAACTAGAGCTATGTGAGAAGGAAAATCTTTGATTTGTGTCTTATTAAGTGTATATTGGGTGAGGATTGATGAAAACTTCTTGGCCTGACCAAACATTTTGTTGGCAGGTTTTAAAGATCTGAAACAAATTTTTCAAACTGTCAGGATACGGCAAATTAGGACTTTACAATATTAATATTTTTTTATTTTTAATTATGGTGACAAAATAATATTCAGATATTGGGAAATAGGTTATACCCGGAACTTTTCAACATGTAAAATTTTTTTTTTAAATGTGAAAAAGAACAAAAGAATTATGTATTAAAGGGAAATGAGTAAGGAATAAAAGAATTTAGGTGGGGCTGAAAATTTGGAAAAAATAAATAAATAAAATAAAGACTAAGGAATAAAGTAATTTAAGGCAGAAAAAAGGACTGAAAGGGCTCAGGAATTTAAGGAAAAACTAAGGAATATTTTTTTTTTTTTTTTTTTTTTTTTCCCCCCCCGTTCCAACAAACTACCAAGGGAGATAATTCACATGTTTTACAACCACCAGTAGTCGCAATGAGGACTTAAAGCTCTAATTATTCTATAACCTTTAGGAAAATAAAGATTTTCATGTTTTATATTAAAATAAATTAAATTCGAAAACAATCTGTGGTAATACTAATTTTATTGTAGTGCTGGTCGATTTATCTATCTGGTATTTAAATTAAGACCAAAAATTTCTCAAAATGCAAATTTTGGAAAGCAACAGATGAGGACTTATATGCGCTGCTACTCAGCTAATGTGGGTGAGTGAATAAAAACAAGAATTATCCATAGATATAAAACAAAATATTGGCTGGTTTAAGTTATGTTATAAAAAAAAAGATACCAAGCTTATTTTATTCTTGACTTTGACCGTTTATCTGCCAGATTATCTCATTTTCTTAATCTAGTGATTTTTTCCTTAATTGGCACCAATTACAGATGGATAGTATTGCTTTTTTGAAAAGAAAAAATTGTCAAAAGGTGTGAGTTTGCTTTTGCTTGAACCTTAGGGCAGGTATTAAGGGCTTGGGGCAGACTTTCAAGGCTTGTGTCGGGGAATTTATAAAAACCTTCAATGCAAACAAAAACTTTCATCCATGGAAAAAGAGGATGCATGATGATACTTTTGAAATATTCTGTTACAAAAGATTTGATGACATAAATCCATATTAGACACACTCTCTATATCAGTGGGGCAAATTTGAGAGGAGGGAGGAAATGTTTTTAGTGTATTTGAGCATGTCATGTTTAAAGCAATCAAGCAGTACATTATAAAAGATGTACTTAACATAATGGTTATTATCATGGTAAATAGAATTGAGGCTGCATTTCGGTTTGTGCTGATACCCTTGGAAAAAGCAAGAATCCATCTGTTCTCTTTCTCTCTCTCTCTCTCCCTCTCCCCTCCTCCACAGCTATAGATAAATAGCAGGATAGACTGGGTTTTTTTTTTAACTTTATCTAGGTTAGTTGCCTAATCAGTCTCTGTAGAAGTCACTTGTGGCATAATGATTATTGTTGTAGGAAATGGACATGACGACCAAAGTTCAAATCCTAGATTAGGCTGTTTGCATTTTGCATCGTGCTAACACTCTTGGGGGAAAGTATGCAACCATTTTCCCTTCAGCTCTGGATAAGTAGTAAAGTAGACTGGGTTCTCAAACCTTGTTATGGCAACCGATTGAAGAGAAGGAAAACTGAATTTAAATCTGTTAAATATATAGTTTTTATCTTTCTCGATACTTCTTCAGAATTAATCAAAGAGATTGAAAAGGACAAACTCTGATTCTTATTTTGAAGAATTGCAAAACTAGTATGCTAATTTGTATCTCTCTCTTCTTCCTCTCAACGTCTTTTCTTATTGACTCCTGCCATCTCAGCCATTGAAAAACAGATTTTGTGCTTGTTTAAATATTTGTGAGTAGTAGCCTTTATGAACATTAGACAATAGAAGGTACTGGTTTTGTTGTCTTTGTTTTATGGCATATCAACCTTTTGTGGGTTATTTAATGCCAAAACCATTCTTGTAGGAGGACAATAGGGATTCTATTTAATTCATAGTTGGAATAAGGTGGTTCATGCCTTTCCCCAAAGATATTAGTCCACAAGTGAACATGACTGGAGGTTGAACTCACTCTCTATGATGTCATAATCCAGCATATTAGTCATTATGCCACAAAGATTCCTCGAAGGTTCGGTTCATTAGTATTCAAAAAAAATCTTTTCTGGCCAAGATTTTATTTTGGTTGTATTAAAAATGTTGTTCTTTTTTGCGTGATATTCGTTTAACTCCCAAAATCCGAAACAATGTGATTAAAAGAAATTTATCTGTTTGTGTAGATACTTATGTGCAGTATACAGAGAAGCAGAAGTAATAGGGCAGTCAGCATAATAGGAAATAAACATTTGATTCATATAGACATTAATTTGACAAGTTATATTTGTTTTTGTTATTTTGTTTTGATATTTTACTCTTCTTTCACTGTAGATAGGTTAGGATTTTTGGTTTAATAGCATATCAACTTTTGTGGGTTATTTAATACCAAATCCTGTTTATACATGCATATGTGTGTGTGTGTGCGTATGATTTGTAAGCAAATAGTTTGTAAAGAACTTTATTTTTAAATGAGTTGTTAGAGTTCATTTGTTTGTGCACAGTTAAATAGTTTCAAGTTTAATAAAGGATTAAATAGTTATATTTGATTGATGTGGAGAGATTCTTTTTATGGGCCATAGGACTGCAGCCACATCACATTAGGAACTGTGTTGTAGTTTCCTTGCTTGACCCTGGTTTTGAATTCAATGTTTTTTTTATCTGTAGTGGTTTGTCTACCTCCAAAGCTAGAGTCCAGTTTCCCCATACTGTTTACCCATAGCTGTGGTGAGAAAAAAAAGTATTCATGCCTTTCCAAAGGATGTTATTAGCTAGAAGTGAAAAACAAACAGCCTTGTCTAGGATTTGAACTTTGTTCACCCTGTCGATTTTATGTAACAATAACCATATTGCTATATTTGCTACCTGGAGCTTCAGAATTAACTCGATTTTCTGTGTTTAACGATGTTCATTTCTTGTTTGAAAACAAATGAATCATTAAAAAACAATATTAATGACTGAAAACGTTGATATTGATTAACCAATTTATTTTGCTTAATTTTTATTTTATTTTTCCCAAACAAAAGGTCATAGGTCATCTGGTAAGAAAGTTTTCTTTTCATTTCTGTAACAGATATTTATATTTAAAGTGGCACCTAATCCCAAGGGTGGGCTGATATTTTTTATGACAGGAACATCCTGAATGAGGTGAGATTAACTAAAGTGGACAATGCTTCTGTTGAAAGCTGTCGTCTTGTTTATGTTAGATCTGAGGAGAAGGACAATGCCTATTGTCTACCTCAGGTTTCCTTCATTTGCTGGGAGAGGTAACAATAATATAATAATAACACCCTTTTTTCTTTAATTAATTTTCTTTTCTTTTTCAAATTCAAGGAGTTCATTAAGAGGTTAAACTCACGGAGAAAATTCTAGAAAGTGTTTCTCAAAAAAATGTTGCTAATTATTACTAATCTTGGTCAACATTTCTTGAAATTTTAAATGCAAAAACTGAATGCTGCATTTACAAGGATTTCCATGTTTATTTTTGAATTCCAAATCTTAACCCAATTGTCAAATCACCCAACACATTTCTTATTCTCAGAGAAGCTACTTAAAAAAGAATGCAACCTTCTTTTTTGACAACTTGTGTTTAATTTAAATTATGGTAGGACCTCATTATCGAAAAGGAACATCTTGCCTATCCTTACAGATCATAAAATCCTCAAATGATAACAAAACCATCTAAATGAATTATATCCAAAGAGTTTTACCTGGAAATTGACACTCTCTGTTAAAAACAATCATCTGGACTGCCATTTTTCATAAAAATATTTCTTATTTGGTTGAAAATAAGGGCAATGCTAGCATTATGATATATTTTGATATATATTAAACCTGACTGATATGGGTGATGAAACTAATCTCTCCATTCCATTTTACACTTTCATTAAATCATATAGCCGACCAGTTATATGCAAGATTTTTTATGGAGAAAAATATTTCAGTCATCAATGAACAAAGCTATTTTTCTTTTCTTTTTCTTTTTTTTTTCTTCTTAAAAATAAAATAAAATTGATTACCAACTTGGATAATTTTGAAGATATTTAAACCAGTTAATTTAAAAAAAAAATATTTTCAAAATTCTATTATTTTTTTAAAAATTGATACTTATGTCTTTTATTTTTGTTTGCATTTTTGGACATTTTGCTAAGTAGTTTTAATGTTACATAATAGTTTAGCAAAATCTATAAATTGACATGATGTGTTTAGATTTGTGTAAGAAATTGGAGTTGAATACCATTTAGGTCAACTTACTATGATTGAAAGCTTATGGACTCGGGATGTCGGAGAAAGGAAGGAGATGGGCTACAACAGAAATGGAAATCCAGACGATCACAGTCATCATAAGAAGAGAAGAATATCCAACATTAGTTTAATAAGTTTTAAGCACAAAATTTATTCTAATTGGAATAGTAAAGAGGAAATCTTGATTCCTCGAATACAATCCTAATGTCTTTTAAATATAAAGACTTTACTTACACAATCCGAAATAGTTTTCTAAAAGATTTTCTGCTAAACAAGTTAAACACTCATACACATTATTAAAACAAAAAACTTTAACAGTTATCAAAGATATCAAGCCACCTCTCAAGGCAATAAACTCTTAATCTCAAAATTTATCAACCAAACAATATCGATGTATGGGGAAATCTCAGATTAAATTAATCACTTATGTTTGCAAGATTTATATGCAAAATAAATTCCAGTAACATTCATCTTTGGAGAATGACACATCAGAAAAGAGTGTATGCTCAAATGAGGCTAGTGCATGATTTCAATTGGTAAATAATGTTCTCTCCTAGTATAGTGTTCCCGTGTAACTAATACTGCACCATGATATTTTATGTGCACAATTCTGGCCCTTAATGAAACACCTTTAAGAGGGAGTCTCCATGGTATAATGGATAATGTACTGGATTGAGATATTGTAGTAAGTGTATTTAAACTTCAATAATGCAATCGTGTTTACTGTTGGACGAATGCCCTTTGGTAAATAAATAAAATCTTTTATTTTCCCTTGCTAGGGATTCAAGAGTACCACTACTTTTCTTCTACAAGGATGGCTTTAGTATTAAATAACCCATGAAGTTTGATATGCCATTAAACAAACCAAACCTCACCAAAATTTATATATACACAGAGGGAGAGAGTATGGAAAATCAGGTTGATATGTTTGCAGTAGATATAGTGTCATCAGAATGAATTCATTATTCCCTTAAGTTGAAATTTATGACAAGGGAGAGAATCATACTACTTTTCAAATATATACATACTTTTCATCTTGCCAGCTACTTTTTAAATGTCCAGATCAAAATGATCTACCTGTTGTAAAAAAATGATAAATATATTTATATATGTACTGATTATACTTTATATATACAAAGTTTTAAGTAACAGCAGACTCCTACTCCTATACATCAATCAAGTGGCACCTGTCAAAGGAAGGATAGATGATAATCTGACATCTAAAAAAAAATTTTTTTTGAATTGTGATCTACTTATTGGGTAGCCCTGATGTTGATTTGATATTTATTTTTGTTTAGATTTTTTTAAAGTTTTTTTTTTCAAATATTTTTCCATACCATCAGATTTCATTCCAAACCATACTTACCTATCAATTGATCTTATATATATATATATATATATATGAGAGAGAGAGAGAGAGAGATTGTACGTATAAAAGGGCCAAAGTCATACCAATGTTTTGATTGGCTACTTGATTATGTAATTGGATCAAGGACTTCCATTTTTTTAGATTTAACCTATTTTATCAAAAAACTGATATTTAGGCCACCTTTTAGTGAAATTGTCAAGAGATGTTTAAATGTCAAGTGGGAATTACTTGGAAGCTAAGCAAAAATTACAAAAACAATAAGATTCACATACCAATTCGATCTTTTATGACTATATAAATTTCTTTTTTACTGTTTACCTCGGTCCATTTTATATAAGAAGAGGGGAGTTGAAAAGTTCCTAGACCACTGTTGATGACATTTTTGACCAATGAGATCCAAACACTGTAACACCCATGGAAGAAGTGCATGCACTGTAAGGGAGACTATTGAAAAATAAATTTCACTTGGTCACATTCCATGCAAGTATCTTGGTCAGCCTATGAAATTTTCAGCCAACCCTCTGTGTGTGTCTTAAACAATATAGACGTCATTTGTCTACACATTTTTGCAAATATCCTTTCAAATTGTCACATTGATATATATATATATATAGGCAAACTGATAGTGGAACCATATGTATATAGGAGAACAAATAATTTAAAAAATAAATACCAGCCGAAAGAGCCCTAACATCCTTTTATTTTTTAAAATAATTTGTTCTCCCATATACACATAATTCTGCTCAGTTTGCCTATATAATTTCTCCTGTACCAAAAACATGATTATATATATATATATATATATATATATATATATATAGTTTTGCTCTGTTTGCTGGTAAGTCCTTTTTTTCTGTTTTACTGGTTTATCACTCTTGAAAACTTGTTTTCTGCTGTGAAAAGGATGCAACCTTTTTTTTCTCTGCTTCTTTTTCTTTTCTTTCTTAAATATTACAATAAAAGAATTTCCAATCCAAGGGGGGACAACTTAAAGAAAAATTGCTTCGGTTATTCAAACAGTTATTCAGAGAGAGTTAGTGTCAAACTGACTGGTAAAAAACATTTCATAAACGTTAAAAACCAAATGGTCAGCACAAGGTTTTTGCATTATTGACTGTTTCATGTGTTGATTATCAGATAATTGATGCATAATTAAGAAAAAACCTGTGCTGACTATTTTGAATGTCTTTAAAAATGCTTTTTATAGGCAATTTTCAACTACAGTCTGAAGTTATCTCAGTATATTGCTTTATCCCGGGTATATTAGAGGAGAAAACAAGTATTTGTTTTATTTATTTATTGAATATATATGTATATGTTAGAATTTAATGCCAAAAACACCTCTATATATTTAAAATGAATCTCTTGTTGGTCTCAATATATGAGGACCCAACACTTTGGTTAGATTACCTACACAAGTAATTTGTTTCTAGTGGTAAAAGTTTGTGTTGAACCAGCCACACTTCTTGGATGAGCTGATGATAGAAGAATGGTGCACCAATATGCCACAGATTCTCCTAAACAACATTCCTCAGGTTTTGAATTCAGTGTTTTTCCTTCTTTTAGAATTGTTATTCTACCAAAGCTAGAGAACCCAGTCTACCTATCAATTTTACCCATAGCTGGGTAAACTTTGTATGTGTATATATATATATATATATATATATATATAGAGAGAGAGAGAGAGATATATAGATAATGTAAAAGAATTTTTTGTTTTAGGACCAAAGAGAAAGAAATATTTTAAAATGAGTAGATCCACAAAGAGATTTGTATTTTTTTTTTTTTTTTTTTTTTTTTAGAATTTATTTGAATCGTAAAAAAAAGACAAATCTCTTCGTGGACCTACTCATTTTAATATATATACATAGTCAAATTAAAACCACATTTTTACAATCATCTGGCAATTCTACATTCTGAAAAATCTTACAAGTGTAACAAGAGGGTATATAGAAAGCATGAAATATAAAATGGAGTGGCATTTTTACAATAAAAGATGAGTATACAGAATTATAGTCTTATAAGATTATCTAAAACACACAATGTTCATTGTAATTTGCTTTAAAATTTTTAAGTTAAATTTATGCTGATGTTACAACAATCATAATAGAAACGTATTTTCATGTGTGTTGATATTTTGTTTCATTTTATTCGTCAGCATTACTATTACTCAAAAATCCCTAAAGTTGATTCTCAATTTTGAAACCTAAAATCTAATTTTATCACTTGATATTAAATTGATAATAATTATTTGAGTCATGGTGGTGTTGTAAATAGTATAGTAAAATCTTATTTTCATGTCTGCATGCAGATACTTTTTTGCTTCTTTGTCTATGTATGCTCTATTCCAAATATCAAGCATTTGTTTCGACACAGCAGTGTATATATATATATATATATATATATATATATCTACTCACACACATACACACTGTCACTGGTATTGAGCAGTCTTTATTCTTTATTTATAAATATAGCAAACATGTATATATGTATCCTCTAGCCATGTAAATTTTTTTTTTTTTTTTTGAGAATCTGAGAGGGTAGCCTCAGAATCATTGAATGATTTGATGTCAAATGACAGACATATATGTGTGTATATATATATATATATATATATATATATATATATATATATATATATATAACACACACACACACACACACACAGAATGAACCAAATAATTAGCACAAACACTGGTAAAATTTTTAAGAAATTTCTTAATTCTAGGTAGTTTCACCTTTAGACCATCATCATGGAGTGTTTATTTCAATATATATATATATATATATATATATATATATGTGTATAAAGTTAAGATAGTGTTGACTTAATCAACAGTGTTTGGTGACTCAGTTTCCAAAATAAGGGGTGTATCAACAATACTCAAATTCCATACTAATACTCTATGAATTCTCTTTGGGGATTAACACAGGTCTATACTTTTGTACAGGTGGTGAATACCATTGTGTGATAGCAATTATAAATGATCCTGTTAATTTTACCCTCATCCAAAAAGAGGGTCAGGGTCAAATGCCTTGAAATACTTCCTTATTGGGTGGAGATGATTGATAGGCTTGGAGTTTTTTTCACTTCTTTTGTGTGTTCTTACATTAAGCTGTCTTTATTCTATAACCATGAGGTAAGGTGGGGGTCCCTATGGCTTAATGGCTCAAGTGCTCGGCTTCAGCCTTGAAGTAAGCAAGTCCAAACTTCAGTCGTGTTATTACATTCACTTTTGGACTAATACCCTTGGAGAAAGGTATGAACTCCTCATCCCCTCCCACTAGCTATAAGTTAAATAGTATCACTATTGTTCTTCTACAAGGATGGCTTTGGCATTAAATAATACACAAAGGTTGATATGCCATTAAACAAAGAAACCAACCAAATGTTCTGATGAAGAGCACTCACAGCTGCACCTTGATCCACTGCTACTGAATTATGAGTTTGCTTCTGACTGGGTGTCCCATACTTTATTTAGTTTCATATCCTATCTTTGGTGAAGCAGTTAGATAAGTTCCTACTCCTCAACTTCTGATTGGATTATGTTCCAATGAACATATCCTATGCGGAAGAAATCAAATTAAAAAAATGCTTCTTCTATAACCTAAATTAGTCTGACATCTCAGCAATCTTACAAATGTTGACCTTTTTTTTTAAAAATCTGTAACAATGATTGGCTTTGAAAATGGAATAAATTCCAAAAAAGAATCCTCTGTAAAATAAGATAACACTAGAGTCGGGGTGTGAATGGGGGAGATAACCTGACGTTTTGGCCATGAACATTTCAGCCATTAATATTTCCATCCCATTTTCTTAATGCAATTTTTGACACTAATTTTAACTGGTGGTTTTCACTGAAGTCTGAGTGACAGCAAGTCCTTCCAGGACTTTGCAAAGTATTTTCGTTGATCTCAACAGCACTGTTGTCTGGATGGTCTTGATTTTTTTCTCTGATCTCAAGTTGTCTCAGTCTCTTTTCTCCAGGTCTTTGGAGATCATTCTGAGGGTGCCAACTACAATTAGCATCGCCATTATCTTCATCTACTACAGTATCCAGATATTTGTTAATCTGAGAAAATGTCTTTTTATTAGAATGCAAATAAAATATATTAACCTTCATTTCTTACCAAAATAACTGAAAAATGGAAACTCGTTATTCTAAGTTTTTTTCAAACAAACTTAAACATTTTCCAATTCATCAGGTTGCATCTTCAGTGATGTTAATTGCATTAATCAAGTCATAAATAGTTTTGGGTCTTCTAACATCAAACGGCTCTCTTCCAGGTGACTCAACCAGGGTTCATATTTACCAACCCCTCCGCTCGGGTAGGATATGACACAAGGTCAATTTTTAAGTGGAGTTTAACAGGTTTGAAGCCAGAGTTTTCCTTCTCCAAGACTAGTTGCCTCACCAAGGCTGAAGAACCTAGTCTCCCCTACTATTTGCCCATAGCTGGAGGGAGAATAATTGGATTCATAGCTTTCCCAAGGGTATTAGTGCTATGTGAACTGCAATCAGTCAGGTCCAAGATTTGAACTTGTATCGCCGTGTCCATTTCCTGCGATGATAACCATTACACCACGGGCAGCTCCCTAGTGACTCAACCAGGGTTAATTGCATCCTAATTTTACACTCTGTAACTAAACCCGACTAAACTTTTATATGTGCATTTTTGGCTCTCCTTCATTGACATTGTTATTGGCTAATGTCCTTCTCCCAATTGGGTTATCCTCACTATAGAATTCACATGACTTGATTTTGTTGCTTTTTTATAACATCATAGGCTGTTTGTTGAGGTGAGTAATTTTTACTGTTTTCGGGGATAACTTTTGGTTCTGTTGCTTCAATGTATTTAATTATGAAGGCACCCTATTATTAGACCTGATGGTTTTAGAATTAAATGTAAGAATTAAGTAAGAAAAATTAGCCTATTTTGACAATTGTTAAATGCATGTTAATTAAATGGTGGCTATTATGAAATAATACAATGCTACTGTTGTCACTAAGCACTAGATGACTCAATAAATTGATGTCACAATGAACATTATTTTAGTTAAGGAGAGAAAAATAATTTTGAATAAAAAGATAAAATTTTTTGTTTGTTTGTTTCTTTCTTTAATGGCATATCAACTTTCATAGATTATTTAAAGCCATCCTTGTAGAAAAACAGTAACAGTGCTATTTAACCTATTGCTTGGGAGCTAAGTAGGTTCATGCCTTTCCCAAGGGAATTAGTCTAAAAGTGAATGTAATAGTATGATTGGAGATCAAACCCACTTAATACAATGTCACACATTCAGCTACTATACAGCAGAAACTCTCTCTCTCTCTCTCTCTCTCTCTCTCTCTCTCTCTCTCTCTCTCTCAAACAATAAATACCCTGAAAAACAACTTTACAATACAATGTTGAAATAGTCAAAATAATAAGTATAAATATATGAAATTGAATATACATTATATATTTATTATTGTACATAGTATTAGATATTATGATTCAGTTTGATTTGAAATTATATTTTCCTGATTTTGGTAAACAAAAAAAAACATTTTATTTGTCTTTAGAAAATAAACAAAATTTAATAATAAAAAGTTCAGAAAATATTTCTAAAGCACAAAATAACAAACAGGAATTATATTATATAACTATAGGTTAATATCCACAGCATAAGATTTAGATATTCTTGTATTTCATCTTAAATTTTCATAATTTCAAAAATATTAACCAAAAAAAAAAAAGATTGTGAATCCATTTTATTCATCTTTACAAAAAAAAATAAACAAAACTTAGCACTACGGATTGATGTACATTCCATTAGATTTATATGTTTTCTATTTTATTTTAAATTACATCAAGTAAATAATTTTTGTCTTTAAAATCAACTGAAAGCCTCTCTAGCATAATAGCTAACATGCTGAATTGCCACATCGTGGTAGACAAGTTTGAACTCCAATTACATGATTACGTTCACTTTCAGACTAATTCCCAAGATAAAGGTATGACTCCCTCTTAGACACCAGCTATATTTTGTATAGTGCTACTATTGTTGTTCTACACGTATGACTTTGGCATTAAATAACCCATGAAGGTTGATATGCCATTAAAAAAAAGAACCTTTAAAATCAAATTACTGCTAAATCATCTGGGGAGGAAATATCTGCGCTCAAAACATCCTACAACCAGGTGAAGAATATTTTACTAGCATATTTTAGAGACAGTTTGAACAGAGAATCAATTTAATGAGGGGAGAATTTAAGTGCATATGCAGAGCTAAGATCAAAAATAGATTCAGTCCCTGTGACAAATGTCCCAAGATCAAGATTGACTTTTTTTTTTTCTTTTTTAAATTATATCAGTGCATCCTCTGTCAAGAATAAAGACCAAGGAAAGTAAATTGGTTATGTGCATACTCCTGTATTATCCCAGCATTGGTAGAAATATCCATCACTAGACCCGTACTGTATCACTCACCCAGAGAAAAAGAAAAATAAGTCTGATAATTACTGAATGTTCTTCACTCTCATATTTAAAAAAAAACAAAGGCACAAGTCAGCCTATTATGCTGTGGGGAGCATCTATATACGGTTACTGAAACTCATTCAAGTGATATAATATTAAATTGAAATTTGTAATATTGAAACTGTGATACCAATTTGGATCCCTTTTTAAAGCTCATATTTTTTATATACTGGCATTAAAATTGATTGCCTGGTCCAAGAGATCCTTCCCCTCAGGCAATACCTGCTTAGCAGTGAGGAGTTTATTGCTTGGTGTCTAAAGTGCCCCTAAAGGGGTATGCTGAGGGGACCAAGTATTTTTTTGTGATGGCCACAGATGAGTCTTGATTCATATGTGTCCCCCAACTACTATAAAATAATTTCATGTCAAATCTGACTTGTGTGGGAAGTCAGATAAATCCATACATTTTCTTGTATATTCAAATAGCCTCTTGTAATGTCTGTCTCACAGAATAAGTGGACATTTTTAAAAAATCCAATGTCTATCATTTTTCACCTTCAAGTGAATATTGAGTATTGTTTTCTTGTTTTGTTTTTCTTTTTTTTAATGGACTTTCCTGTTAAATTTACTCATCCAATTACACACTCCATTTTTCTACATTTTTCCAGTCACCAAATTTTTGAATAAAGGTTTGTTTTTTTTTTATTCAGAAATAATTCTTATTCGATGTTGACATCATCTGAAATTGATATTTCATTTTTTTCCTCAAACTTTCAACCTTGATGATTATTAAGAAGTAACACAATGACAAACTGTCTGCAAATGAGAATGCTATTTGTTTTTTATTTTGTTTCTTTTAAATAATCTTGCCAAAATTGTAAATTTATTTTACTTTCAGCTTTTTTATGATTCTCAGTAAATTCATTGTATGATAAATTTAACATCTTGTAAATTCCCTGCAACAAATTAATTGCTCCTAGAATATCGGGTTTCCTTAATAAATTTTGAATTTAGCCTCAGATAATTAACCTGTGATGAATTTACCAGACGATAAATTTACTGCCAGTATATTTACCTGATACACATTTTTATTCCTGCTTTTAACTTTCGGTATTTTTTTTTTGTTTGCTTCCGCTTTTAATACAAAAAATATTTTTAAAAATTCACAAAAATGTGTTTTAATCTATTTTTGTTGAAGAAAAAAAATGTTTATCATTGTTATTTTGGATCAGCACAGATTTGATGGGATTAGAACTGAAAAGGAGACATTGTACCAATACAATCTGCTTAATCAGTTCCAAGCATCAATAGGTCTGGGCTAATCTATTATTTTTATGCACACCCAAAAACATATGCAAACACATTTAATAAAAATTTGTTTTTCATTATTTGCCTATTATTATCTGATGTCAAAAGAGAACAACTCGTATTTAATTTTCACTTTATAAGAAATAAATTGGCTAAAAGGAAAAAATCAGTTAATGATATATGATTAAAAAAACAAACACAAAAATGCCAATAAAATTTTAAACAAAGAATAGATCTTTGTTTTTTTGCTTTTTTTCATAAATATTTACTTATTATTTATGCTTGATTAATTTTAACAGCATGTTAACCCATCTGGATTTTATTTTATGCCTAGGGGTTAGGGAGTCACATACATTGTATGTTTATACTTACATTTTTGTGTAGTTATTTCTTTAGAGGTTTTTTTGATGGTTGGTTTTGTTTTTTTTTTTTTTTTGGTTGATTTGGGGGGGGGTACTTTTGTGTTTTTTTTTGTTTTGGTTGTTTTTTTTGTTTGCACACAGTTATATGGTTTCAACTATTCCTATCTTTGGTATTTTTTGCTTTTGTATTTTCCTAGCTCCTTGTTGCACTAAGAGCTGGGACTGTAGAACATGCCAACTGCACTTCTGCTGTGGGGTAAGACACTCTAACAAATATACTGAATATGACACCAGACTATTTGATAGTGAGGCTCCAGTTCTGGAGCTTTGGGGAATGTGGAGTAACCCTTCAAGCCATTTCTCTCTGCTCCACTAACTGAGAGTTGTAGTAGTATCTGTTAGGGTCCCAAATAGAAATATTTAATCATTTACTATACTTGAAACCATTTAACTGTGTGCAAACAATAAATAAGAATAATTAAAACCATTGAACTGTGTATAAACAAATGAGCTCTGACTCATTTAAAAAAATGTTTCCTACAATCTATTCATTTAAAAATCATGTATAAACAGGATTTAGCTTTAATTAACCATCAAGAGTTGATATGCCATTAAACCAAATAGTATTACATTTGAAGTATTTGGTGTGTTTTACTTCTTTATTTTGTATTTTTCCATTGGTTTCTTGTTAATCCCCACAATTTTTGGTTAAAATTTCACTGTCATGTCAGAACTTTAGTGTAAATCACAAAGAAAGTCTATCAGAAATTTCACAGCACAACCAAACCAAACAAGATCTGAGAAAAAGTCGTTAACTTACCAGAAGTTTTTTAGATAACTGAACTCATCTTAGCAGTATTAATACATTTTGGCCGATACATTCATCAACCTTCATCAGATGTAAAAATTAAGAAAAAGTAGATTCCCTCTCGATTTCACAATGAGATTAAGTTAAAATTTTGTGGGTTCAGTTATCCAAAACATTTCTGTATATCACGAAATCTCTGTAATAAGATCTAAGAAAAGAAATAGTATAATATGAAAGGAAAAGAAGTTGATGGCTTCTTTGTTTTAATGGCATATCAACCTTTATGGTTATTTAATGCCAAATATTATTTCCCAAAAATATTCAAACTTGCTTACTATGATGTTACAATCCAGCATTTAAGATACTGCGATAATTCCCATTAAAGAAATTAAAAATAAAACTGGGTTTTGATTACAAAGGTAGAGATTTTTTAATATTTTTTAAAAGAAATTTCTATAAAATTGATATCATCATCATCATCATCATGTCGCGCTATCAGCATGAATATCCCTGACATTCTCTCGCCCCCCCTCCCTATTGTCCATTGCTTCCGGCTGGTCTTCAGGGCTACACCTAGTATCTACACAGAGCTGCTGTATGTAGGTTCGAGCTGGTCGTCCTCCCTTTGGACGTCCATGTGAAGGGGTCCACAGAAGTACATCACTTCTGAGCTCGTCCCCACTTCTCCAGCAGTGTCCTGCATGTCTGGTTCATCTAATTTTGATAGTTTTTGTGATGGGTGGTAGGTGGTCATACAGCTGCTGCTTTGTGGGGTGCTTCCTCCAGGACTTGTTCAATATTGCTCGCAGGATTTCATACATTTTAGATTATACTACTGTATGGATGCACCACTTGGATGCTGGCAAAGTGTATTGAGAAAAAGCTTAACAGCAATTGCATAAGGATGCTATGAGCTATATTGAACAAATCCTGGAAGCAACACCTCATAAAACAGCAGCTGTACGGTCACCTACCTCCCATCTCAAAAACCATCCAAATAGGATAAATAAGACATACAGGACACTGCTGGAGAAATAAGGACAAACTCATAAACAATGTTCTCTGATGGACCCCTTCACAAGGACACGCAAGTGTAGGACGACCAGCTAGAACTTATCTACAACAGCTCTGTACAGACATGGAATGTAGCCTGGTAGACCTGCCAGAAGCGATGGATGATAGAGATGCATCGCAAGAGAGAGAGTTAAAGAAATCCATGCTAACAGTACAAGATAATGATGATGATGATTGGTATGATGTCCTGCAGAAATTGTCACGGATGTAGACCTCATAAATGATCTTGTGCTTCTTGCAAATACACCGGTCCAAGCCAAATTCCAACATGATAGCCTGCAACAGGCAGCAAGATTCATTGATGAGAACTCAAATAAAACAGAGTTCATATGCTTTTAAACAAAATGGAGCCATCTCTACATTAAATGACACTAAAATTAGTTAGCCAGTTCACATACCTTGGTAGCAATATCTTGTCTAGAGAAAGTGATGTCAGTGTATGCATAAGAAAGGCATGAACTGCTATTGACAAGCTATTAAGAATGGATATCTGATTTCTGATAAAATAAAACTGGAATTTTTGCAAGCTGTAGCTATGTCTGTAATACGGTATGGCTGCACCACATGGGCTTTAATGAAACACTTAAAGAAAAAGCTAGGAACTAAATAAGGATGCCGTGTGCTGTTTTGAACAAATCCTTGAAGCAGTACCTTACAAAACAGCAGCTATACGGCCACATACCTCCCGTCTCTCAAATCATCCAAGTCAGACAAATAAGACAAATAGGACGCTGCTAGAGAAGCAAGAACGAACTCATAAGTGACATTCACCTGTCAACTTCAACGCATAGACATATGAGTATTGGCTGACCAGAAAACATTTACATACATCAGTTCTGTGCAAACAGAATACTTTAAAAGACCTGCCAATAGTGAAGGCCAATATGGAAGGTGAGAGAGAATCAAGGGAATCCATGCTATCAACATGACTTGATTGGTATATTTGATAATTTTTTTTTTTTTGGTATAGCTTTATTTAATGGTGAAATTTGATTCATTTGATTCTAATCATATCTATATTTTCAATGTTTCATTACAATTATTTTTTTTAACTTACTATAACCATTTGTCTGCACAGTTATATGATTTCAAGTATTCTTATCTAATCCTAAAAATTCATACACAATATGGTTTATGATGATGATGATAAAGATGATGATGATGATGATGATGATGACAACAACAATAACAACAATAATAATAATATATAAAAAAAAAAAGGTTTGTTTGTGCAGTTAGATGAGGCATCTAGTGAGTCATAATTGATCTGTAAGACAATCGTAAAGAACCTAAAAACTTTCTGTGCAATTCGGTTATAATTTTTTTAATATGCATCTTCTAAATGTAAACATTATTTTACAGTATAAACAATTTTTCATATACAAAAAAATTTCAAGTTCTGTATTATAGACACAAATCATTTTTGTTTTAGAATTTTTTCTAATCATTCTTTTTATGAAGGGCATAAAAAAGATTACAATCAAATTTACCTGTCACAAGTTTTAGGGGCTTTGATCAACTGAAAGTACTTGGAGATACTAACAAAAGTAAATAAAAAGAAATGTCCTTGCTCGTTAACTGAGATTATTGTACCACACAGGCCATTAAAGAAATAAGGGTGAACACTCTTTTGAAAGGTTGAACATATTTTATGTTTATTTTGGATTAAAAAAAAGAAAAGACAGTGATCAAAAAGGAAAGCGCTATTTTAAAAATAGTTAAGTAACCTGGATTTCTTTCACTTTTTGGCATTTAAATAATCATTATTTTTCTTTCTTGTTTTTTAATATGGCTAAAAACTAACCAAAAAGATAAGGATATTTCTTTTTTATGTTGTCAAAAGATATTTTTTTAAGTATAGAAGTCTAATATCAGATATAAAGGTTATAGAGTGTTGAGAATGTCTTATGTAAAACAAAGGATGACTCCATCCAGGAAGGAAAATAGTCAAGGGAGATAACTCTGCTTTTCCTTTTTTAAAAACAATTCCCGAGGTATAAATGTTTGTCATTCTTAGGTACTACTTGTGATTTAAGGTCCATAATTGGAATGTGTGTGACGTTACATAAACAGTTGCCCCAAAAAGTAATTTCTTTTTACCTATAAAGAAAGTATTTATTGCTTAGCGTAGTTTAGCAGAAGGCTGAAATTAAAGGACACTCAGAATGAAATGAACTCACTAATAATCGTCTACCAGATTAGCTTGTTAACCATAACAGCACAAATGGTGTCCCAACATTTAAAGTGGTTGGATTAATTCTGTTAACATTTCTTTATCTCCTTGCAACAATTAAGAATATTAAAAAAGATCAAAGAATTTAAATGTAATAGTACTAAAAGATATATATATATATATATATATATATATATATATTGAATTTATTTATTTTGTTCTTACATACGTGTTATATATATGTATGTTTCCAGCTTGTTGCTTTCGTCAGAGAACATATTTGGCACAAGGCCTTTTTAATGGGGTACTCAATAAGACTTGAGCTCATTCTTGTTTCCAGTATAAATGACCTTTAGTTGGTCAAGCTGGTTTATATATGGGACATTATTCCTCTTTCCTGGAATGTGTTTACTTTGGTCTGCTTGAGGAACAATGACCCAGCTTGACCAACCAAAGATCATTTATACTGGAAACAAGAGTGAGTTCAAGTCTCATAGAGTACCCCATTAAAAAGGCCTTGTGCCAAATATGTTCTCTGATGAAAGCAACAAGCTGGAAACATACATATATATAACATGTATGTTAGAACAAAATGAATAAATTCAAAAAATGAAAATCTCTTCATGGACCTTCTTATTTTAAGATATATCCTTATTCTTTCTTTGGACCTACAACAACCACCTTCATATATATATATATATATATATATATATATATATATATATATATATATGGAAGTGTTTGTGATGTAGCAATTATTGTAGTTGGAAATAAATGAGGCTGTTTATATTTTCATATGGCACTAATACCTTTGGGAATGGTATGAATCCAACTATGGGTAAATAGTAGGGTAGACCGGGCTCTATAACCTTGATATGGCAATTAATCAAGGAGAAGGAAAACTCCACTTGAAAATTGACCTTGTATCACATTCTGCTCATAGTGGGGGCAGGGTAGGTAAATATATATTTATATATAAGATACTTAGTAATAGTTCTCTTGATGAACAACAGGTCAATTACTAAAACCTACGAAAACAAAATTTATATTCAAAGTTGAAAATTTCAATGTTTAATAAAAAGATTTTGTTTGATTATCTGAAATTTTTCTTTTTTTTTTGTTTCTTTAAAAATTTTTAACTTTGTCAGTCATCCTGAAATCCTGAAACTTACGACGAATTATAAGGTAAAAGTAATTAAGTTGTAAATAACGGACCATTGTTAGTGAGTTCAAACTTACTAACAACGGTCTGTTATTACTCGTGTAAATATTTTAAAAGAATAACACACATATTACAAGAGAGAAATTTTGAGTGATTAGTTCTTATATTTCTGCGACTTCAACTAAATTCCAATACGGTTGTGTTTTTTTTGGCCTTTTTTTATGGATTTTAAGGAGGTTTTTAAAAATATTTCTTTTTTTATCTTTATTATTAATTTCATTGTCTTTTATTCAGTTTGATTCAGTCATTCTTTCAAGGAATTTTAATTCTATCCTTTTTTGGCTTTGGAATTTTTTTCTTTTTTAAAGATTTCTTCTTTTTTTTTTTTCCAAATGGAATTAGTAAGAAAAGGCACAAATTTTGGGGGATCCAAAGTTATTCCTTCTTTGGAATTAAGAGGTTTTCTTTTAATGTTTTCAATGAAGTAAAAACTCATTATCTTATTACTACTTTTACTTCATCTTATTATTGTTGCTTTTTACCCAAACATTCTCGATTGATAATTCACACGTCATTTATGGTATAATTTTATTACTAGTTTTATGTCATATCATTGCACCAACAACAATCTCTCTCTCTCTCTCTCTCTCTCAGTTTATATATAATATATATATATATATATATATATATATATATATAAAGACAGAAAATTAAATTGCAACACACCGAAGGTCAGTTTTCATTTGGGTTCAGTATGCTAGGGAGTAGTAGATATTTATGTGAAAGTTTTCTAGTTTTTAGCCATCTTGTGATATATATCCAATCAATAGACTGTCTGCAACACCCTGTGAAAGTACAGACCTATGTTTATAAGTAAGTAAAGTAGGCGACCATAGTCGAGGGTGACCCGAAGGCTCCCTTTTCGATAGCTTACTACACCAAGGTGTAGGGGGAGGGCGCTACTCCTTTCCCTGGATTGCACCACTTTACCCTTGATCCTTACCTTATAATGCTGAGTGTTAAGCAAGGGGGCATCAAGTACCATTTTTTGAGTCTTTGGTATGACTCGATCTGGGATCGAACCCAGGTCTCCCAGGCTATTGGCGAACAATGTCCTATGTTTATACCCAAAGAGAATATACAGGGTATTAATATGGTGTCCAAGTATTATTGATACACCCCTTATTTTGGAACCAGAACACTTATTGATCTGTATATGTTATCATTTTGCTATTAAAAAGATGAATAAATAAAAATGACATTGTTAGACTTTAGGACTTTTTAAGTGAACACAAATTAAAATTTCTCTGATTGGGTGGTGGCAAGTTTAGTTTTATAAATTCTTTTAAAAAATAAGCCATATAAATAATATTTGATAATATAGGAAGGCAACTTTTCATTGAAAATTTTAGAAAATATACAGCCTTTCTTTTGAATAAACAAATTTGTGGGTGTGTGTATTTATATTACATACATGAAATATTATTCTTGTTTGGCTTATTACTTTTGTTCATCTTTTATATACACATACATAAGGTGCAGAAAAGTTCTCGATTTGACCAAGAAAAAAAAAAAAGACTCCTCCTGAGTGTTTTCTAACAGCATATGACTTTGAGTCCTTCAGATTTGAGATTGACATTTATCCCATTAGTGATTCATCCATTTATATTTTTTTATTTATTCTACAATCTCTCATCCTTCTTCTTATTTATTTGCAACATCTTATTGACATATCATTTTGTTGAGTCGTGACTAAATCGCTTTTATTTCAGGTCTTGTTGTTTTTTAATGAGCCGCTTAGGGTCACTAGTGTGATGTAATAACCTGGTAACAGTATTTCATTGATGGTGAAGAAGTCAAAGATTCTGTGTTACTATGTGAACTGAATGAAATAGGTAAACTATTTGAAATCACAGATCCATACCAATAGATTGGCTGAAGAAAGAGGGAAAGCAGTTTTAGAATTCAATTCAGATGGCAGTGTTTTTGAGGGTTTTAATTTTAGAAGGCATTTTGAGAAGATTTTTGGAATGACATGGCTTTAGTCAATGGAAATTACTTGGTGATGTCAATCTTTTTTCAAAATGACTGGTCTACAAAGTAAAATTGAAATAATCCCTTTATATATAACAATAATAAATGTTATGATAAAACAACCACAACAACAACAATAAGACAATGGAAATGTAATAATAACTAATGTACTGGATGACATATAAAAGAGATTATTTAAATTATAGTTGGGTTTCTTTGTTTAATGGCATATCAACCTTCATGGGTTATTTAATGCCAAAAGGCATCCTTATAGAAGAACAGTAGTGGTACAATTTAACTTATAGCTGGGAGAAGGATAAGGGAGTTCATACCTTTCAAAAGGGCATTAGTCCAAAAGTGAATGCAATAGCACAACTGGAGTTTGAACCCACTTATGATGTCTCAGTCCGGCATGTTGGCCACTATACCATAGGAATTCCCCATCTAAATTTTACATTAAAGTATTTCATAATAATTACATGTATGCATATATATATATATATATATATATATATATATATATATATATTAGATATATATATTTAATTTATGGAATTTAGTCTGCAACCCCTGAGTTTCCAATGTGGTCAGCTTGGTGGACGAGTGGTCTGAAACACAGTCTAACGTAAAGTTGGACAGGTTTCGATCCCGGTTTCTAGCGTCCTGCGTGTCTAGTCACACTGAAGAGTTCTGATAGAACGAAATAGTCTGTCTGTGGATGAGTATATATATATATATATATATATATATATATATATATATATTCTGAATTTATAATTGTAAGGAAATGATAATAATAATATTACAATGTAGATGGGTTTAATTTATTTGTTTAATGATATATCAATACTTTATGGGGTATTTAAAGCTAAAATTTGGTTTATTTCTAAATGTTTCATTACAATCATAACTATATTTTCAATGTTCCATTGCATTAATTTTATTTGTCTATAATTATTTGTTTGCACACAGTTATAGGCTTTCACATATTTCTATCCAACATTTTTCTAATAAAATCATAGGATCCTCATTGGTACTACCACTTGAGGTCTGAGTGAACCTGGGAGTAATGACATTCTTCAGAAGTGGAGCCTCATCACAAGATACAATTTAGTGTCATATTCAGGATACCCAATCTTGACTGGATCTTACTCTTCTGCAAATACAGATTGGTATATTCTAAACTTCGCTAACAGGGTGATAAATATTGTAGAATTTAGCCTGGTTCAGTTACTGGTCCTCTGTAAATCTGGATAAATATTACTCCACCAGATACCTGAAAGATATTTTTAGATACTTTTGGAGGTAATTTTTTAAGAAAAGTTAGTGGTGTGGTTACATGCTATCAAATATTGTATTATTTCTCTTATAATAATAAAAATTTCTAAGCCCTCAATTCTAAAACAGCATCCCTAAGGTGGAGGTAGTCTTCAAACACATTATAAATCTGGGAACTTATTCGGACATACAACACATCTTGGACCGGAATGATCAATGCCACAAGTTTATAATGTTTTATCAAGTATAGAATGAGTTTGATGGAATCCTCCTGCAAAATAAAAATGAAAAATGAGATTTCATATGATTTAAATTTATAATTGTGGAAAAAGAAATGAGTTAGAGAGAGAGTGTTACTTACGTCTTGCGGGCTTCGTTTTGGGGGATATTGTGGCCAACATGAATGTCTATCAGCTTCTGATATTTATGGTCAGAATTAAGAGTAGGATGGGTGAGAGGTGATTACAACCTATATATTCAGGTTCAGTCACCTCTTTCTGATTCAGTCTAAATTGTGTTATCAAGGAGACCAGACTGTTATTTTTTCTACTCCAGAATTTTAGATAGTTCTGTTACCAGACCTTGTTGGGCGGGTCGCTTAAAGAGCAATTCTTTTTTGCAACCCCGATTGCTGCCTGCACTTTAAGTATCGCCCTTCTACTATTTTTTTTCGACATAATAAAGTTATTTGATGAACTTGTAGATTCATGGGTTCACAAACTTGTTTTTTCATAAAATTTATTGAAGCAATGGGTGTTACTTGGTATCCCTACATCTAAATGAATTCAAATTATCCAATGAACAAATAGATTTATGGATCCTTTATGTCATTTATAGGGGCAATTACATACACACATATATAACATTCTTAACCTGGTCAACCCATTCATCAGGTATAAATTACAAGAAAAAAGAAAGAAACATTTTTTTTTTCTCTGATCCACAAAAAGTGTTAATAGCAAAAGAATTATCAATATGGAAAGTGAATTTAATTTGCCAGGTTCAAATTCTGGACAAGGCAGCTTGCATTTCACTTTGTGCTAAAAGCAGGAATCCAAATATGGTAAAATAGTGAGAGAGATTAGGAAATGGCAAATAGTTCAGAAGGAAAACTTTGAATTCAAATGGACTTGCTTCAGTGGAATTACAAAACCAGAACCCAGAGTCCTAAGTCAGTCCAATTTTTTGTTTAATCTCAACCTAGTAACTACTGCAATCATACTAATATCAAGTTATATAGTACCTTTCTCTTCACTTATCATGAAGAGAGGAGATCAGCAAGTCATTTATACAACCTAGAAATTCTCTTGTTACCTCAACATCAAGCAGATGAAGAAGAGGTTCAATTGTGCAAGTGTGTAATTTTCTTCAAAACACGAGATGTGTTAAAAAAAGTATCAGGACTGAAGCTGTATTTACCAAGACAAAAAAAGGAACAATGAATGGAACATTAATTCTCTTCAAGATATGAGATGTGTTAAAAAAAGTATCAGGACTGAAGCTGTATTTACCAAGACAAAAAAAGGAACAATGAATGAAACATTAATTCTCTTCAAGATATGAGATGTGTTAAAAAAAGTATCAGGACTGAAGCTGTATTTACCAAGACAAAATATGAGGTGTGTTAAAAAAGTATTGAGACTGAAGATGTATTTAAATAGTTCCCGTGACATTTAATGCAAAAGATGGAAAAGGCAAAGATTCCAGAAAGAATTTTACTTCACAATGATACAGCTTCTCCCTGGCAATTTCAAAACTGTTTGTATAGTTAAGTTAACCCTTTTGCAGACAGAAAAATGACAAAAATGTTGCTCTGCCTGAAAAAGGGTTAAGATTTTAGTCTTTCCTTTGTTTTCTGAACAACTAACTAACAACTATTGTCTTCAATATATTCCTTGCTAAGTATATGAATTCAGTAATGATTTTTTATGTGAACTGTAATTCGACTAACTTTCCAAACATTCACCACTCTTATTCCAGGAATTTTCCATTGGTCAAAGCATCTCTGAAACTCCTTTTTTGACATGGTGCAAAGAAATATCAATTTAGGAAACAAAAAAAATCACATCACATTTGCACAATCCTGCATTTCATCAAAGGCTGCTGTTTAAAGTAAAGGACTTCATATTTTTTTTGGTTTTCAAATTGGATATAAGTTCCACAGGTCAAATTCAACAGAGGTCAGTCATCAAATTTTTGCTAGCTGACAATTGCAAACCATGTGAAATATACAGAAAAATGTTGGATGTGTATAGAGAAACATATTTTAGTCAAAAAATCTTTACAAATGGGCAAAACATGGATATGCTTTTACAAACCTGAGTCAATGGAGTGAAAACACACCAACTTTCCAGTAAAGAGAAAGTTCTGGATGCAGTGGTCAGTAAAGAAGGTCATGCTGACAGTCTTTTGGGACTATTACAATTAATTTCCTTGAAAAAAGTGAAACTGTAAACAGCTTCCTATAGCCAATTCCTTAGGCAAAATCCACTTTATTTATTGAATAACCCTTCTATGTGTGTGTGTATGTGTGTATATATATATATATATATATATGAGAAAAAGTAAGTGGAAAAGTGGATAAACAGAAACACTGACAACGGATTCATTATTACTTAGTAACTTTATTTCAGAAAGACTTCATCAGAAATTCTGATGAAGTCTTTCTTAAATAAAGACAAAATATCATTTTTTAATCCGTTGTCAGTGTTTCGTCTTATCCACTTTTCCATTCATTTTTTTCACATCTTGTCAGATTTACTAAATCTACCATGTCTCCATATACATGTATTACAGCTTCATTTAAATTTTAAAATTTAAAACAAATTAAAATTTCACTTTCAATACTTTTTTGAGGACCTCCATGACCTCATATATAAAGAAAAATATGTTCATTGAAGAATAAACTCACCAGTGAAGTAGTAAAGTCTTTCAAAGGAGGCATTTTAATGAGTCGCATATTAGGGGCTTCCATACTAGAAGGGATGTCCAGTAGCGAGGTGCCCCATGCATCTTTCAGCATCAAAGCTGCTTTAGTTGCTAAGGAACTTGTATAAGAAACAATGCTGTTCTGAAATAAATATTTTAAACATAGATAAAAGGTGACCAAACAGAGAGAACGATAAAAAAACGAGTTTCAAAAATATAATTTCTGATATTATCCAAGTATCCTGTTGCGAGGCCTCATTTCTCCAACATCTTAGGTTAATATCTCACTGTAAATAAAGATAATACAAATGCTGTATTACATCGGTAGCTCTTAGGTTTTCCACAAGTATAGAAATAATTTAGATGATAAAAAATAGAAAATAACTGTTTTAAGGAACTATCGGGAAGCTAGGCGATTTCGTAATGATCTTTGCATCACTAAAAAAAATTGTCTGTTGTTTCGGGACTTCCACTAAGGTAACCTCGATTCCGGCTTATCCATTGATTCATGGACTAGAGATTCCGGCGGAATGAATCCAAACTCCAGAACAAAAGCTGCTAAGAGGATGAATTCGGTAAAATACCATTTTTTGACTTCACTGACCAATTCCTTAATTTTTATCTTTGGATATTTTCATTTTTCTTAATGAACTCATTGTAACTTATTGATTACTACTTAAGGCTCATCAGTCACCTTTAGACTGTTTGACAATAGATTCTTTTGTCTTTTAAACTGTCTTTAGATTAACACTTTTGTTAAACAATTTGTTCTAAACAATATGTTCTATGTATGTATGTTATGAACATCCGATGTACATTTCACATATTCATGTATATAGCTATGGTACAGGTGGGGGGGCACTAATTATGTAGCATGTCTTGAGCAGAAATAGCCTTGCAGAACCCATCCCTCTCCTGGTCTACAACTGGTTTGAATTCAGAGTTTTCCTTCTCCTAGACCAGTTGTCATATCAAAGTTAAAGAGCACAGTCTGCCCTACTATTTACCCATCCCTGGTAGAAGAATATTTGGATTCATACTTTTCCCATAGTTATTTGGATTGTGTGAAATGCCAACAGCCTTTTCAAGGTATGGAATTTGGTTTGCTAGTTGTATTTCATTTTGTTTGAGTTGGTTTTGTTAGGTTTTATGGCACATCAACCATTGTAGGTTATTAATGCCAAATCCATTTTATACATATAAAGTTGGTTGTAAAGTTGGCGACCGTAGTCAAGGGTGACCAAAAGGCTCCCTTTTCAATAGCTACTACACCGTGGTGTAGAGGAGAGTCCTACTCCTTACCTTATATTGCTGAGTGTTAAGCAAGGAGGTATCAAGAACTATTTTTAAAGTCTTTGGTATGACACGAGCTGGAATTGAATCCAGGTCTCCCTGACCATTGGCGAACACTCTACCCACTAGACCAATGAGTTCTATTTCAAACAATTCAGGGGCAAAGTTGTGTTTCGTATATTAGTAACCATTACACAAAACTGATGTGACTCAATAAATATTAATTTACTTCAATCTGTACGTATGTTTGTATATCTGTCTGTTTATATCTATCAATCTAAACCAAATACCGATCTAAAGTAAATAAAAAGCTTATAGCATCATCATTGCTTGTGAGCTTGCTTTTTCCTGAGAGTTCAACTTATCTATAGATATAATACATATCATATATTAATATATTTTACATACATCTTGCCTATTATACTCTTACCAGTTATAATTTGCCCAGTTAGGAGGGGACTGTAGAATACATCGACTTTTTCTCTGATGAGGGGTAAGAAAATGAATGTCCTTGATATGACACTAAAAAATCTGATGGTGAGGTTCGAGTAATGCTGAAGCTTTAGGGAATGTGGAGTACCCCTTCATTGCCATTGCCTCAAGGTACACACTGACCCGGAGTGGTAGCACATGATAGGGTCCAATCTATGGGTCAAATAGAATTGAACTGTGTACTTATAGTAACCTGAATTGCTTGAAATAGAACTGTTTTGATATCTAAACTGTGTGCTTATGCGAAACTGAATTGCTTAAAATAGAACTGTTTTTGTATGCTAAACAGAATTGTTTGAATTAGAACTGTTTGAGTAAATTGAACAGCTTGAAATAGAAATATTTTTGACAATTAAACTATGTACTTATTCTAAACTGAATTTTTTAAAATAGAAATGTTTATTGGTATAAAAATGGATTTGGCATTAAATAACCTATAAAGGTTGATATGCCATAAAACCAAATAAACAAACCTGTTATAATTTACTTTTTTGCGTTTTACTTTTTTATTAATTCATTCACTGTAGATGACTGGGTCATTAAGAGAAAAAAGTTAGAAAAATTTCACTTGACAGATTAAACCACTTTATATATAGATCTAACTTAATTAATTATTCATATTTACTAGAACTCATTATTCATCTTTTATCTTCGAACACTTAGATCTGTACATCTTGTATATTTCTTAGATCTGTACATCTTGTATATTTCTTTCTGTCAAATACATATAAACTATTATAGGATAACAGATATGCATTATATATTTCATAAAAATATCTATTATAAACCTTATCTATAATTTAACCTGATATCTTTTAGTATTTACTTGCTTGCCGAGTCGGCTGGGGCTGTAGAATACACCAACTGCTTCTCTGCAGTGGGGGTAAGACCCCACCTCACCCCACAATGAGTGTCCTGTATATGACGCTAAACAATCTGATGGTGAGGTTCCAGTGATGTTGGAGCTTTGTGGAATGTGGAGCACCGCTTCATTGCCGTCACTCCCAGGTCCACTCTGGCCTGGAGTGGTAGCACTATCTATTGGTTAAATAGAACTAACTGCATATTTATGCTAAACTGAATTGTTTGAATTAGAACTGTTTGAGTAAATTGAACAGCTTGAAATAGAAATGTTTTTGACAATTAAACTGTACTTACATTTAAACTGCATGCTTATGCTAAAGTGAATCGTTTGAAATGGAACTGTTTTTCAGATTGAAACTGTACTTATACTAAACTGAATTGTTTAATATAGAACTGTTTTGACATTTAACGGTGTGTAAAAAAAAATCTTTACTTATACTAAACTGAATTAGCTGAACTAGAACTATTTGAATAAACTGAATAGCTTGATATAGAAATGTTTTTGACAATTAAACTGTTTACTAATGCTAAACTGAATTGTTTGAAATAGAACTGATTATTTGTTAAAAATTGGATTTGGCGTTAAATAACCTACAAAGATTGATATGCCATAAAAACCAACCATCCAACCATTTACTTGCTATCGGGTGCCTTTTAGCTGGTATCTTTTACCTATTACCCAGAATCTTATACCTTTTACACATTGCTCTTTATCTTGTAACTTTTAACTTTTTTTAGTTATCCATTCACTGTAGATGGTTGAGCCATTGAGAGAAAGAAAAAGTTACCAAATTTCCCTCAACTGAATAAGCCACTTGGGAGGTCGACCTCAGTCTATCAATTTGATGCTGTTAAGTTACTAGTCTTATAAATTTTCCAAAATGGAAATTTGTAAATATAATTAAGAGTAAATAATGTTCATACTTACCAAACCTCCAATATTTTTGTAAAAGGAATAAGCTTGATTGAAGGAAAAGTAGGAAGTCTGATCCTGTGTTCCTTGCATGAAGAATGACTTGTGTAGACCTTGTTTGTAGCAATGTGATGTGATGAGGGGTTCAATTAGATGATGGTGCTTTGGATTCACCCACAGTAAAGCACAGGTGACAGGAGTGTAGACCCACTTATGCAAATTACCTGGAACACAAAGAAACGACAATGATAATAAGTCAATATAATAAACTGATTCAAAATATACTGTTGTACAAATATGATCATATTAAAATAAAAGATCATCTAACAAGCAACTTCAAGTTTCACGAAAGAGTAGTCAACAGAAGTTGGGGGAAGCTGACAGTTGAGAAAGGTGACTGCTAGGACCTGTGGACCCAGAGGCCGGGTTGGCCAATGTGAGAAGATGAGTTAGCGTTCCTGGTGATTTTGTGGGAATTTTGCTCGAATACACGTTCACAATAGCTCACAGATGCACAGAAAGCCACACAAAAGTGTAACAAACTTCTCCCTTCTTGCATTTGGAGGTAACCCAAGTCCGTGTTTGTTTGTTCTCTTTTCTTCTACCTTCTCGGTTGTGTATGTTGTGTTTTGTGTGTTTTTAAAGTAATGTGAAGTACCCCTAGCCGGAGATGAGAGAAACTACTAGACGGTCAGATGGCTATGAGTGGTTTAGGAGGTTGAGATAGTGGGGGTCAGCCAGCGGTGTATTGTCACAATGGTGACAACTGAACAAGTGAGGAGCTGGGCACTGAAGGATTTACTAGATGATAGAAGTATAACATATGATGTAAACCCTGAAATATATACCCCAATGGAGGTATGTAATTGTTGTAATGGAAGAACCTATCACCCCTAACAGTGGATCTGCCCAGCCTTATTAAATATGGTTACACACACTACACAAGTGGCAGGAACATAAGAGAATAAAGAAGACATAAGGAAAGTACCTATGCTCCCATTTCCCATATTGGGTACCGTGTGTGGACTCTATTCTACTTGTATCTTTAGTACAATAAACCTGTTATTGTTATTCCATGCGTGTTTGTATAAGTTTTTCCACTCGGACTTATCTCATCTTTGATATCATATTTTGCATGATATAACAGTAACTTATGCACAAACCAGAAGCTGTTGAAAATAGAAAATGAGGCACACAAAATTCTCTTGAGATACAAATGGATTAACCAATCTCAGCTAGAAGAACAGACGTAATCTTTGTCAACAAAAAAGAATTTATCAATCAGCAGACTTGACTGTTCCAGTGAGCTAAAGAAAGTATGGAACATGATCATAACGCTGATCCAAGTTGGGAGCCGTGAAACTGTCCAAAAGACACAAGAGATTCTGTAGACGAATTGACACTGTTCAGATCACAGACCACAGCATTGCTGGAATCAGTAAGAATACTAAAGAATCAGAAAAAACTAAGGAAACTTCATGTCCCTAAATCATCATGTAATTTTTTTCCCCATTATAATTATAACTTATGAGGCATGTGTTGCATAAAGGTTATTGTTGTAAGAAAAAATAGAGTGTAATCCGACAAAATATAAAGAAAAATTGATAACAAGGTAATTGTTGTGATGCTGACCAAAGAAAGGCTTGGGGAACACAAAAAGGTTGACAGAAAAACATATATATTCAAGTAACAGAAACAAGATACAAGTCTTAGCGAAAAGATAATATTGTTGTGTTTATTTTTTAGCGGCAGTAAAATTGTTATTATTTTTAGTGAGAAGATATATTGTTGTTATTATTAGCTAGGAGAAGTGTTGTTACATGCATGTGTGTGTGTTTACGTTGAGTTGTTTCCTTGCTAAGTTTGTAAGGTCCCTTGCTAATTGTTGTTAGGTATATAAAGGAGAGAAGCTCCAAGATGTACGAAGTCGAAATGTTTTTAGGAATAGTTTTTATTTGCAGCATGGAATATTTAGTTTGCTTTTGTGCTGCAAGCCTCATGAGAAAAGAAAGAAGTGAAGAGACGAAATGGAGTTATAAGAAAGTTGAAATAGCAGAATGTGTTGTTGGACGTGCGAGGGATTGTGTTCGCCGTAGTTTAGCGAAAGTCATGTTTGCTGTTGGAGGAAATAAACTTTGGAGTCACCGTGAGTTTTGTGTGTCTGGTGGTTTTGGGGAGAGGTGTGCGTGTCTCCATTAATGTTGCCCAGAGGTGAAATGAGAGCTAGGTGCCAGGAGCGGGATTAGGCATCACATCGACATAGCCAATTTTGGGGGTGACATAAAGTTGTTCCTGTGTGTGGCGTATTGAATGTATCTAATTCATATTCAACTGGGATTCCTTGGTCTAAGAGAAAATAGACGCAAGGAATCCACAAATTAGATAGGTTCCCTCATGTGTCCAATGCTGCTGCTGCTATTGAAGAACCGCCAGTGACCATCTGCACTGGACGGCGTTGTTCAGCCAAAGAGACTGTGTTTGGCAGCTTACCCAATTTCTGCTGTCCGGAAAGGAGATCCAGGCTGAATAGGATAAGTCATCCTGATTGGGTGAAATTATATGTCGAATTAAATTGCACGCCAAACCAAAATACGAAATTTCCTTCCGCTACAAAGTGAACCTAGCTAAACAGTAGTTAGTTGATAGGAAGCTGAGAGTCCAGTGAGGTAGTTCACTACACAGATGGTATCACAAATGATTGTGTCACACTGATTTGGTTAACTCCATCTAATACTCTCATTGATGCATATTTATGGAGGAGGGCGAGTCCATTATGTAGGGAGTACAGCAGTAATCCAACTAGAAGGAGAGCTTTATTGAGAAGCAAAGTAATTTAAATCAACAAATGCTGATTCACTAATTAAATGGCCAACTTTTTCTTGTTATACAAATTTTCCCAAGGTTTTTGTATTTTGCACTTTGAAACATCCATCATTGATTTAACATCACTAATATCATCCCTCATAGTCCTGATGATGGTTCATTACAACCGAAACGCTATAGTGTCGACATTGCTTCTCAATAAATCTCTCCTTCTACTTGGATTACCTTGTTATCAATTTTTCTTTATATAAAGGTTATAAAGGCATGAACCCATCACTTTTTCCAGATATGGTTAAATAGTTGGGAAGATTGGGCTCTTTAGCTTATTAAGGCTAACAAGTCAAGGAGAAAATAAACTCTATACTCAGAATATATTCAATTAAAAAGGAGATTGTCAGAGTTGTAGGTCATATTCATCTTCTTGTTCCACGAGTGGGGAGTCCTTACAACATAATAGCTAAAGTGTTTGACTGCGGCCTCAAAGTATGCAAGTGTGATTTCCAGTTCTGCTATTCTGTTCACTTTTGGGCAAATTCTCTTAGGAAAGGCATGAACCCCCTTATCCCTCCAGATATGGGTTAAATAGTATCACTGATGTTCTTCTATAAGGATGGCTTAGGCATTAAATAACCCACAAAGGTTGATATGCAATTAAACAAAGAAACCAAACCAAAACCAATCTTGTTCTTAGGGAAAATCATGAAACCATCTCTTCTTCTTCCAGCTAAAGGTAAACATCAGAACAGATTCGGCTCTTTAACTGGCCCATTGGCCTAGTGGGTAGAGGGTTTGCCAATGGCCTGGGAGACCGGTGTTCAATCCCAGGTGGAGTCATATTGAAGACTCAAAAAAATGGTACTTGATGCTGCTTGGCTTAACCCTCAGCATTATAGGTATGGATCAAGGGTAAGTGGAGCATCTAGGGGAAGGCACTACTCCTTTCCCTACACTTTGGTGTACTTGCTATTAAAAAGGGAGCCTTTGGGTCACCCTCAACCACAATTGCCAACTTTATTTACTTAGTCACTTTAGCCTTGATACGACAATTGGTCTAGATATATGTAAACTGAATTCAAACCAGAGTTCCTTTGGCATTCTTTAGGACAACATATTTCCAATTCTTTCAGCTGAGATTGTAGACTCGAAATAACTCCCCTACCCTTTATTTTTTTTTTTAAATTGCATTATAATTTCATTAAAAAAAATTTAAAAAAAACAAAAAAACTTTATATATATATATATTTATATATAAAGTTTATTTTTTATTTTTTTATACCTATGTAAAAAATATATTTCCATAAATCCTTTTTATTTTTTTGTTTACAAATATTTTATGAATAAAATTTGTTTATACCTTTATTAACATTATTACATCATGAGGACACTCGTTGTCAAATTTGCTGACAACTCTGCCATAAACATTAATTTATTTAGTCATACATATGCAAGGAAAAGCATTTGAATTAATTCAAGAAATCAATTTCTTCAATATTTGAAACTATATATTACCACACTTTAATATGATTGGTGGAGGGTTTCAAATGCAACCAGAGAAGGTGTTCATGGACGACACTACAATCCTCTCATCCAAAGAATCTACTACTCACAAGATACTAAACCTGATGGACAATCAGATAATTTGCTGTAGGATGAAATTCAAACCTAGAAGTCTCTCTCTTAGGAAAGGAAGAGTGAATCAAAATATAAATTTTAAAGTAGGTGGTCAAAGAATCCCATCTGTATCAGAAGAACCAATGAAAAATTTGGGACGTTGGTTTGATGAGTCCTTGAAAGATATTAATCAAGCAAAAGAAACATCCAGAACATTACAAGAAGGTCTCCATAAGATCAATCGCTGTCCATTACAAGGAAAATTCAAGATTTGGTGCCAGCAGCATATATTTATTCCGATGTTATTATGGCCACTACTTGTATATGAAATTGCTACAAGTACAGTTCAGTCAGAGGAGGCTAAGATAAATAAATATACCCAAAAATGGTTGGGTTTACTTCAAGGTTTGTCTGATCTTACTTTGTACTGCAGACAAGCAAAATTAGAATTACCATTCAATTCAATTGTGGAGGAATTCAAATCCAGGCAAATTAGACTCCAAATGATGTTGGATTATTCAAAGGATGAAGTGATAAAATCGTTAAAGCCTACATGGAAAACAGGAAAGAAGTGGAAAGTCAGGGACACCATAAGAAGTGCTAAGGTCAACCTAGCTCTCAAGGAAATCATAGGACACACTCAAACAGGGAGACAAGAGTTAAGAACAAATGAAAAGCAACAGTGGTCAAAAACTACTGGCAAAAATTACCAAAATATGGTCATTCAGGATGTAAAGAGTGAGGTGGACAATGAAAGATTCCTTAAAGGAGTCTATCAATCCCAACAAGGCCAATGGATAAACTGGGAGGAGACCTTGCAGAAGTCAATTAAATGGAATGACATCTGGCAGATGGCTCCTCGCAGGTTGAGTTTTCTAATATGCCCTACATACGACCAGTTTTCTTCTAAAAACAATCTTTTTAAATGGAAGAAAGAAAGCAATCTTACCTGTCCCCTATGTTACAACAAACCACAAACATTAGAGCATGTCCTCAGCTCCTGTAAGACAGTTCCTGGTAATGGGAGAGAAAGAGCTAGAGGCACAATAGAGTATTGGAGGAGTTGGTCAGATTTATAAAGAATTATATGAAATCTGAACCAACTATTTCAACCCAGAAATTTGTTTCAGAGAAGGGCAGAATATACGCCAACTCTAAGCAAATAATCAAGCATTGAGCTGTACCCAGTCAAAACGTTCTTGTATCAAGTGGAGATTGGGAGGTATCTGTTGACCTCTCTGGATGACATGATGATTACCCAAAAACAATATTTCATAAAGGTCTGCTACTAGATATTGTTCTCCTGTCAAGGACAAACCCTAAAATCATTGTGTTAGAATTATCAATACCATATAAAAGCTGGATGGAGCAAAGCCACAAGTATAAAACCAGCAAACATGAAGGTATTAAAAAAGAACTGGAAAAAGAAGGGTATAGCATGATCATGAAATCTGTGGAAATAGAAGCAAGAGGTTTCATAGCAGACACCCTGTACCAGTTTCTGGGTCAAATCGGAATCAAAGGGCTTAATAAACCTAAATGTATAAGATGTCTCATAGAAATAACAGAAAATAGTTCCATGTGGATATGGAACCAAAGAAATATCCCATGGAACAATTCAAAATAATGATTGTTAAACTGACAATTGATCGCGAATGCATAACAAGATTCAAGCAAAATATTCGCATAATGCATGCAGATATTTTTTCAAATCACATTTCACTGTTACATTTCTGAGTCAACATAATAGGGCCTCAGGGATATATATATTTATATTCAATGAGAAGGGCCAGTGTGCAAATAAAACCATTCAGAGGAAGGCTTCAAAACAGTGTACATTCTCTCCTGATCACCCTAATACCATTTATTGAATAAGAAAAAGAAATAAGACTAAGGTATGTACCCCCTTATCCCCAAGCTATGTTAAATAGTACCACTACTGCTCTTCTATAAAGATGGTTTTAGCATTAAATAACCCACAAATGTTAATATGCCATTAAAAAAAGAAACCAAACCAATATGTGATAGCACCTTGACTTGTTCTGACGATTTCATAGGCGAAAGATTGACAGTCACCAAGCATCGTTGACTCTGTATCCTAACTTAGATATGTTTCACCGTTTTTCAGTGTAGTTTTTTCTCATTTGATATAGAAAAAAGTCAAGACAATCTAGTTTTACTTCATTCAAACGCTTAGAAAACAATATTTGAAATGTAAGAGTTACTTCCCTTTAAACATGTAAGAGTTACACCCCTTGGATATAATACATTTTAATGGACATTTATTAATTTTAATTTGCTATCTACTAATAATTTAACATCATTTTAGTTCACGCTTGATTGTAATATCTTCAAATCTTTGGATTCAAATCTTAAATAATGATCACAAAAACTATTTCGAAAGTTTTTCTTTCCCATATTTTGAAGTCTCATACCAACAGAAAGTGTTAAAGAATCCAGTCCGCTTTACTATTTACCAATAGCTGAAAACAGAAGAGTTGGATTCATAATTTTCCCAAGCTTATTAGCGTTATGTGAAATACAAATAGCCATATCTAGAATTTGAACTAGATTCCCTTTCCTATGGTGATGTCCATCACACCACGAGTGCCACTGGTATAGAAGTCCTAAGTTATTTGTAAAATTAATCTCACCAGTGTAGAAATCAGCATTGATCTCCTCCAAGTTTAATGGCAATTGCCCAGGGGCATGAGCTCCATCGATCATAGACAGGACATTGTGTTCTTGACATAATGCAATAAGACGACGTATTGGCATCACAACTGCACTTGGACTTGTTATATGATCTGTTAAAAAAAAAGTCTTTGATTAGACTGTATATTACACAATGTAACAAAATTTTCATTTTTTTTGTTCTTAGGCAGAAAATGTTATTGCCCAATTGCTTATGCCTAAAATGAATGAAAAAGACATTTTTTCTACAAATTTTGATTTTGTGACTTAAGTAATTAAACTTTCAAAACATGATGGGATATAATATTTGTCAACAATAAGTCTGTAGATAAAACATCCATTGGTAAAACATTCTATTGATAAAAAAAATCATCAACTAAAAATTTCATCAGTGAAAAATCTCGACTTGATGTTAACTAATATTAAAAGACATTGGAATCATTTTGAGATGAGGCTTCTTAATCTGAGAAATAATTTTTTTAGTTTATTGCGGACTTTTTGTCCTCATCTTGGTAGTTTTTGTGTTGTTTCTTCTTTCACAATGTTTTAGCCAAATTTCACCTCTGGCCTTCTTCAGGTGATTTTACCGCGACCTCGGATAGGAATGCTGAGTCTTGTAACCGTATCCCCAGTAATTACTGCCTTCTATAGTTATTTTCTATCGCACCATGTTTTTGACCAAGTAAACCTCTGGCCGGCTTGGGTAGGATTTGAAACCACTATCTTCTGACAATGCTCACCTGGAACCGTAGAGACTCAACACCTCTATCCTCTGCGCCATGGGCCCGTGTCAGAAATAATGAAAATTGAGAACAAAAATAATGTTTACTTCTTTCACATTATTAAATCAATTGAAATTTAATGAGGCCATATAAAAGTTATACATTCAGTCTTTTTTAGAATTTCATGAAAATGATATGAGACAAATTTTCATGAAAATTTTGACACTTATTATCCTTTAGATGAGTTTATGTTTAAATAGGTTTTTCCTAAAATATATTTGGGGGAAAGACTTTTACTTAGTTGACCTCTTCTCCCACATCTGATTTTACAAAATCTGAACCAAATATATTGTAGATATTCTATTTTTAAATTTTTCTCAAAAGATATGAGTCTGAATAATTATATCATGAAATTTTTAGAAATTCTTAAATTTCTAATTCTTTTAAAAAATGGCCACTAATTCTGAAATAAAAAAATTCTAGAATATTCCATAATATTACGCTTGAAAAAATTTTACTTGATCTTTTACTTAATATAAACTATATTTTGTTGAATTGCAAAGAAAAAAAATTTACAAAGAAATTCCTTTTTACAAAATTTTAATTTCTTTATGCAATTAAATAATTTTGATTTTTTAATGTTTGAAAGTCTACTTTTTAAAATCATGTAAAGAGATAGAGGATGTTTATTTTAGATGCATATTAAACTAAATCAATAGTGTAAAAAACATTTTGTAAAATCCATGTAATTTACATGGGTCTCAGCTATTACCAATAATTTGCACACTGTTGAATATGCTTTCAAATATTCCTATCTGATATGGTTTTAAGTAACTACAGCAATTTAATTATAAAATCAATTATACACCATTATATGATTCAAGCATTCCTATCTAATATTAATTTTCAAACAGATGTATTTAACCAATTGACTGGACCCTAACTACCACTCTGGGTTTAATAGCAAAGAAGTTTCGATACTTTTTAGAGTTCTAGAACTGGAACCTCATCACCAGTTAGTGTCATACCCAAGATAATTATTTATAAGCGATACAACGTACATAAATTCTATACAATATTCCTAATAAGTCAAATGACGTAATTTAAACATCAAACGCTGATTCACCAGTTAAACGGCCAACTTTTTCTTATTATACATATTTTCCCCTAGGTTTTTGTATTTCACATTTCTAAAAATTAACTTAAAATTATTAATATCACCCCTCATGGTCCTGATGATGGTTCAGTAGAACCGAAACGCTATAGTGTCGACCCGTTAATAAATCATTCCTTCCACTTGGATCGTTGTTATCAGTTTTTCTACATATATATATATATATATACTAGTGTGGTACCTATAAAAAATTTGGCATGGTTGTGATATAAAAGAAACAGTTATATATAAATTAAGATATAATATCTAGTTGTTTAAGAGAACTCACCAATAACAGCAATTTTTATGTTGGGATGAGCATTTAAGTAATCAGAATATATTTGGACAATTTCATCTTCATTCTTAATTGGAAATGTAATTTTCAAAAAGTGGGCTTCAGCTCCTGAAAACAAAAAACACAAAAAGAAAACTTCACTTTATTAAATATGTATATAAATGTCCCATGATCTTGAGGGCATAGGACTGCATTCACACCATATCTGTGATAGTACTGCAGTTTCATAGCAAGTTGGTATATATATATATATATATATATATATTTGATTAAACATAATAGACATTTTTTGTCAACATATTTTTTTTTATCACTTTCAAATTGCCGTATTGATCTTATGATATTCGGCGGGAATTGGTTGATAAATCTTCCATAATTAGTTATTTCCCAAGAACTTTCTGCCCAACCTTGTGCTATCATCAGGAGAGGATGTATTACAAAAGTGGTGTAACTTTTGTATGTACAATACTACTTTGTAAGAATGAGCATTTGTCCTGTTGTTTTGTGTAGCGTTTACTTTTCAAATTTGTTTCTATAAATAGTGTCAGTAGGTAAAGACAATGAAGTAAATTAGCACTGGTTTCAAAATTAAATCTATTAAGTTTGGGTTGTATGTTCCTAATATGTAGTGCCTTGAGAATCTGTAGTTTTTGCTTGTTATTTTGATGTTCTAATATTGTTTTCGGTAAGAATTTTCTGTAATTCTATTGTTGGGCATGAATGTTTTTTCAAATGCTGTGCTATGGAAGTTGTATCAGAAAGATGCATTGTAAGTCTTCTCGATAGGGTAGTAACTAATTACGGAATGTTTATCAACCAATTCCTGTTGAATATCATAAGATCAATATGGTAATTCAAAAGGATTAACAAAAAATATAGACAAAAAATGTCTATTATGTTCAATCAAATATGATGTATCAATGAAGGAATGCTGCCAAAATATACATATATAAATATATATATATATACATAGATATAATTGCTCATCAATAAATATAATGCAAACAATTTTTTTAAAATTAAGATATGAGGATTTTATTATTTCTGGTAGAAATTTATACCAGCAAATTGATATTATTAGGTATTATCTCTTAATAAACACTGTAACCAAAAGTGCAATTCCATATATAAGCAGTATTCTTAGTTTTGGATTGCTACATATTCATATTTTTTGTTACAGAGGTTCAATGGTGTAGAGTTTAGCAATAAATAATACCTAATGATATCCATTTTGATTGCTCTGGAAGAAATAATAAAATCCTGGTATGTTTGGTTTAGAAGAAATGCTGGAATCATTCACCGATGAATGTGTAGGTATATGAGTTGACTTGCTTGTGCTTATATGATAACATTGAGTATATCTTGGCCAACTGTTATCGAAAATGCGTGTGTGCTCAGCCTCTCTCAATATGAGTCAATCATTGGTCTTTGCACTCAAAATACCTACTAACTTGTGCCATGAAATAACAGTATATTACATGCAATTCTTCTTCATCCAAATCTATTACCAGGCTGAAAATGCATTCCAAATCAGCTATTGTTCAAATCAAGTCCAAGGGTCATTTCATCTATACTTCATCCTCATCATCATCATGTCACGCCATCAGTGTGGATATCCCAGATCCTCTTTCGCCACCCCTCCCTATCGTCCATTGCTTCCGACAGGTTTTCAAGGCTACATCCTGTATCTACACAGAGCTGCTGTATGTAGGTTTGAGCTGGTCGTCCTACTTTTGCTCATCCATGTAAAGGGGTCCACAGGAGTACATCACTTATGAGCTCATCCCTACTTCTCCAGCAGTGTCCCGCATGTCTGGTTCATCTAATTTTGATAGTTTTTGTGATGGGTAGTAGGTGGCTGTACAGCCACTGCTTTGTGGGATGCTGCCTCCAGGACTTGTTCATCTACACTTACTAACTCAAAACAATTCCAATATTGTCAGCTCATAGCTGGCTCTTACATCTAGCCAACTTCAAAATCTACAACACAGTTTGAGCTCTCAGTATACAGGGTCACACCTGGTCTTCTAAACAATCAACCTGTTCTCTGAGAAAACTACAAAAAACTGGCTTTTTTACATGAACTCAATTCAGACAGTTGTGAAGAAAATTATAACTATATTTCAAAAGAAAGTTAACTTTTTTTACATTACACTCAGTTAATTTCAACACATATATATGTATACACACATACACACACACACACAATGTCTCCCACCAAAATGTATAGACAATTTGATTAGTAACTATGTTTTCAAACAAGAATAGTCTAATTACTTCCAACACTGTAACCTCTACTAAGTTTACGTAGTGTTCAACCATAACATGCCCAACATTTCTAATTATGGCGCTTAATTGAGCCATTTAACTTTATAGCTCAATACTTGCAACAGTCAATGAGTTGAAAGTAGCAACTGAAAGAGAATGTAGCCAAATATCAATTAAAATGATTTGTAATATTTGTAGGAAATAAATGAATAAAAAAAATTTAAATTGAATTAAAATAATTATTAAAATATGCAGGAACTCCTAAAGGCCTCTGACAGGAAGAGGGATGACGCATGCACAAAGAAAAAGGACCATCCCGACAAAAGGAGGAATCTGACTCTCTTTCAGCAGCGACCAGCGGAGTGCCAACACCTTGATCATTCTTGATAACTGGAGGGGGACGTCATGCACCCATCTTTAGACGGCGCATTGGCTAACCCTTCCACTGGTAGTAGTTGTCTCTTTCACTACCAACCCATGACTAAAACACCGGATTCAGACGAACTACCAAAAGTGACTTACACCTTGCTAAAGCTTTAAATACCGAATAAGGACACATACGAGATGCCTTCAATAAGTTTTCAGACTTTTTTTCAGATGGGCACTTTTATTGATAGTACACACATGAAACTCTAGTCCCCTTCGAGGTAATCTCCTCCAGCTGCAATGCACTTGTTGTACTGTTCCAAAAACTTCTGGAAGGCCCCATAGAAGTCCTCTGATGTGAGCATGTCAATGACCTTTGTCACAGCCTCTTTCATCTCCTCAATTGTCTCATAACGACAGCCTCTGAGCTTAGGGAATAACCAAAAGTCACAGAGAGCAAGGTCTGGACTATAGGGAGGCTGAGGAATAGTCTTGATGCCCATCTTGGTCAAATAGTCTGTGACAAGGATGGAGTTATGGACTGGTGCATTTTCCGGGTGGAAATGCCACTGACCTGATTTGAAGAGTGCTGGCCTCTTCTGATGGAATCTCTTCCTGAACTCCCTTAAAACCTCAACATAGTATTCCTTGTTGACTGTCTGTCCAGTGGGAACCCAGTGCATGTAGATCATGCCAGTGCTGTCAAAAAAAAGGATCATCAAAAGTTTGTGGGTGGATTTGCTCTGTCAGGCCTTCTTGGGTTTGGGAGAGCCAGCATGCTTCCACTGGGAACTCTGTCTCTTGGTCTCTGGGTCATAGCAGTAGATCCAGCTTTCATCACAGGTCACCAGAGCATCAAGAACTGCGGGATCTGAATTGATCAGCTCGGCCATCTCCCTGCTGTCATAACAACGTCTTTCTTTCTGATCTTCTCTGAGCACCCTTGGGACAAAATCTTCCGCATCTTCAGTTCCTTGTGAATAATTGTATGTACAGTTCCTACACTGACACTTGCACTTATTGTCTCTATAGATACACGACGGTCCTTATCCATGATATTCTTTATTTGGCCAATCAACTCTGGTGTTCTGACTTCCTTACTCCTCCCACACCTCTCATCATCCCTCACAGACTCCCTGCCTTCCTTGAATCTCTTATGCCACTCAAAAACTGATGCTCAATTCCTGCAAGATGGTTGAAAAGCAGTCTGAAGCATTCCATACGTTTCTATGGCATTTTTTCCAAGTTTAAAACAGAATTTTTATTGCATATCGTTCTTCTAAAGTGTCCTGATGTCCAGATTGCATTTTTGAAATTCACCAGCTCTGATAATGAGGCTTTAGTAGGGTGTATTCCAATTGCTGCTGTAGCTGTTCATTTGAACGTAAAACCATAAAAATTGGTCAGTCATCTCATAAGATGTATAGCAATAACATACTGAATTTTCAAGAGTCTACGATAATTTTAAATGCCTGTACAAAAAAGTCTGGAAACTTATTGAATGCATCACACACACACTATATATGTACATATATATATATATATATATATATATATATATATATATATATATATATATATATATATATATGTATGTATAAATAAATAAACACGCATGCATGTGTGGGTGCATGAACATGTGTGCATAAGTTTTGGAATAAAATATGGAGCAAGAAAAAAATAAGATGTATAGCAATAACATACTGAATTTTCAAGAGTCTATGACAATTTTAAATGCCTGTACAAAAAAAAGTCTGGAAACCTATTGAAGGCACCTTGTATATACCCAAGAAACGACTAACACATTTTTAACACTTGGGGATTCAACCATTTCAATTGTATTCAGGAAGAATTTCCTCACCCACTGAATGGATGTTGATCCCAGAAATAAAGGAAAAAATATAAAAGATATCTTTGCCTCTTATCTTTTACTATCTTCTTTCATATAATTACTTTACAACCTTCATATCCAAGAAGTTAAATCAGTAAGACAATGTGGAGTAAGAATGAAATAACCCAGGATGGAGTCAAATAGCAAATGGCAATACAGCTTGCCTCGAGACCCCCAGATATTAGCTATTCTGTCTGTTCCTATTATCCGCAGTTGTTGAAAAACAGAACAATCAGTTCAAAAACCTGTAATACCTCAAAATATTCTATATCTGCCTTGACTCATAAAACGTAAATATATATTTTAATACACATTGCATTTATAATAGATCAATGAGTGTACACATTTTTAAGAATATGAATTCACCTGGAACTTTATCGCAGACATGTTGACAAGTGTTTGCAACAGCCCGATATGTAATGTTAGTGGCCAATACTCCATCACCTGGTTTTAAAATCACAGACTTTAGCACAGTATTCACACCTGGAAAACAAAAGGGAAAATATAAAAAAAGAAACATTGTTTTCAGATAAAAAAATCAGAATGGAAAAAATATTATGAAGGAAATCAAAACATTTTGTCTGAAACTTCAAATTTTAAAGTCCTATTTCTTACTAGATTTTTTTTTTTAGCCCGGTTGGCTGGGCTAAAGAATATGCCGATTACATTTCAAGAGAAGGTTAGGACTACCTCGCCCCAATAAGTGTGCTGGATATGAGACTAAACTGTCTGATGGTGAGGCTCCAGTCCTGGAGATTTGGGGAATGTGGAGTACCCCTTTATTGCCATTGTTCCTAGATCCATTCTGACCTGGAGTGATAGTACATGCTAAGGTCTTGTCAATAAGTCAAATAGAACTAGTGTCCTGGGTATGACACAGAACTACATCTGATGGTGAGGTTCCAGTCTTAGAGCTTTAGGGAATGTGGAGTAGCCACCTCATTCTAATTACCCCTAGATCCATTCTGTTAGGGTCCCATCTATGAAATGTAGAAACATTTAATCCATTTCTATGCTTTAAACCATTTGAAAGTCTGCAAACAATTGATTGATATTAAATTGAATTATTGGTATTAGATAGCAATACTTGAAACCATTTAACTGTGTAAAAACTAATAACAATATTTGAAACAATGGCATATCTCACTGACAACAGGTGATATACCATAAAAACCAACCAACCTTACCATTTTTTTTAGATATTACATTCAGTAAAATTATCAGATATTCAAAACAATTGTACTGTGTTTGAAAATATTTATATGATGAAGAGAAACACTTTACACACAAAATAAACAATTTTACCATCAATTTCAGGTTTTTAAGTCCGTATTTCTTACCATTTTATATGATATTATATCCAATACAAGTATTGTGTGATCTGATATTATATCCAATATCCAATACAATTATTATATCTGATATTATATCCAATATCCAATATAATTATTGTATTATCTGATATTATGGCCAATATCCAAAACAATTATGATATTATCTGATATTATATCCAATATCCAATATCCAATATAATTATTGTATTATCCGATAGTATATCCAATATCCAATACAATTATTGCATTACCTGATAATGCAATAATATCCAATATCCAATACAATTATTGTATACGTCTGTGCAAATACTTAAGTACGCCTGTTATGTATAAATATTATGGTAGACTGGATTCTCTAGCCTTAGTAAGGGTCACTGGTCTATGAGAAATAAAATTCTGAATTCAAAACCCTTAACAATATGGCAGGCTAACTAGCAAAACTAGAAATGGGGTGGAGTCCCCCTGCTGTAGTGACTTATGTGCAAGACTGCAACATTGTACAAAGCAAGTTCAAATTCCATTCACTTTTGGACAAATATTCTTGGAAAAGATATGAAACCCCTTATTCTCCCTAACAATGGATAAAATAGTACCACTACTTTTCTTCTCTAAAGATTGCTTAGGCTTTAAATAAACCACAAAGATTGATATGCCATTAAATAAAGAAACCAAAATAAATCATGAACAAGATAAGTCCCAATAGCTAACGTGCTGGACTGCGACCTTAGAGCAAGTGAGGGTTAGGGTTAGGGTTAGGGTTAGGGTTAGGGTTAGACCTTAGAGCAAGTGAGTTTAAACTCTGATTCCATTATGTTCACTTTTAGATTGATACTATTAGGGAAAAGTACGAATACTCTTATCCCCCCCCCTTATGTATAGATTAAAAAGTACCACTACTGTTCTTTTCCAAGGATGGCTGGCTTTGGCATTAAATAACTCACAAATGTTGATATGCCATTAAACAAAGAAACCAAGAGGTGGTGGAGTCCGTAAGGCAATCTAACATTATGTTCAACTTTGCTCATCAATGAAGAAGAAGGAAGATCTGCAGCATGGGCAACTGCCAGACTTCCATACAACCTTACCCAGGACAGTGCCAAGATCCATCATTATGTGACACTGAGAGGTATCATAATACATATATTTTACACATCTTCCTAATCAATACACTTAGTCTAGCGAGGAATTAATTTTTGATTCACTCTTCAATATCTAGCTAGGAGATCTGGATACCTCTGTGTGGTGTTATAGTTAACAAGTTAGGCAGCAGACGATTGTTAGAGAGTATCATTCTCACTGGTTGCTTCATACTTCAAGTTGCCCAGTCGGCTGGAGCTGTAAAATCCACCGACTGCATCTCTGCAGAGAGATAAAACTCCCCCAATGAGTGTCCGAGATATGACACTAAACAATCTGATGGTGAGGGTCCAGTCATATTAAAGCTTTGGGAAATGAAGAGTACCCCTTCATTGCCATTGCTCCCAGGTCCACTCTGGGCTGGAATGGTAGCACCATATATGGTCTTATCTATGGATCAAATAGAACTGCTTATGACATTTAAACTGTGTTTTTATGCTAAATTGAATTTTTTGAAATAGAACTGTTTTTACATTTTACTGTGTGTAAACAACTGACTGCTGTTTAATTGAATTGTTAGTGATACATAGCAATACTTGGAACTGTTTAACTTTGTTTTAACTTTTGCAGGCTAAACTGAATTGTTTGAAATAGAACTGTTTGATTGTTCAACTGTGTGTAAAAAAAACTGTGCACGTATGCTAAACTGAATTGTTTGAAATTAAGGGAAGCCATTTAACTGTGTACAAAAAAATGAGCTCAGTTTTGTTTAAAAATGATATCAACAAAATGAGTTTAGAAATCATATATTTGATATATGTATAAAGAGGATTTGGCATTAAATAACCTACAATGGTTGATATGCCATAAAACCCAACCAAATCAAATCATATATATATTTAATATATATGTATAAAGGGGATTTGGCATTAAATAACCTACAATGGTTGATATGCCATAAAACACAACCAAACCAAATCATATATATTTAATATGTATAAAGAGGATTTGGCATTAAATAACCTACAATGGTTGATATGCCATAAAACCTAACCAAACCAAATCTATTCTATTTGACCCATAGATAAGACCCTATTGGGAGCTACCACTCCGGATATGAGTGGACCTAGGAGTGATGCCAATGAAGAGGTACTTTGCATTCTCCAAAGCTCCAACTTTACTGGAGCCTCACCATCAGATTGTTTACTATCATATCCAGGACACTCGTGTGTGTGGGGGGGGGGGATCTTATCCTCTGCAGAGATGCAGTCTGTGTATTCTACAATCCCAGCCAACTGGACTAGTTAAGATTTGCATTTCAAAAATGAACATGGAGATCCTTGTAAATGCAACGATTGGTTTTTGCATTTAAAATTTCAAGAAATGTTGACCAAGATTAATAATAATAATTAACAATATTTTTTTGAGAAAGACTTTCTAGAATTTTCTCTAAGCGTTTAACTTCTGAATGAATTCATTGAATTTTTAAAACGTGTTAATTATTTTACTTTGTTACCTCTCTCAGCAAATGAAGAAAGTAGATGATTGGCATTGTCCCTCTCCTCAGATCTAACATAGTTGAGATATAGTAAACTGTCATAGTGCTTACGTTGCCCTTAATTTCAACTAAAAAAAAAGGTAAGAACAATGATGATTTAAAGAGAGAATGGAGTGAAGTGGAGAGAGTAGTTTCATCACCTATATAATCAGATGGGCTCACTATATATAGTAAAATATCTGTCATATTGCCTTTAATTTCAACTTAATAACAGGGGATATTTTTTTAAGAATGGCAGTGCAGATGATTGCTTTTAACAGAGAGTAGTAATTTACTAAGCATTTTGCTTAAATGTGGCACAAGGCCAAATGACTGGGACACCCAGTGAGACTCAAACTCACTCTTACTAGTTTGCTAGGCAAGTTTGCTAACCATTACACTACCCTAGGTGCCTAGAAAGTATCAATTTCCTAGTGAAACTCTTCGGACATAATTCATCTGAGGATTTCATGATCAGAAACCTTACCTACTTTGGATAATGTGGTCTTATGGTAATTTAAATGCGAATTATCAAAAAGAAGGTTGCATTCTTTTAGAAGTGTCTTCTGTGTATGTATGTACCCGACCCCTCCACCATAGACAGGATATGACACAATTTTTAAGCAGAGTACAGCTGGTTTAAATTCAGAGTTTTCTTTCTCCTAGACTAATTGCCAAACCAAGATTTAAGAGCCTAGTCTGCCCTACTAAGTTCAGTTTAATTTGGTTTCTTTGTTCAATGGCATACCAACCTTTGTAGGTTATTTAATGCTAAAGCTACTTTTGTATCAGAACAGTCATAATATCATTTAACCCACAAGTGCAAAATAAAGCAGTTCATTCCCTTACAACGTGTATGTCCAAAAGTGAACAGAATAAAACAATTAAAGTTCAAACTCACTTTTTATTATGATATCACATTCCAACGTGTCAGCCATTCTGTTATGGGAAATGGAAACAATCTCATTCTGGATTTGAACTCATGTTACCAATTCCATTTCCCCAGACATCATGTCAGCCATGTGCATGTATGTTGGAATTTGACAGTTTCATTAACGTTTAGAACTCAAAAGGATATCATAAGGAAATCCTTACAAACGAAGGATTTGGTTTCTGCATTTAAAATGTTGGGAAATGTTCATCAAAATTAGTAGCAAAAGTTAGTAACATTCTTGAGAATTTGTTTTCAAAAAATCTTCCGTTTAAAAAATCCTTGAAATGAAAAGGAAAAGAATAAAAGATTCGTTTAAGGTTTTAAAAAATCTGTGAAAATTTAATTTGAAAACTGAAAAAAAGCTGAAGAGTTCATTGCAGTACCTGTGGTAGCATTCATGAGAAACACAAGATTGTCTGTCTTTGCGTTTACAAATTCAGCCATCTTTGCAAGTGTTACTTTTGCATACTCCACAGATTTTAATCGAAACCAAGCATCAGGACAAGATGCCATCTCGGCACGGTACCTACCAAAAGAAAACAAAATACTTTAAAAAATAAAAATAAAAATAAAAACATTCTTTTCCCTTGCTTAAAATCTCAGCATCAAGTACCTTTTCTATTTTTATTGATTTTAAATGCATGTCAACCCATAGAGGGTTATTTTGTGCATAAAGGTTAAGGAATCACATTCATTTTATGTTCATTGTTTGTATGGTTGTTTGTTTCTTTTTTTTTTTGGCACTTGTTACAATCAAATACAAATAATTTTTTAACAGATCTATTTGTCCCACAGATGGGACCCTAAAAAATACTACCACTCCAGGTCAGAGTGGATCTGGTAGTAATAGCAATGAAGGAGTACTCCACACTATACGCGCATTAGGGTAGGTCGATTTTTGAACTGTAAAAAGAATAATGCGGTGAAAGTTGCAAAATAACATCAGAAATTATCCCACGAAATATTTTTTTCCAAGATTTTGTATTTTTTTGCGAAATCGCATTTAAAGACATAATATTTTGTGATTTTAGTTGTGATATCAGTGACGCTGGAAACCTGTATCCATAAAATTAAAACTAAGACTAAAGGAAAATTAAATAATAAAATTTATTAAATAATTGATATTTTTAAGTTTATTATCCATTTTCATATGTTTGATTAAATGACCAAAAACAAAAATAAAATACATTAAAATATATAGTTTAAAATACAAATAACGACTTACTAAACCTCGTTTTATTTACTAGATATTTTTTCGGCTTTCACCGGTGGTAAATATCTCTCCGGAGTAATTCGGTTTGTTTATGTTTTTTACCTTTATAATTAACGCAAATATATATATTTCGCAAAGTAGACATACTATTAAAATATTTAAACATTTTATAATTATTGTAATTCATTTATATTTTAAAATTTAGTGTTTTTTAAGTGAAAAGTCGGTTTATGAGTTAATTTTGGAACTAAACAGTACAATACTGTTGTTTGGTAAGTAAACATTACTTTTTTTTAATGAATTTCGAAATTTATTTACAATTTTTTTAAAACGTCTTCGTGTATTTTCAGACAATATATATATATATATATATATATTCTTTTTACAGATATTTTGATTAAAAAATGGCAGGAAAAAACACTGGAGTTTCCACTCGAAGTAAAGTTGTAATTAAATTTTCAGGTTTACCATTGGATAAAACTGAGCCACGAACTTGTCAACAAATAATTCAATACAGCTATTTTTTAATGAACAATTATCCCCACCTTTCTTGTTTAGGTATTTCTAAATTAATAGCAAAGGACGTGATAGATATTTGGAAGGCTGTCAACCCTCGTTTGCCTTTGTTAAAGGAAATTAGTGTTGTCAACAAGGTGAAAATTCTATGCTTTCAGAAGGCAAAGCAAATAAGTAGGAAACATCTACCTGCTGCCCAAACAAAATTCTGGAAGGAAAAGTTGGATACATTTTCTGATATATCATCATGTTCGTGCAACCTGCCAATTTTAAGTTGTGACAATATTAATGTCAAATGCACCAAAGAAAATTGCCAGACTAAGCACATCATCTGCCCTTGTCCTCTGACAAAAAAGCCAACAAAAAGTATGAAGATATCCCCACCAATAGCTTCAACATTATATGTTCAGGGTGATTCTTCCCATTCTTACTCATCGTCTCCAAGTGATGAAACAGAGGATTATAAATGTTATATTTTGACCTTTGACCCGGCCCAAAAATGCTATTCCAAGGTGATGCACCGGAAGGAAGTGACACATTCCAATGGCCAGTAATCGAAAGAGATCGCGTGGGCAGATTAAGGCTTATAAAATGGGACAAGGTGAAGGTCCCACGGTGCCACTACTGTGATGCACCGGAAGAAAGTGACCTGTGAACTGCATGACAGTTATTTCCGCTTGATGACGGTTAAACATTCGATTTCAAAGATCTAGTGGGCGATCGTGTGGGCGTTGAATTATTATTTAACTCATTTGAGTTCAAGTCCAAGAAGCAGTTGCCAGTAGAATTCCAGACAGCTAGAGACCAGATGTGGTAGGGAAAGCCACACCCAACCGAGGGGGCCCTCGGAAACCCCGATGGAGTTTGGGGTCCATAGAAGATGCTGATAAGATGCAATAAAGAAAGCCAGCATCCAGCAGTGGGCCCTAGGCCTCCGGTTGAACAGCACTAAACAACAAGAAAGACACAACGTGACGGTCATAACAGTGGGGTCAAAATGTTACAGTTTATGTTCGGTCTCCAGCTCCCTCTCACATGCAACCCTTGAACAACCCTTTCGAACCCTTGCAATAAAGTGAGAGGTAAAATATATTTGTAAAGAAGTCTTCCTGTGTCTTCCTTCATGCGTCGTTTATTCATGCGTCTGTTTTATTATTGTGTTGTTGTGATGCTGCATGAACATGTATATGTGTATATAAGCATATTTATTATGTGAGTATATAACATAAACAGCTAGATAGTCCTCTCCAAGTGCCTTATAACCTCACAAAAATTCCAAGGTATGCTCTTGAGTTAGGGGTGATATATTTTCTAATCTTGGAGCCAGCCTTGCCCATGTCTTGCTCTTGGATTTGAGGGCTTTTTATCCATAATATAGATATAAAGAATATCTATATGGATAAATGTAAAATAGAGCAAAGGCTAAAGTGAAAACAAATGCCTATGAAAAGCATAATGAAAATGTGGAGAATCTTCTTTGTATAGGAGTTGATGGGAGGAAAAACACACACTACACTACAAGGAATCAGTGGAGGAAAATGGAAGTAAAATTCTGAAAAAAGCCAAAGGACCTACTGCCACTTGACAATCACAAAGGAGACACCAAATGAGAGTATATATTTGACTCACAGGGTTCTTCCTGATATTGGTGCGACTGGTACACTATTAAGGCTGTCCTTGTTGACAACACGAATGCAAATACAGGCTGTGAAGGTGGACTTGTTACACTTTTAGAAAAAAAAAAAAAAAAAATCTTCACACAATTGGTTGCTCCTGACATCAAAATGAACTTCCATTTAGAGCTCTATTCAAACATTTAGATGGCACCACAAAAAGCCACACTACATTCAATGGTCCATTGGGTATATTATGTGCAAATGATTGCCATAATTTACTCCAAAAATCTTTTTCAGCTGTTGAGAATCCCCTGGAGTTTCATTTTGGAATGAAAGATATGGATAGCCTTAGTAGTGACCAAAGTCTACTCTATGAATATACAGTTGGTATTTCTAGAGGTAAGGTGGACCCTAGATTTGCATCGTGGAAAATTGGTCCATTAAACCAGGCAAGGTGGTTAACTTTGGCCATCAGGCTCATGTGCCTATGGACTCGTGGGGCATATCCACAGAATCTTTCGACCAAACTATATAGTTTGATGAATTTTATTATGAATGTCTATGCTATTTGTTGGTTTGATATAAAAAAAAGTAACAAGTTCCATCACCAGCAAATTTATATTTACAATATGATTGACAGGATATGAAAGAAACCAATTGAGGTTCAAAGGATTACATTAAAAAACCTCCAGTATAATGGCTTGGCATTACTTCTGGAGAATGTTTTATTTTCAATCGTGAAATTTGATGAACCTGAAGTGAGAGAAGAGGGTATAAAAAGAATTTTGGCCATTAGGTACGTTTATATTTATTCATACAAAACTGGTTGAAGTACTTGTGCCAATTTATTGAAACATTTTAAAGATTACATCTGATTTCACCAAATATTATTAAAGCAGAACAAATTGCATTTAAAAATTAAACTCAAATTATTTTTATATTCTTTCAGAAGAGGGAAGCCAGTCAAGAAAAGATTTTAAAAGATCCCAATGATAAACTTTAAAGCTGTGCACTGGACTGATTTAATTGATTTGTCAGTAAATGGAGTTGGGGAGCCATCACTCACACTAGACTTTTCTGATGATGAATTACAGAATTCATTGTTAACTGGTGAAAAGATTAACTTGCCAGATTTCCCTTCACATTCCCAAGGTGTGGAATGGGCAGTTAAGTTAGTAACGGAGGCTTCTCAATCTGTGTATGGTTTTGAAGCAAGGCACCAGCACATACTTGCAAAAGTTTTGTGCCAACAATTGAGACCAGCGTTTTCATCTAAGGGCTCATATATGGAACTATTTGATTCCATATATTAAAAATTATTAAACAATTATTTGTTTTTCCATATTTGTTTATTTGTTGTATTTCAATTCATATCAGGAAAAAGTTTTTTTTCAATATATTCGAATATTACTGCTTGAATAATAGCATTTTAGATTCGACACAGGTAAAGCAGGGTGGGGTAGGGGTTCAATTTTCAATTTGAAGTTTTGTTATAATTTATTTATTATATTTCCATAAAATAAAATAAGATTTCCTAGTTCAAATACTGATATTGTTTGGTTTTTACATCAATATTTAGGCCAAATCTGGCAAAATCGAGGACTTTTCAATACGTGTTTATTCAAAATCTTTCATGCCAAATTAGCAAAAAACCGTTGAAGATTCAGATCTATTTTTTTGTATGAGTATTTAATAGGTATATACACAACTTTCAGTGCATTATTCTTTTTGATATTTAAAAAAAAGTGAAAAATCAACCTACCCTAATGCGCATATACAGGACAGCCCTTTTAGGTGGGGTCTCAATCCTCTGCAAGAGATACAGTCAGCAAATACTAAACCCCACAGTTTAGAAATTCTATTTTTAGAATTTATAACCAGTAGGTTGACGTTATCCAATAAGCTATAGGTTAAATAGTATCCCTGCTGTCCCTCTACAAGGGTGGCTTTGGCATTAAATAACCCACAAAGGTTGATAGACTATTAAACAAAGAAACCAAACAATTAGGTTGATGCAAATATAATTGACATTATTAACAATCAAATTAATGAAATAATTGAAATCAGAATCATTAGAATCTCTAGTATTTATTTAGAATAGCATGTGAAATAGACTACACTATCCATTAAAAATGGACTATTCCAAAGATTTCTGTCTTAAATAGACCAGATTTTTCGGTAGCAGTTTAAGCCTTTACTACATGCCTAGAGGGTGCCTTAGGTAGTGTAATGATTAGCAAGCTTGACTAGCAAACCTGCAAGAGTGAATTTGAGTCTCATTGGGTGCCTCATTCATTTGTCCTTGTGCCACATCTAAGCAAAAAAAGCTTAGTAAATTACTAATACATGCCAAGAGAATGTAGGTCATTACTGCCTTTCACAGTGAGTACTTTTTTTGGTGGTTGAATTTTGATTAACTGGAATTTTCAGCTACTTATTTGGAATAGCATATTGGGAAAAATGGCTGGAGTAAAGTTAGAAAAATTTATATAGAAAAATATAGTATTTATATTCCAAATCCAGAAAGGAATAAGTTTCAGTCATCAACTTTTTATTTATGAACTTTTGAGCAAAAAATAAACAATGGACAATTTTAAAAGTTGGTCATATTAATTATCACCCCCACCCAACTAACCATAATGAAATCTCAGCAGGAAAGCGACATTTAATTTTCCATATATTAAACTTGTTTCTCAGTGGTTTCTGGTTCATGGTAGGATGGAATGAAATTGTCCAGTCTATGAGTTTTTTGCTTTTGTTGATGTTCTACTGGGTTTTCCTGAAATGAAGCCATTCAATAAAATAAGGATGGGAAGACTAACTTACATAAATGAAGTCGAATCTTTATTTTTTTGGTTTACAGGACAATTTGTTGGGAGTTGGAGAAAAAGAGGCACTCATTTTCAAAGCTTTGCAAATACACAGCTGTTCTGTGGGCTGGCAAGCATTAAAAGAGGATGATTGCTCTTTTGGTAAGTAACCATTACCCTAATTATCATTTAAAGATTAAAATAAATCACTACTTTCAGGGTGAGTGATGGTCTTGTTTCTTGAAAAATCAATATTGCTGCCTTTTAAGATGGGACATTCTTTATTTTTCAAGTGCATAAAAAATATCGCACCCAGAACAGCCCTTTTGGGAAGGGTCCTTGCTCATCTGCAACTAATATGGAAACGAGAATATGAAATGAACGTTTTGTGAAAATATTAATTTTCATTTGTTGATTCAGACATGTGAGCAAAGACAAAAGTTTGATTGATTTTAATGACATGTCAACCAGTTTAGGGTTATTTTATGCCTTGAGATCAGAGAATTTTGTTTACACTTACATTTTTGTGTAGTTGTTGCTGAAGATACACTATGGGTGGCATCCGTTTCTGTGTGTGTGGATGCCAGTCAGAGAATCCTTTTGTCTTTTTTGGCACGAAACCCACACAAAGGGCTTGCACGTGAGATCTCCCACAAGACCAGAAGGATAAGGGAAGGAAGGTCCTTGAGATCAGTCGGTAGTAGAGGTCAGTCAAAAGAAGGGCAGTCAGCAGAAAGGAGTAGCAGAGACCAGTCGACAGAACAGGTCAGTCAAGAGATGAGAGTCGGGCAGAGAAGAGACCAGTCAACAGAAGTCAGAAAGGTGACTGCTAAGACCAGTTGACCTACAGACGCCAGGTTGACCAACGCGAGAATTTAAGTCAGCATTGCTAGTGGCTTTGTGAGAGTTTTCGCTTGAGTACACCCTCACGTTAGCTCACAGAATGCACAAAAAGTGGCACAGACTCCCCCCTCTTGCACTTGGAGCTGATCCAAGTCCGTGTTTGTTCATTTGCTCTTTTCTTCCACCCCCTCGGTTGTGCTTTGTGTAGATGTAAAGAAATGTGAAATACCCCTGGCCAGAGATGAGAAAAACTACTAGATGATCCTAATGGCCATGAGTGTTTTAAGGGAGCTGAGATAGTGGGGTCGGTCTGCGGGTATTGGTACACATAGTCTTATTGAATATTAATAACTTTAAAACAGAATTATTCATCCCAATAATGGGACCCTAACAGGTACAACCACTTCAAGTCAGAGTGGACTTGGGAGTAATGGCAATGAAGTAGTACTCCATACTATCTAGAAGTGAAGCCTCACTATCAAATTCAGTTTAGTGTCATACCCCAAACACTCTGAAAGTGGGGGTTATCCATCTGCAGGGAGACAGCATATTCTAAGCCCCACCAACAGGGTAATTGAAAATTGGGTTTTGTTTTTTATTCCAAGAGTAGCAAATGAAACAAGGAAACATAATTTGAGAGCGGGAAATCTCCATAGCATAGTGGTGTTGGACTGCGAGATCATAGGAAGTGTGTTTGAACTCCAGTCACACTATTACATTCACTTTCAGACTAATGCCCTTGGGAAAGGTATGAACCCCCTTATCCTCCCACCTATGGGTTAAATAGTACCACCACTGTTCTTCTACAAGAATGGCTTTGGCATAAAATAAACCATGATGGTTGACATGCCATTAAACAAAGAAATCAAACTAAACCTGATTTGAGAAGCTCAGAACTCTAGCTCTTTCGGGGCCACCATATAAAAGAATTTCTCTTCCTTTCTCTAATGACAGTTGAATTTCAAAAGTTCATTATCAAGGTTGGTTTAAACATTCTAATATCTAAATAAAAGTGAGAAGTTATTTAAAAAATTGTGTTTGTCTACTATATGTTGTTGCCCAAACAGGAATCACACCATAATGAATGGAACACCTGGTGCTGTTGAAAGCCTTAATAATAATTTTCAAATGTTTCTCTACAAAACAATGTATCATGAGTGTCAATATCTTGATCATTTTTTTATAAATTTCTGAAAATGTCTCTTACTTTCAGAGACACTCGGTATTCCTTAAAGGTTTATATCAAATAAAGTTAAGAAATCAAATATTTCAGGCTTACCGATTCTGAGCCTCGGCTACTTCTTGGGGTACACAACCGTAAGAACCATGATTCAGAAAAGTTGTCTCCTTATCCAAAAGGAATTTTTCACGCATTGCTAATCCGAATGGAGTTTTCTTTTGGCATTCTTCCATTATTGATCTGTGAATAAATAAAGTAACTGGGGTGAATAGAAATAGCAAAAATGCTCTTGAGTCAGCTATTGTGGCATGCTAGAAACAAGACTTTTACAAAAAGATATCTCGTTACAGTAGAGTTCACAAGAAATAATGTATACATGCCTTTCTTAACCATATTCATGTTAAGTAGACATAAGCAAATATTAGCAAATTTGGTTTATTGAATTCATATCCAACATCAATAACTTTTAGAATGTACCTAATTCTAAAGATACTAATTCATACAGGAAGGGAGTCCCCATGGCATTGTGCCTGACATGTTGGACTGTAACATTATAATAAACAAGCTCAAATTTCAGTCATGCTCTTACATTCATTTTCAGATGAAAAGAAATAAATACTTGTATCCCCTGAGCTACAGGTTAAATAGTACCACTACTGTTATTTTGCAAGGATGGTTTTGACATTAAATAACCCACGAAGGTTGATATGCTATTAAACATAGAAATCAAACCTAAACCAATTCATGCTGGTAGGTGTACTACTTCTACAATCTGATTGCCCAGTCAGCTGGGGCTGTAGAATACACTGACTGCACCTCTCCAGAGGGGTAAGACCCACTCAATGAGTGTTCGGGATATGACACTAAACAATCTGATGGCGAGGTTCCAGTGATGCTGGGGCTTTGGGGAATGTGGAGTACCCCTTCATTGCTATTGCTCCCAGGTCCACTCTGGCCCAGCGTGGTAGCACCTGATAGGACCTTATTTATGGGTTAAATAGATATAATGGTATCCTTATGCAAAACTGAATTGTTTGACTAAACTGATTAGCTTGAAATACAAATGTTTTTGATAATTAAACCGTGTTTACATTTAAACTACATGCTTATGCTAAACTGAATTATTTGAAATGGAACTGTTTTTTGACATTGAAACTGTATTTACACTAAACTGAATTGTTTAATGTAGAACTGTTTTGACATTTAACTGTAGAACTGCTTGACTAAACTGAATAGCTTGAAATAGAAATGTTTTTCACATTTCAACAGCGTACTTATGCTAAACTGAATTGTTTGAAATAGAACTATTTTCATAAAAATGGATTTGGCATTGAATAACTTACAAAGGTTGATATGCCATAAAACCCAACCAACCAACCATTCTACAATCTGAATAAACTCCTACACAAAGTATCTTACACATATTTGCCGACACAAGACCTCCAGAGTTAGTAGAAGTATGTTAGTGTTTCCTTGTATTCGATTTGGTGGTCATATTCTGAGTCTGCAATTGGTAAGATAAATTTGAAAAGTGAATGAAGAATATGTATTCTGGAATTTGTTGGGGTTTTTTTTGGGGGGGGGGTCTTTGTGGAGCTTATCAAAACCTGCAGTTGACTAATATTTCTTAACAACAAACACAATGTGGGTTGAGGTGATTAAGCAAGCAAAATTGTGTGAGCCACATGTACCATAGCCAGATATGGATATGTGAAATGGACATATACCGGTACGCAAGACCTTCATAATGTTCGTATATATATATATATACATAGAACATAGGAATCTTGAAACACGAAAAACACTTACAACTTCTTAGTTCAGGTACAAAACTTTTTATTACCTTTGAGTTTAAAGGTTCTTCGACATAAGGAGAGAGATAAACATTCTTTCTATTCTGGTTTTTCCATCTGCCCCTCTATCTCGTGCGGCGCCCGTAGTCGACCCTTCTCGTTTGGTGTCTAGTTTTCAACTCAACTAACTTTCTTCTGGTGCGGGACGTCATTCACACTCTGTAGCCCTGCTTCCCATCTGGGCTATTGTGACATCTCTGAGTGACACGTCCGCTCCGCGCGCACGATTCAACACCTGCGTTAATGTTGTACCTAAGTAACCCATGCACTGAGCTGAAAGGCTCTCAGCCTAACTAAACCCAAAGGCATAAAACGAAATCCCTGATGAAACTCTGGTAGCTGTCAGAGAACAGGGTTCTATATCTAGACATTTTGGCATCCGTACAGTTTCCATGATTTTGTTTTGTTGAATAAATTGTTGTAGAATAAAACAGAACTCAAAACAACTGTAAATGTACGAAGCTTTATTCAAATAGCCACATTTAACGTAAGAACCTTAAATAGAATAGGACAACTCCCAGAGCTAATCGCATCGGCCGAAGAACATAAAATAGACATAATATGCATACAAGAACACAGATACACACACACAGAAGATATCAAATATCACTAAACTAGCAATGGATGGTCGCTCGCCACTGTATCCGCATGGAAAAACTCTGTCAACGCCGCAGTGGGAGGGGTAGGATTGCTTATAGGACCTAGAGCACTAAAAACGCTTAATAGCATAGAGAAAATACAACCTAGAATGATGGTAGCTACATTTAACGGAAACCCCAGAGCAACAATCATCTCATGCTACAGCCCCACCAATGTTAGTGAAGAAAATGAAATAGTCACCTTCTACGATGAGTTATCCTCATTAGTGCGTAGCATCCCGAAACACAACATGTTAGTCATTGGCGGAGACATGAATGCACAAATCGGGAAAAACGGAAACAACAAATACAGCCTCCACAACACGTCAAATAGAAATGGACAACATCTAACAGATTTCATGATAGAAAATAGATTAGCATGCCTCAATACAAACTACCAAAAAAGAGAGGGCAAACTATGGACATACACGTACGCAAACAATACTAAAGCTCAGATAGACTACGTCCTTATAAACAAGAAATGGAAGAATAGTGCACTGAATTGCGAGGCATACTCCTCTTTTGAGGGTGTGTCCACCGATCACTGAATAGTCACAGCGAAAATACGGTTAAGCCTACGAAAAAACGACAAACGAACAGCGACCACCAAACACTATGACTGGGCCCTATTAAACAACAAAGATGTCAGAGATAAATACGTATTAGAATTGAGAAACAGATTCGAAACACTACAAGAAAAGACGGAAAAAAGTACACCAAACGACGAATACGAAAATTTCGTCAATGCACACCTTGAGGCAGCAGCAAAATACATTCCAACAAAAATTAAAACTAAATATAGAGTCCCATGGGAAACCTTAGCGGTGAGAGAAAAACGTGCACTAGTGAAAACAGCCTCCAAAAACTATCGAAAAAACCCAACAAACACAAATGCCTTAAAACTAAAAACGGCACAATATCAATTAGCAGGCATATATATAAAGGAACAGACAGAATACATTCAAAATCAGATAGATAAGATCAGAGACTCGGTAGAAGATAGACAATCTAGAATTGCCTGGCAAACAATAAACGAAGTGAGCAGAAGAAAGAACACAGCCAAAGCAAAACTTAAAGCAGCAAACCAACAAGAAAGAATAAAACTGTGGAAACAGCACTTCGAAAACTTACTTGGAAACCCACCAAAAATAACGCATGAACCAATCACCAGAATAATTAGCAAACAATTAGACATTAAACTTGGACCGTTCACACAAGGAGAACTCGACTCGGTTCTCAGAAAAATTAAAAATAGGAAAGCTGCAGGACTGGACGAAATTCCCCCGGAAGTATGGAAGACCAGACAATTCGACGACATACTGCTCCGACACTGCAACGCAGTATACAATCAAAATCCGATAGATAGATGGACGAAGGGATGCATACTCCCCTTCCCTAAAAAGGGGGACCTCGGATTAGCCAAAAACTACCGAGGCATAACACTTACATCCATAGCTGCCAAAATCTACAATGCCCTACTACGAAACCGCATAGAACCCAAAATCGACAACATACTTAGAAAAAACCAAAATGGCTTCCGAAGAAATAGATCTACGACCTCACAAATACTAACCATCCGCAGAATCCTTGAGGGTGTACGGGCAAAGAACCTACAAGCGACATTAATATTTGTCGACTTTACCAAGGCTTTCGACTCCATTCACAGAGGAAAGATGGATCGGCATACCTAAAGAAACCGTAGCGGCAATAACGATTCTCTATAGAAACACTAAAGTAAAAGTACGATCACCAGATGGAGACACAGAATACTTCGACATTGTAGCAGGAGTACTACAAGGGGACACGCTGGCTCCGTATCTCTTTATCATTTGTCTAGACTACGTACTTAGAACATCGATTGACAAAATCAAAGAGAATGGCTTCGAACTGACGAAGAAAAGAAGCAGAAGATATCCCGCAACAACAATTACCGACGCCGACTACGCCGATGACATAGCGATACTGGCAAATACACCTGACCAAGCCGAAACACTTCTGCATAGCCTGGAACGAGCAGCAGCAAGCATAGGCCTCCATGTTAATGCACACAAAACGGAATATATGTGCTATAACCAAACGGGGGACATCTCCACTCTAGAAGGAACCCCTCTTAAACTAGTAGACAAATTCACGTACCTAGGAAGCAGCGTCGAATCAACCGAAAAGGACATCGAAACGAGGTTAACGAAAGCATGGACAGCTATCAATAGGCTATCGACTATATGGAAATCAGACCTAACCGATAAAATGAAACGCAGTTTCTTCCAGGCAGCGGTCACATCGATACTGCTATATGGATGCACTACATGGACGCTAACAAAACGGCTGGAGAAGAAACTAGATGGCAATTACACAAGAATGCTGCGTGCAATCCTCAACAAGTCCTGGCAGCAACACCCCACAAGACACCAACTGTACGGCCACCTGCCCCCTATCACGAAATCTATTCAAGTTAGGCGAACCAGACATGCAGGACATTGCTGGAGAAGCAGAGATGAACTCATAAGAGATGTACTCTTATGGATCCCCACACACGGCCGCGCAAAAGCAGGACGACCAGCACGAACGTACATTCAGCAGCTATGTGAGGATACAGGTTGTTGTCCTGAAGACCTACCTAGGGCGATGAACGATAGGGAGGAGTGGCGAGAGAGGGTCAGGGATATCCGTGCTGCCAGCACGATGATGATGATGATGATGATGATGATTATTCAACAAAACAGAATATACCAACAAAAATAATAGAACAAGAAGTCGGTTAGATAAAAAAAATTTGGGCTAGTCCATTCTTGCCCAGGGAGTGTGTAGGACACCACAACAATAATCTTGAGCAAGCATCAAGCAACTATCAAGCATCAAATGAATATTACCATAAATAGGTACCACAAACTAAAAATCAAAGTGGACACAAGGACAGATACATGCATCTTAACAGCCAATAAAATTTGGGTTCAACCCTCTAAACCAAATATAAAGACAACCAACACATTACTGAAAGGATATGAGGAATCAACAATAACAAGCTGTAAAGAAAAATGTGAACAACGGTAAGGCTTGAGAAAGGTTTATTCTGCTTAGAATAACTGATACACGTGTAGTGAGATTTTATAGTTAGGTACTTAACGAAAGAGTTTCCCCAGAAAGGGAGATAATCATAAAATAAGGCCAGTTACTCTCGATTACTTATTACACAAACATTGGGGTGACCGGTTTTGTTTGATTTCTTTTTTTAATGACATATCAACCTTCTTGAGTTATTTAATGCTAAACCTATCCGTGCAGAAGAACCGAAGTGATACTATTTAATGAAGAGGTACTCCACACAGCAGGGGAGATAAGAAGTCCATACCTTTTCTCAAGAGAATTAGAAAAAAAAATGAACGTAATATTATAACTAGAGTTTGAAGTAATTTATTTCGAGGCTGCAGTCCAACACTTTTAACCATTACGTCATGGTGACCAACTTCAAAATAACAAACACAAAAACAAATGAATAACAAGATTTGAGATTGTGAATATGCCCCTAAACAGCCAATCCATACAGGCAGGTCCAAGAACTTGGGGTTACTTCAGTTAACTTCAAGGAAATAAAATGAGTACAACAGGACTCTAACCAAAAAGAAACAACAAGAAAAAATACAAAACCAGCGTTAACAAGATGTTTCCCAGGAAAAACAAATAATTAAAATGGCAGAAAATCCCAGGCCAGTAATACACTCACGTTGATTAGTCCAAACACATATCTTCCCAGTCTACAAGACAGAATTGAAATTTAAAAAAAGAAAATAGAAAAGAAGGACATCATAAAGATACAGGTCCAACAGACTCGGCAAATTCCATCACCTATCGAATAAACATAGAAAATGATGGAACATCTAAAATCAGGCCTTTTTACCTCCCCGCCAGGGACCTGAATAAAAACATACTAACCCATAAAAACACTAGATGAGCTACTACCCCTACTAAACAAAAAGAAATTCTTCAGTGCCATTGATGTAGAAAAGGGATATAAGCATTAAGAACTTGGCCTTCAATCAAGTCGACTATGCACTTATAACCCGCCATTTGGAAGATAAAGATTCAACCATTTACTATTTGGATTAACAGTATCCTAGGACACCTTTCAACGCAAGCTGGATACATTCTTCTCCGGAATCATCAATGTCACTGGAATAGTGGATAATATCCTGGTAACAAGATCGACAAAAGAGTAAAATGATATAGCCATGACTAGAGTTTGGGAGAGTTAAAGAAAACAACACTGATTTCAATGCCGAAAAACTCCAAGACGAACAAAAAGAATGAACTTCTTCAACGACGCCATCACAGAACATGGCATATCATTCACAGAAGACAAACTTCAAGCCATCACAGAACATGGCATATCATTCACAGAAGACAAACTTCGAGCCATCACAGAACATGGCATATCATTCACAGAAGACAAACTTCAAGCCATCACAGAACATGGCATATCATTCACAGAAGACAAACTTCAAGCCATAACTGAACATGGCATATCATTCACAGAAGACAAACTTCAAGCCATCACAGAACATGGCATATCATTCACAGAAGACAAACTTCAAGCCATCACAGAACATGGCATATCATTCACAGAAGACAAACTTCGAGCCATCACAGAACATGGCATATCATTCACAGAAGACAAACTTCAAGCCATCACAGAACATGGCATATCATTCACAGAAGACAAACTTCAAGCCATCACAGAACATGGCATATCATTCACAGAAGACAAACTTCAAGCCATCACAGAACATGGCATATCATTCACAGAAGACAAACTTCAAGCCATCACAGAACATGGCATATCATTCACAGAAGACAAACTTCGAGCCATCACAGAACATGGCATATCATTCACAGAAGACAAACTTCAAGCCATCAAGTACATTTAATCCCCAAAGAATTCAAAGGAACTCCACACATTCAAGAGTGTGATTGATTACTTTAAAAAGTTTTCAATAAAACTGTTGCAATTGATCGCACCGCTCTGAGAATCGATAAAAAAGATTTTGCACTTCCAATAGCAGCAAAGCTTTAATAAGATAATTAGAACTCTCTAATGTTGGGTTTTACTAATCTAAGGACCTACCACTTTTTTATTTGTCACTTGTGTGACGTGGTATACTACCGAGAGGGAAAGGGAGATCAATTCCCCTACCGCGCGGTATTTGAATCAACAGGCTAAAGCTACCCGCACTCCATGACCTGTAATCGGTTGGACAGAGAAGGGGAATATAGGTTATTTTAGTAGCATGACCGGAGGAAATAGAGGAAGAAGAAGAAGAAAAGGCCAAATGATTGGCCAGACCCTTTAGCGCCAAAATAATACCTTTTCGTCAGAGGAAATTTAGAAAAGACTCTTTAGTTTTGAGGAGAGAAGTTGGCGGATAAAGACGTCGGTTTACAGCTAAAAGCTCCAGGAAAGAATCTCCCGTAAAAAGATTAGAACAGAATCTTTGGATAGAAATCAGCAGAAAGGCTGATTCAGCCGATTCTGGAGGGATGTCACTCGTCAGTAAGAGAAAGGAACTTGAGAAGTAAGCCCTATCAAAGATAAGTACAACTTAAACTGTTTTTCCTTCTACCCTTCCTAAAAAATAGAATTATACGTATTCAGAAACGGAAACAGAGAAACTGAAAGGATTCTGTTTTGTCAACCGTGAATTAGTGAAGTAAAAGAAAGAAAAGAAAAAAGAAAGAAAGAAAAAAGGAGGAAGAAGAAAAGGACGATTGAGAAAGACATTTGTGTTTGACACTGCTCGCTGGCTTAAATATAGCCGATAGTTAAAAAGGAAAGGAGAAAAGAAAAAAGGAACTGTTTCTTAAATCTCATAATTATTTGTTTGGTCGTCGCTTATGAAAACTTTGTTATATTTTAAATGCTCCCTTGTGTTGAAATATATTGGTTGTGTTATTTATCTATCGAGTTGCTTTCTTTTGCACATATCTTTTTCAGATTCGTATCGCTTTCTTTAATTCTCGCTAAATGTCTTATTCACCCTAAAACCTTATAAGGGAATTTTTGGAAATTTGACTGCTGTGAAATATATTTTGTTTTAACCTAGAAGTCTATGCTTTCTGTTATCCGAGGGGGCAGGAAAAACGAAGGGCTTGGTGGGGTATGTGAAAGTGAACTGGAAACTCCCTCGCCAGCGCCGGAGATCAGTCTAGCCCCAAATTAACCCGCATATAATTTGCCAGTTACCATATGCCCGAAATAGGAGTCTTGACTAGGACTTATTTTGCGGAGGTTCAAGTGCCAGACTAGTTTAGCCCCTTCAGTTGAATAACTGTGCACAGATTCCGGTACAATGCCTTCTGATTTATTTACATTCGAATTTGGTGTAGGGCTATTTGAAATTATTTATAACTGATTCGGATTTGGAAATTGTCATTCCTTCCCAAGCAGGAGTCAGGTGACATAGAGAAACAGTTCTTTCTTTTCCATTTGGTAACCTAACAAGAGCCTAATCGGGATTCCCTCAAATCACTCCAATCTCTCGTACCATAGGGCTATATTTGTTTGTCTGGTCAGGGTTTCTCAAAAGCCCTTTTCCAGGAATCATTAACCGCGAAAGACACATATTTTCTGGATATTGATCTCCTCTGATACGAAAACATTCAATCATGAGGAGTCCAATTCGTACTGGTACACAATAAAGAACGAATAGAGTGTCGTGTATCAGATAAGACCGTTTCCCATTGATTTACCGGCAATGTCTAGATTTATAGTGCATATGAAAGGTTATTCAGCGGGTGGTTAATTGTTGGGAGATTCTGAGGTTTGTGTCTGACTCCTTCATCTTACTCCATTCACTTATTTTCTTCTTGTTTGTTAAAAGTGCAAGGGAATTTAGGACGGAAGGGAAAAGACAGGATACCTTTAGACTTAAAATTTATTTTTGGGCTTTAAGACTATTCTTTGATGAAGGAATGTTTTTCTGGACCAATAGAAATAGTCGTCTTTCCCCAAACAAGGCGCTTGAAGAATATCACGGAATCATTCTTGGTAAATTACAATTTGAGGGTTCGTCATGGGTAAGTTCAGCAGATGTTGCTACTAGCAGGAGAGACACAACGCGCTGCTATGTTCGGGACTCTGCAGGTACGTACGTTCCTTACTAGCAACAGAGAGAAAAGGCTGGATCCGTCTCAGCTGAGGAGGTGAAAACTTATGAGGAAGAATTTCTCTCTGGCGCCAAGAAGCTCCTCTTTTGGGGTATGCGCCAATTTTGATTCCTGACAGAGGCCGCCAGTGAAACTGTTTTTTTTTTTTTTTTGCATTTATTATTTTTTTACGTGGTAGTCCTTTTCCACTTCTCATTTCGACAGATTTTAAGGCTAAATTGATTGTTCGCTACAAAGTTCCGTTCAGCCATTCAACTTGGCCATTTTCCTGTGGGTTGTATGCTGTCGATCTACTCGTAACTATTCCTTTCTCTTAAGAGAATCTCATTAACACCTCTGACCTAAAACTCGTTCCTCTATCAGAGTGTATGTAACTAGGCGTACCAAATATACAGTTTTACTGAGCATGTCCTTACACGCAAAAACGAAAGGAAAATGGCAATATTCATCAATGGTGGTCAATAAATACTTGTCACCTCCTTGACTTAAAGGAAGCAGCCCCTTGAAATCTATATTCAATCTTTCCCAGGGTTCAGTGGCTTTGATTAATTTTTGCCCAGTCGGCTGGGGCTGCAGAATACACCGACTGCTTCTCTGCAGAGGGGTAAGACCCCCCCTAACGAGTGTCCTGGATATGACACTAAACAATCTGATGGTGAGGTTCCAGCAGTGCTGGAGCTTTGGGGAATGCGGAGTACTCCTTCATTGCCATAGCACCCAGGTCCACTCTGGCCCGGAGTGGTAGCACCTGATTGGGCCCTATCTATAGGTTAAATAGAACTAAGAGCATACTTATGCTAAACTGAATTGTTTGAGTAAACTGAATAGCTTGAAATAGAAATGTTTTTGACAATTAAACTGTACTTACATTCAAACTGCGTACTTATGCTTAACTGAATTATTTGAAATAGAACTGTTTTTTCACATTAAAACTGTATTTACACTTAACTGAATTGTTACAGATAACTGCTAGAATAGTTTGAAATAGAAATGTTTTTGACAATTAAACTGTGTACTTATGCTAAAGTGAATTGTTTTAAATAGAACAGATTATTTACATAAAAATGGATTTGGCGTTAAATAACCTACAAGGGTTGATATGCCATAAAACCCAACAAACCAACCAACCAACATTTGATTAATTTACCCCATCCTCTTACAAATTTTGGTTTTTCTACGGCACATTCTTTTTATTTCGTCCGTTGAATAGGGTAAATTTCTTGATCTGACAAAGTATACTATTCTCAAAATTTCAGAATGACATAGATTATCATATAATCTTTTAAGATCGATATTTACGACAGAAGTACAATTTACTTTCGTTAACACTTCTGCACATGCGTTTTTTTTTTTTGTTTTGTTTTCTCCTGGTCAATACCTGATTCTGTATCTGTAAGTAGAAAGTTCAATTCACCAGCGATGAATTTTGTCATTTTTAGTTTTCGAAGCTTTATGCTTATCGAAAATATAGAATAGAGCTTTTTGGTTTGTGACCAAAATAAAATGTTTACTTTTCAGATAGTGACTCTATTCTCTGGTTGATTCGATTATCGCACTTGCCTCCTTCTCTACAGGAGAATAGTTTCGTTCTGCAGGGTTTAAAGTTCTGGACCGGAATGTAACTGGTCTGCCCCTTTGATTTAGCGTCGCTGCTAAACTCACGTAGCTAGCATCCGTTTCAATTTCAAGGGTTTTTTCCTCATCTGTAGTGTGTACTACGGCTCTTTTACATTCGTTTTTCAAATATTCAAAAGAATCTTTCATGTTAGTTGGTAGGGTAAATATAATATTGTTGTTCAGATCATTCGGATCCAACGAATGTAGTACCCGAACATCCCGACGATTCTCCTTTGAGATTTTACATTGTTTGGAGAGGGGGTGCTCTCATATGGCTTTCAATCTTTCAGGGTCTGGTCTTATGATCCCTTTACTTACTTCATATCCCAGAAGTTTTATTTTCGTTACTCTGTAGACACGTTTTTTTCTAATTTAGGATGAGACCGTACTTCTTAGTCATATCTTTAAATCTTCCTAAGTAAGCATCATGTTCCCTTTCGTTGGTACCACAAATGGTTACGTCAGCTTTGTAAGAGAATGTCTCCTTTAATTCCTACTTTTTGATTAATTCCTCTAGAATTCTCTGGAATTTGGCTACTTCATTAGTGATACCGAACAGCATTCTTTTAAAGTTGTATAATTTATTACCAGCTTCAAAAGTTGTGTAAAGGCGTTCAGCTTTACATAGGAAAACCTGATGATACGCATTTTTAGGTCGAGCTTACACTACAGACAAATACAAAGCTTTTTATCATTAAGGGTTTTCGGACTATCGTCTCCATTGTTACTTCCACAACACTTCAGCCGATATGTCTTCCGGCCTTCTTCGGGTGTTTGTCGAACTCGGGAACCTGCACGAAACTTCGAACTACGTCCTTTATTGAATCCCTGGTGTCGCCTGTTCTGATTCCGTTAACCATAACCGGATACAAGTGTTAAGAATTTCGGTATTGTTAATCGCCTGCAGTCAGGATTGAACCTGGAACCTCCCGATGATTGTCTCCTTAGAAGCTTTTCCAATGAAAAGTCGGGTATGACGGACCATATATGGAAAGAAAAAGGAAACCATCTGCTCTTATGGGATGAAGTTAAAATAATTGATAGAGCTGAACATTGGAGGATTAGATGCCTTAAGAAATCAGCACATATGTTGGGCTACAATGACCTGCTGAGTAGACCAAGTATAGAGATGAATACAATATGGGAACCGATAATCAAAAAGGTTAGATAAAAAAAATTGGAATATGAGCTCAGGTAAAAAAATCATACATAATAGTAGTAATCATAGTGATATTAAAATATTAAGTTTATAAGTCCCCAAAATTCACTCTAAATTGTCCAGCAGGATACATAGCGTAACGGTTATAGGCGTTGGTTCCCTAAGCTTCTAATGATAAAAATCAAGCTTCGTCTTAGAAATTCAGACAACCAAATACAAAGCTATTGTTCGAAACCCTCGTTAAAATCTTAGGTAGACGATTCATCATTTGTGAATAGTAATTTACAAAGCTCTTTGCTTCGATATGGCACAAGGCCAAATGAATGGGGCGCCCAGTGAGAGTCAAACTCACTCGTGTAGGTTTGCTAGTCTAGCTTGCTAACCGTTACACCACCAGAAGTGCCCTCATCATTTGTGAATAGTCTATAACCAACCTTTGTTGTTTTTTTTATTCTTCATTACTACAACGGGGATCTACTGGGTTCAATAGTATCTGAATCCAACAGGATTTTTATTTCTTTCTTTATAAATAATTCCTCTTCTTTGGAATATCTTTGGGATTTCCCAGAGGTTTGTAATCAGGCGATAGATTTTCAAACAGAGGAGGGGGTAAAATCCTCAAGTTAGCTCGTCCGCATAGTCTTAGAGGTGGTCTGTAGCTATCATAGACCATTTCTACTTTTTTGTGCTGATAATTCTGTCTGAGGATCACTTCCATACATAAATTATCCAGTAGGCTTAAATTAAAGCCAGTGTATATTTCTGAACTTACCGTAGTATCAACTTTGTACCCTCCATTTGACTTCAACGATAAGTCAGAAGAAGCCATACTAACAGTAAAGTCTTGAGATTTTATGTATGACTCTATAGACTAGGCTATATTAGTGTCCATGAAATTATGACTACTTATTGAATCAACTAGTGCTTTAAGGGTTTTTTTAAGTGGCTTTGTAAGGTCCTTGTAGCCTCGTAGTTACCGTGGTCATGTCCAGTGATGCAACAGAAAACGTATTTGTTTTCAAACGACATATTTTCACGAAATGGCCTACCTTTTTGCACTTTTAGGAACAAGTTCACCAAGCCAGACACTTCTAAGACCTCCCCAGAAAAAGCAATTTTCTTTAACAGGGGATTTGCTACCCGCGGATGAGCAAAAGTCCACATTTTGCGTTTCTTCATTTAAAGAAAATGAGGTAACAGTCGGTGGTTCTGATACAGCCACTATTTGATAACTTGTTTGGGCACCCGTAGAATAGGCCACAGAATTTAGAATAGCCCTTTCAACACTTTGAGCTTGATTTTCAGCTTCTGTGAAGGGGAGAGTTTTGTTTTCAAGAAGTTTCTGTCGAATATGAGGCGTGGATATCCCAGAAATAAAGTCATCTCTGATAGTTCCTTCTTTGTAAACTTGAACAGTGACATTGTTATAGTTGCAGTCGTTCGCCAGAACGTGCACTGCTTGCAGATATTGGTCCAAGGTCTCTCCAACTTGTTGAGCTCTGATTGCGAGTACTGTTTTAAAACTTTGTTCATTTCGATATATCTGAACGAATAGAATTTGGAGGTGAATAGAATGTTGTAAGCTGGGATGTACTAAATAATAATCACCACCAAATAGTATTTTGTTTGGCTCCGTCGCAAGACAAAATGTGGCACAAGACCTTTTTTTACAGTGGAAGCCAAGGACGAGTAGAAGCTCAAATGGGCAGCGGGTACAAAAATATCTTGGCCCCATCGGCATTCTCCTAAAATGTGGTGCTTCAGGCGCCAGGCAATAAACTTAACCCAGCTGAAGTAGGTGAAAGCCTGGGGGAGGGCTCCCTAAAACCAAGGGAGTTCTGAACAAAGGAATTTGGCGGCGAATAGAATATTGTAAACTGGAGTTTATAAAATAATATTTACCGCCAAATTACCGACCTATTTTAACCGTCTGCTATTTATAAGTACAAAAAGAAAGAGACTTATTTGAATAAGAATACATACAACACTGGTAAAAAGGACAAAGATGATTTACAAGTCATAGAAATCCTGTTCGCTTTATAAATACTGTTTAAGCGCCATTCAGCATGAAACATAATTGGTATATCAACTAGAAATCTTTGTTTCTCGATCGTTTTCTTGTGACTTTTTTTTTTATCTTATTACAAATCAATGTTGTAATTCTTAAATAAATGTCTGTGATTTCAATGAGGACTTATTGTGGACTTTTCTAAAAAAAAAAAAAATAATTAGATACCCTCCTGCAGGCAATGATGTCTTAAGGGCGAGTCCCAAAATGATTATGATATTTCAGAAATATTACAAATGCTACTTTCTTCCATTTGTACATAACTCTCTGTCTATTGATTTATTGATCGATATTGATTTATTGTTCATAGTCAGTGATGAAAGGGAAAGAAGGACTTTTTACAATTTATTGAACAGTTTATGGCTAGTTAAGGTCGAGTTAAATTTTATTTTAGTTAGAAGGAACTAATAGTCTCATCATTTATTAATATTTTTTTCTTACTAGATGACCTAAAAAAATAAGCATTTTCATATTTAGACAGGAGTGAAGGATTCTGATTTGCATTTCATAATAAAAAACGGTCCATAATGATACTGATGCTTCTATTTAGGGAGAAATGAAGGATTCTGATGAGCATTTCATAGCTACCAGCTGTCCATGATGATATTAATTTTTCTATTTAAGAAGGAACGAAGGGTTCTAATAAGCAATTAATAGTTAACAGTGGTCAATGGCAATATTGATACTTCTATATAACTTGGAGTGAATGGTTATAATTAGTATTTGATAGTTAACAGCTATCCATGATGATACTGACGTTTCTATTCAAGAAGGAGTGAAGGATTCTAATTAGCATTTCATAGTCATTCCTATCCATGATGATATTGATGCTTCTTTTTAGAAAGGAGTGAAGGATTCTAATTAGCATTAAATGAATTTGGAAGATTAAAAAATGACTTTCAGCATGAATGCAAACCCTAAAAAAATTATCATTTATTTGCAAATTGCTTTATTCCTTAAGTTTGAGCATTTTAAGTATTGGTTGGTTTTATGGCATATCAATCCTTGCTGGGTTATATAATGCCGAAATCAGTGGGTTTTTTAAGCAATTCATTTTTTCTAGAAAGTAATGATTTGAATCCTTAGTAAACAATTATAACTTTATATAACTATTTTCAAAACATTAATTTGCCACTGGTTATATACTTTTTATTATTCCCAGCATGGATAATTTATACATAGTTATATGGTATCAACTATTTCAAGCAATTACAGTGTAAACCGGATATAAGAGACCAGGTTATAAGAGAGATTTTCTCTGGTCCCAAATTAGAGCCCATACTTACCTAAACATAATAAACAAAACCCGGGATATAAGAGAAACTCAGATATAAGAGACTTCTTCTCCAGTCCCCACATCTCTCTCATGTCTGGGTTACACTGTATACATTTTTAAGTAACTTCTCTTTTGTAAAAGATAAAATATCAAAACAAGGAGTAGAAATAATGGATAGCCATCGTAGATGATCTGGTTGCTGAGGTGATACATTAATTGATGATACTGATCAATTGATGGGGGTTTCCTCGTGGTGTAATGGTTAAAGCCATGGACAGTGGAATCATAGTAAGCGAGTTCAAACTCCAGTTGCGCTATTACGTTCACTTTTGGACAAATACCCTTGGGAAAGGTATGAACCCCCTTATCCTCCCATCTATGGGTTAAATAGTACCATTACTGTTCTTCTAGGAGAATGGCTTTGGCATTAAATAACCTACAAGAGTTGATATGCCATTAAACAGAGAAACATGAAACACATGAATCGAAAGATTAAGCAGACAGAATTTTTGAACTGAAAGACAGACAAAATACAGACATCTGATAAATAGGAAGATTTTTATTCCACATGAAATCTTGCCCCAGTTATTTGGGACGGCAGAATACACCGACTACTTCTCTGCATAGGAGTAAGACTCTCCCAACGAGTGTCCTGAATATGACACTAAACAATCTGATGGGGAGGCTCCTGTAATGCCATAACTTTGGGGAATGCCGAGTACCCCTTCATGGGCATCACTTCCAGGTTCACTCTGGCCCAGCAGATAGATTCATATACAAATGAAATAATTGATCTAATAAATATATCAGGGGAAACTTTCCACCAAATTCTTAAATCTGAGGTAGGTTTTATCCCGTGTAGAGTGACCTAACAATAACTTTTGTGGTTGCCCCTCCTTTGTGTATTCTCACTTTAATGGTTATCATCATAAAACATGGAATTGGTAATTTGAGTTTAAATCTTTGATGAAACTATTTGAGTTTCACTTTGTGCGAAAACACTTGGAAAAAGGTATACATCAATCTGTTTTCCTACCAACTATGGGTAAATAGAATGGCAGATGGGGGTTCTTTAGCCTTAATAAGGCAACCAGTCTAGAAAAAGGTATACATCTATTTGTTTTCCTACCAACTATGGGTAAGGAGAATGGCAGACTAGGTTCTTTACCATCAATAAAGCAACCAGTCTAGGAAAAGGAAAACTCTTAATTCAAACCAGATGTGTTCAGTTTAAAAATTGACCTTGTGTTACATCCTGCTTTTGGCAGAGGGTTTGGGTAATACCTTCAAAATTAATAAAAAAGCTTTGGATGTGGTAAGAAATAGATATTATATATATATATATATATATATATATATATATATATATATATATATATATATATATATATATATATCTTAACCAAAATTGTGGGGAGTTCTTGTAGTATGATAGTTAGAGTGCTGAACTGTGAAATAGTGAATGAGTTAGAATTCTAGTCGTATTATTATGTTCACTTTTGGACTTCTTATCCTCCTAGTCATGGGGGGTTAAATAGTACAATTACTGGTTTTCTGCAAAGATGGCTTTGGCATTAAATAATCCACGGAAGTTGATATGCTATTAAACAAAGAAACCAACAGAACTAAAATTATCGCCCTGTCAATAAAGCTTAGAATATGCTAACTTTATCCCCCTTTGCAAGGGATAAGACCCCCCCCCAAAGAAGCATTCTGAATAAAATGCTGGGTTTAATGGTGAAACTCTAGTCCTAGTGAATATTGAGGAGCCCTTCACTGCCAATACTCCCAGGTCCACTCAGACCCAGGGTGGTAGTACCAGTTAAGTTTCATCTATGAATCTGTTTAAAAATTATTCATATTTAATAGGACCATGTGAAAAAAAATCTCCTAAGAAACGACAACACACAAAGTTAAATATAAACATATATAAATATAAATATAAATAGTGAATAAATATAAACAGTGAATGCAATTCCCTAACCTTGGCATACAATAACTCTAGATTGATTAGCATTCTATTAACCAAAACTCTAGTTGTTCAGAAGTTCAAAAATATGTATTCTTGTTTTCATGAAATTTTATTTGTAGTTACAATTTCAAAGGGTTTGGTAATGAATGATACTTAATAATGTTGGTTTTGATAGTATAATTTTCGACTAGAAATTTAAAAAAATGCTGGGATCTTGGTTTAGAAGAGAATTAACTTTAAATATACAAACTGTATCCTCTATGGAGGGGTAAGACTCTGCTCCCTGGTAAAAGGAGTATTCTGGATAGGATCTGACAATGAGGTTCTTGGGAGTATCCTTTCATTGCCATTATTCCCAGGTTCACTCTGACTTAAAGTAATAATATCTGTTAGAGTCCACTTATCAGTCAAATAGTTCTATTTAAAAAAATTTTAGTATTGGATTGAAATACATGAAACCATATAACTATGTGCAAACAAATAATAATTATTAAATAGAATTATTGATGTTAGATAGGAATACTTGAAACCAATTATTTGTATACTCTAAACTAGTTAACTATGTGCAAACAAATGATCAGTGTCAGAATTATTTATTTAATAGAAATAGTTGAAACCATTTAACTGTGTGCAAGCAAACTATTCGCTTACAAATCAGGATTAGGCATTTTAATAACCCACAAAGGTTGATATGCCATAAAACACCAATGAACCAACAAATAGAAATTGCTATATAGAAATGATAAATCCAAATTATTTTCAAGAGAAAGGTGTTAAATTGAATATGTATGACTTCTTTATAAATAAAAAAATTATGTCTGCTAGGAATGGAACTTAAAGGGTAAATGCCCATGTCTTGCTTTTGCTTAAAATATTTACAGCAAAACAAAGCATCCATAAATATATTGTAGCCATTTCAGTTAATATGTTAAACAGTGCTATGTTTAGAGAGAGAGAGAGAGAGAGAGAGAGAGAGAGAGAAGGTTCTCTTTAGGTGGTGAAGTATGTTATATTCAAGTCTTAGATTATAGTCTTGCCTTTTAGTTATATAATGAATCTGTTTTATACTCAATGTCATTAATATAATCCAAGATCATTACATTTAAAATATGTCCCAATTATTATGGGACATTCTTTATACGTATGTATTTTATTTTACTAAATTGAAGCCAGCCAAACTTGCAGTGAATTGTTTAAACTTACAATAAAAAAAAAGCAACAGACAGACCTAATAAAAAAAACTAAAGCAGCACTGTAGCTGTAGACTATTATTTATCTTTTCAGAAAAGATATGATGAAAATTTATATACTCAGTCAATTTGAATTAATTATATAAAACAACTTGATATAAATATATCCATTGTATTCAGGTTGACCTAAATTCTAACATTTTTTATGATTGTTTTAATTTTATTTGTTAAGTTGGAATAACACACTTTACTTTGCTCTAAATTCTTAAGCTCTGCTCATGAGGCTTAGATTATGCTAATTGTATCTTCTCTAGGGAGGTAAGACCCCTCCAAAGGGATATACTGAGTATGATATTAAATTGCATCTGATGGTGAAGCTCCAGTTCTGGAGATCTAGGGACTGTGGAGTACCTTGTCCTTGCCATTACTCCCAGGTCAACTCTGACCCATTGCGATAGTATTTGTTAGGGTTCCATTTATGGGCCAAATAGATCTGTTTAAAAATTGTTCATATTCAGTCAGACTGTGTGCAAAAAAAAATTCCGAAACAACAACTATACAAAAATGTTAATATGAATGTGATTCTCTAACTTTGAAACATAAAATAACCCTAGGCTATTTAACATGACCTTAGAATCAGTCGATCAGTCTCTGAATTTCTGAGGCAAGTATCTGGACTTGGAATTAATAAAGGGATGATTCTACACCCATCAGAGAAAAAAGAGTCACCACCTTATTTGAAGGGGGTGTCCTCGTGGTATAATGGTTAAAGCAATGGACTGCGGAATTTTAGTAAGCGAGTTTGTACTCCAGTCATGCTATTACGTTCACTTTCGGGCAAATACCCTTGGGAAAGGTATGAACCCCCTTATCCTCCCATCTATGGGTTAAATAGTACCACTACTGTTCTTCTAGGAGAATAGCATTGGCATTAAATAACCTACAAAGGTTGATATGCCATTAAACAAAGAAACCAAATCCTTATTTGAAGAGCCTTACTCAGGTCATTGAGATAGCTGAGAAAAGCTAGAATGTATCATGATCAAAATTTTGTAAATATATTAACCAAGATGTGGACACTAATCCAAGTTTATTAGTAAATGATAAGACTAAACTTTATAAGTACTTGACCAATATCTTTACTCAGTCATGTGATACTTAAGTGTACATTGTTCTTTTTAAAGTAAAATGATGAAATCAAGACTTATCAAAAATTTACTAAGATGATTTTTAGAGTGTTTAAGGGATTGTATGAGATAAGTTATCCTAAATGAAGTCTTGTACAACAAGCCCCAGGGGTATTTATTCAATTTGCAGCTGTAGTCAAGGGCGATCAGAAGGCTCCCTTTTCAACAGCTACAACACCAAGGTGTAGGGAAGGGTGCTACTCCTTTCTCTGGATTGCTCCACTTTACCCTTGATATGTACCTTATATTGCTGAGTGTTAAGAAAGGAGGTATCAAGTACCATTTTTAAAGTCTTTGGTATGACACGACCTGGGATTGAACTCAAGTCTTCTGGACCATTGACGAACACTCTACCCACCATTTAAAAAAAATGTCTGAATACTTAAATAGAAATTTTGGCCTACAAAATATATTGTAAATTAATATTATTTGATGAAGTTGATTCATTAATTATTATCATTAATTACAATTGAATATAGATAGTTGCCTCATCGCGTTAATCTGACACAAACTGAGGGGGTGGGGAGGTTATCCAATTGATTTAAAAAAGAAAAAAGCGATCTATCTCATTGGTGTCTTTATTTTTATGACATGTCAAACTTTGTTATGTTATTTTATATTGAAGCATACGGACAAGACTCTTTAGCCTTGTTCTCTGACCTAATAGAAGAAAAACTCAAATCAGCTATATTCCATTTAAGAGAGAGTCTGCCCTACTATTTATCCATAGGAGGGGTTGGGGAGATAGATTAATGCTTTTTCCAAGAGTGTTAGTGAGAAGATATATACATTCCACTGTGTGGAAATTATTTACATTAGATAGATATACTTAATACCATATAAACAAATGATTATAAAAAATCACAAATAAAAAAAAAGTGTAATTAAAAAAATTAATTACAATGGAATATTGAAAATATGAATGGTTATGATAATAATTAAATAAATCAAATTTTGGAATTAAAGAATCTATATAAGAAATAATCTATAAAGAAATAATCTATAAAGAAATAATCATAAGCTATAAAGAAATAATCTATAAATAATCTATAAAGAATTGATATGCTCAAGCGAAGGGAGAGACCTGTGGGTCACTCAATCAAACATGTTGTGTGTGTTCTCCAGCTGTCGCACAACTTCATATAAAGGGTCTCTGCTACAGAAGAAAGATATATATGAACTCTCTCTGATTGTATTCCTACTACACACAATCATTGCTGTTGAAGAATAAAAATATAAATTATATTTTTATATATCTACGAGTCCTTCATTGTTTGTCCAGCAGTGCAATATGCGACAGTTAGGGAAATTAAAAAAAAAAAATATTACCCTTTTTTTCATCTGCAAGTTAAGGAGCTTTTCTCTTTTTTTTTTTAGTCTACACCATAAATTTTTTTATATGTCCAGTGGGTTATAAAAACACTAAAGAGGACCAAAACTCTTGGCCACCTCTATGATTTTTGATTGATTGATTGATTTTAAAGGCTTGTCAACCCATCTAAGATTATGTTATGCCTTGTGGTTAGAGAATAGCATTCATTGTATGTTTATATTCACATATGTGTACTTATTTTTAAAAAAATTTTTGTATACAGTCATATGATTTTAAGTATTCCTATCTAATACAAATAATTTGCATAGAGTTGTTTGGATGAAGTATCTAATTGTTGGATTATTCTTTGGTATAAGCCATGAACAACTTCCTGTCAGAAATATATAATCATCAACCTAGCACTCTGGGAGAAAATGAATTTTCCGATTATTATGAAATACTTAACTCATATCAACCATTTAATGTAACATTTCCAGCAACAAAAAAAAAGCATCTTGCCAATGTTGGATTTACAATTTGAAACTTTGCCCTTTCTGTATTTAATGCTGAACTAGATTGTATAATCTTACTTAAAACTTGATACCAAACATTTGTGAGTTAACAGGACCTAAAACTCTTTTCACAAGTTTATTCTCTGAATTACAATTTAATATATCACATCTTCCAACAAAAATATTCATAATTTATGCTCAACTGTATGGTTTTAAGTAACTATTCCTACTTGATTATAACCATTTGTTTGCACTCAGTTATAAGGTTTCAAGTAAATAATAATAATCCCTAGTCTCCCTTACATCAATAAAGTAAAATTGTAAAGTTGGCGACCATAGTCGAGGGTGACCCGAAGGCTCCCTTTTCGATAGCTACTACACCAAGGTGTAGGGGAGGGTGCTGCTCCTTTCCCTGGATTGCTCCACTTTACCCTTGATCCCTACCTTATAAAGCTGTGTTAAGCAAGAAGGCATCAAGTAGCATTTTTAAAGTCTCTAGGTATGACTCGACCTGGGATTGAACCCAGGTCTCCCAGACCATTGGCGAACACTCTAATCCTATTTAATAATAACCATTTGTTTGTATACAGACATATGGTTTCATGCCTTCGTACTGAATACTAATAATTTCCAAACAGATCTGTTTGGCCCATTGACAGGACTTTAACAAATACTACCACTCCAGTTCAGAGTGGACTTGGGAGTAATGGCAATGAAGTGGTAGTCTACACTTCTCAGCACTCCAGGACTTGAGCCTCACTGCCAGATCCAGTTTAATGTCATACCAACGACTCTCTTCTTTTCTTTTTTTTGGTGGGAGGGAGGGGGTCTTACCCCTCTGCAGAGAATACAGTCAGTGTATTGTAGCCAAAGACTTTGTGGCAGATGAATTGGATAAATACATGTCCCTATCCAACTGACCACATTCTGCCAAACCAAACTACTAAACTGTCAAAAACCAATTGTTGTCCATCTGAACTTAATGCAGTTCAATGTCGTCTTTGCATTTAAAAGAAAGTCATCTTTGAATTTGCTACCCTAGCATTAGTCTTTAAGTTAGTTCCGTGGTCCACCTAATTCCAGTCACAAATTGAGAAAGTAGACTGAAGGTTGATCAAAGCAGAGATGCTGGGGACCAAAAAGATGCTGGGGACGAAAAAGGCTACAAAAAAATTTTCCATTGGAAAACTTTAACAATGATAATTTAGGAAGCTAAATCCATCATCTATGAAGTGTTGCTGAAAAGTTCTAAGCCTGACTAAGAACAGAATAACCTAGAACCATGTTACACTACATTCAAGGCGTGTTTAAAATGTATCCAAACTTAAGCTGTATTTTCCAAGATAAAAATGAATGATGAATGACATTCATTTTCTTCAAAATACAAAGTGGGTTTGAAAAATATTGAGCTGAAGCTGTATTTACCAAGACAGAAATAAACAATGAATGAATTGTTAATTTTCTTCTAAATAGTCTATTTGTTATTCAATACACTTATTCCAATGAGTTTTCTATTAGTTGAAGCACTTTGGAAATTTCTCTTTTGATATGATCTGAAGCCGAGCTGTTGTATTTCTTTTAACATACTATACGTTCTCAAATCTCTTATTCTTGTATGAATTTTCAGTTTAAAAGAACAAGAAGTTGAATGGAGTAAAATCTGATGAATAATGTGAATGCTGCACATGCATAATTCTGTGTTTCACTAAAGAAACAACTGGTTGAAAAAATATAAGGAATTGGCACTATCAACAATTTGACTTTTTCAGTTTTATCCATGTTAGCATTTTATTTGACTTATTTTGGAATAAAGTAAAACTTTTTCCACTAGTATCAATCTCATGTTCTTATAAAATCCAAACTATGGAGGTGCCCGTAGTGTAAAGGAGGTGCCCGTAGTGTAAAGGAGGTGCCCGTAGTGTAAAGGAGGTGCCCGTGGTGTAATGGTTATCATCATAGGAAATGGACACGGCAACACAAGTTCAAATCCTGGATGTGACTGATTGCATTTCCCATGGCACTAATAACCTTGGGAAAGGTATGAATCCGATTATTCTCCCTCCAGCTATGGGTAAATAGTAGGGCAGACTAGGTTCTTCAGCCTTGGTGAGGCAACTAGTCTAGGAGAAGGAAAACTCTGAATTCAAACCTGTTAAACTCCGCTTAAAAATTGACCTTGTGTCATATCTTGCCCGAGCGGAGGGGTTGGTAAATAAGAATAAAATCCAAACTATCCATTTTAATTTCAAAACATATTGTTATAAACATAATCTAGATTAAATTTCTGATTGACCTTTAACTTGAGATATTTTCCACGGTCATAGCAGTATTCAGGATGACTAAAAAAAAATATCAAATAATGGTTGTTAAAGTCTTCTATATCTACATAAAAATTAGTTTATATACTAATCTTTTTGATAGAGATATTTTTTCAGGAAATGCAAGTCACTACAGTAGAAATGATAATTTATTTCAGCATCATATGTAGACTTTGTCTGACACAGAATTTCAATAAAGAATTGGGCTAAAGTTTTCAGCAAAACATGATTTGATTTTTTTAAAGTAAGGTTTGTTTGTTTTTTAATGACATTCTAACCCAAATCTTTTTTTTTGAATATAATGTGTATATTATAAACAGATGTTTTTTTGGACAATCATATTTCATAAACATACTTTGTAGAGAAATAGTTTGTAGATAATCTTGTTTCATATATGTTTTTTTTGGGGGGGGGTATATTGCATTTAATATCCAATGATGTTTTTTGATATTTTTTAGAGAAGTTTAAAGATTTTTAAATCGGGTATCTACAAAAAAATCATCAATGAAGCTATCTAGTTTTCAAACACCAGGAACTTTGATACATGGACTTTATAATTCAGCAAGTAGGTGTATGCTGCTCGGTTTTATGGCAACACTATGGCCAATCAAGGGGTGACTTAGTGGGAGTAGCTTTTCCTTTTAGCACCATATTCTGAAAAATTACTTTTTTTTCTTTCCTCCCCCACCGCCTTTTTTTATGTCTATATCTTTAATGGACATTCAAAAATCAACGATGGGTTTATCATTGTTTCTTTGATATATGGAAATGCTTACACAATGGAAAAAGTACCATCATCACCATAACTTGAATTTTATGTTGGTTATTAAATAAATGAACTGACATATTTAAGTTTATAAACTGAATCCACAAAGAAAATTTCTGTTGTCATAATGTACAAAATAATATATAAAAATGTAAAACTTACATTTACTATCAAGGTAAGAGTAACTTTCAGTCATTATCTTTGTTACATACACAGCTAAATTGTCTCCCCCTTATTAGCCACTCTTCAGTTTAAAAAGTCTCTTTGTTATGGTTAACATTCTGTTCTGTTCTGTTCTTAATGTCATTAATTCAAGTCCATCCTTAATGGTTACACAAGAAACCCAAATATAAAATGATGTCAAAGACTAATTGAAGCCAAAGATCAACAAATAAGAGGATTATTGTCTAAATTTCTGAGACAAAGCTTGATGATTTTTATCATTAAGGATTTTAGACTATTGTCTTCATCTTTATTGTTATTTCCAATATGTCCTCCGGCCTTCTTCAGGTGTTTGTCGAAATCAGGAACCTTCATGGAACTTCAAACTATGTCCTTTATTGAATCCACGGGGGTCGCCTGTTCTGATTCCATTAGCCATAACCGGGTACACAGCAGGACACATGGTGTAAGGGTTATAGGTGTTGGTTCCCTAAGCTTCTAAGGAGACAATCATCTGGAGGTTGCAGGTTCAATTCTGACTGCAGGCGAGTAACAATACAGGAATACTTAACACTTGTACCGGGTTATGGCTAACGGAATCAGAACATATCGGCCAAAAAGTTATGGAAATAACAATAAAGATAAAGACAATAGTCCGAAAACCCTTAATGATAAGAGGATTACATATTAAATATAAAATCTTCATTTTTTAAAATCTTATTGTGTTAGTATAGTGTTTATCCTAAGGCTAACAGCAACAAATAAATGAATTAATACTTCATTTAATTCTAACAATTTATTAACCAGGACATGAAACAATGAATATACAGTCTGGCCTGTGTATAAAGTTGAGTTTAGGAGACTTTCTGGCATGGTGAAGAAGATATCTGGTATCTTAGGGTTGTCTCTCTGAAAACTTTTAATATCACTGCCTCACGGAACGCCTGGAGGAATCTATCTGACTGGATTTTGGATTTTGTGCCAAAACTTCTGGGTTCATCATGTGATTAGTATATCCAATCACAGAAAGCCTCTCCCTCACACACTCCATACACAGGAATTACCATTTTACTAACCCAACAAACAGAACAAGTACTGTTTATCCCCTGTTAGGTTCTCATTGTAACAATGGTCATTAAGGATATTGATATTCCTATTTATTCAAGAAGTAGTGAAGGATTTTTAGCATTTCATAATTATCTCAATCAAGAGGTGCCCGTGGTGATGGTTATTATCATAGGAAATGGACATGGCGACACAAGTTCAAATCCTGGACGAGTCTGATTGCATTTCACATAGCACTAATACCCTTAGGAAATCCAATTATTCTCCTTCCAGCTATGGGTAAATAGTAGAGCAGACTGGATTCTTCAGCCTTGGTGAGGCAACTAGTCTAGGAGAAGGAAAACTCTGAATTCAAACCTGTTAAACGCCATTTAAAAATTGACCTTGTGTCATTTCCTGCCCGAGTGGAGGGGTTGGTAAATAGGATAATTATCTCAATCTCTTTGGTTTGGTTTCTTTGTTTAATGGCATATCAACCTTTGTGAGTTATTTCATGCTAAAGCCATTCTTGTAGAACAGTAGTGGGACTATTTGACTACCACTCAGTTCAGAGTGGACTTGGGAGTAATGGCAATGAAGGGGTACTCCACACTTCCCAGACCTCAAGAACTGGAGCCTCACCATCATATGCAGTTAAATGTCATACCCAGTACACAGTCTTCTCCAAAGCACAATTGGTCATAAACTCAAATCTCACTTGGAGTTTATCTGTTGTTTTAAGTTAATTTAATTTTTTTTCCTATTCAATAATCCAGAAAGAAACAATATAATGAAAAAAGAAAGAGAGAAAATTTTAGATGATAAATAACATTTACTAGTCATCTTAAATATTGCCAACAAAAATAGACAAATACACATTGTACGTAATTCACTTTCAGGTTAATACTCTTGTGGAAAAGTATGAAGTCCCTTATCTTGAGGTATGTTTTATTAAAACCTGCAGATAAGCATTTAGTGTTTAACTTTTCATTCAGTTTTTCTTTTTGGTGAATGAGATATCACAACTGTGGTTGTAGACAGTTTCAAAACTCTCTAAAGTCTGTTAAAGTAGTCTGAATATATGGGGCATAGAAGGTTTGTTGGGTGATTTATTTGTTCAACTAGTCATTGGTTGTCAAGGTCTATGGATATGATTATGAGTTTTGTTCTTCTTACTCCATTAACTTGTCAGCTTCTTTGGCTGTGGAAGGCTGCAAGAGAATTTAAGGAAGGAAGGAAGGAAGGAAAGAGATGAGGATACCTTTTAACTCAAAACTTTATTTTTGGAGTTCACAACTATTCAATGGTGTGGAACGTTTTCCTGAACCAGTTGAAATAGTTGCATTGACCAGACAAGGCATTGAGATATTGTTATTTATCCAGTAGGTGTTTTCAGTGAGGCATATTAGCAGAGACGGCTTGCTAACAGCAGACATCGCTAACTATTAGGCCCCAGGATTCAATCAACACATGTGCTCACCACAAGCAGTCGAGAGAAAAAAGTACTTGCAATCTCAGTGATCACAGCTGATGTGAAAGAATTTCTCCTCAGCACCCAGAAGCCCTTTTCTTTGAACATGTGCCGTTTTTGCTTCCTGTGTGTGGGCTTCTGGGAAACTGCTACATTTTTTCATTTATTTTATTTTATTATTTTATCTTTAATTAATCCCTACAAATATGGGTAATTTCAATCATCTCCAGTCAAGGACAAAGGTGTTGTAGAGTGTTGGATTAATTGGATTCAAGGAATTTTTTGGTGAGTATTACATCTTGCGTAAACATGTAGGCATATATATATATATATATATATATATATTGTGTTGTGGAGTGTTGGATTAATTGTATTCAAGGAATTTTTTGGTGAGTGTTACATCTTGCGTAAACATGTAGGCATATATATATATATATATATATATATATATATATATATATATGTAAATTGATTAAATGGCCAACTTTTTCTTGTTATACAAAAATTTCCCAAGGTTTTTGTATTTTGCATTTTTAAACATCCATTGTTGATTTAACATCACTGATATCACCCCCTCACAGTCCTGATGATGGTTCAATAGAACCGAAACGCTATAGTCTCAACTTTGCTCCTCAATAAATCTCTCCTTCTACTCGGATTACCTTGTTAGCAATTTTTCTTCATATATATATATATATATATATATATATATATAGTAATGAGGTATAAATGAAAAAACAATATCAATAAATTTGATTGCTTTATATTGAAGAATAAAAAAGTGTTCAAAATAAAAACAGTTGATCGACTATTTTTGTTCAAATTTTACACCAAGAAAACAAAACTAATGCTATTTTACCGGCTCATTGGTCTAGCAAGTAGAGTGTTTGCTAATGTCCTGGGAGACCAGGGTTCAGTTCCAGGTCACATCATACCAAAGACTTAAAAAATGGTACTCAATACGTCCTTCCTTAACACTCAGCATTATAAGGTACATATCAAGGGTAAAGTGCAGCAATCTGGGAGAAGGAGTAGTGCTCTCTCCTACACCTTGGTGTAGTAGCTATTGAAAAGGGAGCCTTTGGGTCACCCTTGATTACGGTTGCCAACTTTTACTTATATATATATATATATATATGATTGACTTTAACAGCATGTCAACCCCTCAGGAATATTTTCTACCGAGAGCTTAGGGAATCACATTGTTGGTATATTCAGAGTGTACCTCGGAGTAATGACAATGAAGGTGTACTCCACACACCTCCCAGACCTCCAGAAAAGGAGCCTCACCATCAGATGCAGGATATCCCTTTTTCGGGTAGGATTTTAGATCTTATCCCTCTGCAAAAGATACAGCCAGCATATTCTGAGCCCAGCTGAGAGATGGAAGGATTAACATAATTCACTTTCCGGCTGGATCACGTTCTTTTACAAATTTGCAAAGAAATTCAAAAGGAACACTACATTATCTCATTTAGTCGTCCATTAAACACCTTAAATGTTACAGACAAAAACAGATATACACGTGTTAAATTGTACATACATAATGGTGGCAAAAAACAGGAGTGCCTACTTCAAGCGACTTAATTGACAAGATCCTGTATCAACTCAGATCCGGGTTTATTTTAAGTTTTTGTTGTTTTTCTGTTCCTTTTTTTTCTTCTGTGAGTTCCCCACCAAAAAAATTAACGTTCATAATTTTAAACTACGGAAGTGTGAAAAGATGTAGAAAATATTAAACTGCATTTTATTTTTCTCGTTAAATAAACAAACTAAACGAAAACAGTTAACTCCAACTCTGGTAGAGGTAACCAACTAAAAATAAATTCAATATATCCTACTAATCATCTGCATTTGTTGTCACGGGAAAAAAACTATGTTTTATAGTGCTTATATTTTTATCTCAAACTTTTGACAGCATTAGCGGTTTCTTATTCGCAAAAAAACTTAAAATAAATATTAAACAAGTTGATTTTGTAACCTATCAAATATAAGACTATACATTCGAGAGAAAGATTTAACTACTTTGGTTCTGCAAAAATAAAATATTGTTCAAATTTGATACCAAATTAATAGCACAAATTAAGTTTCTAGTTGACTAAAAAACAAAATTCAAATTAATCTTTAGTTTTTTTTATAGGCTTCCGTATTTCAAAATTAGGAACGTGAGACTGAAGAAAAAGCAAGTTTTATCCTAAATTTAGCCAATGCTTTTAAAGTTCAGTATTGTGATTAAAATAAATGTTTGTTTAATTTAAGGGTCGAAATTTAACTAGTTTTATTGAAGTAATAAACAGCGACAAGGAAAAAAATTATATTTTGGTTTGTTTACATTCAAGTTCTTCCAAATTGTAATTTAAAAATCCAAGTCATTGACTTGTAAAATCCTAATTGATGATTTATAGAAAACAAATTGAACTTTTCTTAATTTTTTCTTTGTGTTTTTGTTTCTCAAAGTTAGTTTTGACTAAAAAGCCACAGAAAACAGAACAACATGTCTAGTTAAGCGATTTTGGGGATTATGTCGGTAATATCGAAGACTATTTTCACTTGGTGAGATACAAAATCGTATGGGCAAAAGTTTCTGGCTCCCTCTGCTTAAAAACAAACTACAAAACTTTGCTGTAAACTTTTGTAGACGTCTATTTTTTAAAGTTCGTTTTCTTGCTAAAAACTTTTGCAGACATCTAATATAAAAGAGTTTTTACTTACCCATTTCTTTAACTTATTTTTTTGATTGAAATTTTTGCATACACATAATATTAAAAAAAAAAAAACTTTTTAAATTTTATTTTATTTTATTTCTTCAAATATCCTATTGGAGTTAGGGTGATACATTTTTTGTCAAATTTTTAGCGACTGTTTAATTTAAAAAAAATACATTTCGTATTTTGGATTAGACATTTGCTGTTAAGTGCTGACAATTTTTGCACAGCCAATTTTGTAATTAAAACTAGTAAGAATAGCCTCCCTTATTTTACCGACATTTTCCGAAAAATTGCCAAATAAACTCTTTTAAAATCGGCAAAATTCAAATATGGTTTTTTAAAAAAATAACGAAAGATTTTGATGTGTTGCTCATAGCTCATTCGTTAAAGACGTTTTACTAAACGGCCTGCTGTAATTTAAACTTTAATAGACAATAATCGTGTGTATGTGCGCGTACACACACACACACACACACACACACACATATATATAAATATATATATATATATATATATATATATACATTTAGTTCTTATATGCCGATTTGGCTTCGTATGGCACAATATACTGATAATTTAATTTGTATTTATCCTTTTATCTATTTACAAAACAGATGACTTGGTATAGGTCTCTCAGCTTTTAAAAACTTTATCGTAATTAAACAATGTTAGCATTATGAAGAATCAGAAAACATATGTATTTTCACATGATGATCAAAACATGGCACATGGGGATTATAAATCCTAATCCTGTTCTATAGTCGATACGTATAACATTTATAATTCACAATAACAAAACATTTCAACTTTTATGAGACAGAGATGTAAGTCTCAAAAATTGAAAGCTAGAAGAAAAAACATATATGGAAATAAAACTTACCTTTTGTGTAATTTTCTTTTTCTGTTTTTAAAGGATATTTCTTCAGACTCGTAAAAACAAAAAATATCTTAAATAAAAACTGCTGATATCCACGGTAGTGATAGTTTTGAAAAAAAAAAAAAAAAAGAAAAGAAAGAAAAAAAGGTTAGCCCAAAGATCAGTGTGACAACTGTGTGTGTGTGTGTGTGTGTGTGTGTGAGAGAGAGAGAGAGAGAGAGAGAGAGAGAGCTAAACTAACGAACTTTGGATTGATAAAGAAGCTCTCCAACTATTTCTACCAAGTCAGATTTAACACAATGTGGATCTTAAAAAAATTAAAAAATAAAAAGCCTTTTCCTCCACCCACACAAACAGTGTTTGAGACTGTTTAAACTGCAGGCTGGACGAAACTATGTCTGTGAATATACTCCACTGTAATATACATCTGTCCTCCTTCCTGGGTAAATTGTAAAGCAGATTGGGCTCTTTAGCCTTTGTACTGCAACCGGTCTAGGAGAAAGAATATTAGTTTATAAGTTAAGGCAGCGATTGACCTGGTCACTACATAGATGGGTAACCACTTAGTAACAGCAGATGCTATAAAAAAAACTGCGATCTATTTAGCAGATTAAGCAAAGCTTGGTAACTGACAAGTTAAGGCAGTGATATGCATAGATTGGTGACCATTTTGTAACAGCAGGCACTGCGGACTAGGTTGTGTGCCAGAGTTACCAATAGATGACTCAGAAGAGTCATCAAATGTGTGGATAGTCAAATAAGAGAGGGTACAAACTTGCCTTTGTAAGTGGCAAAAGGCAAGACCAATGAAGGTTTACCTAGTTTGAAATTGTTATTATTTTTAGCAAGGAAAAGTTGTAACGTGTGTTTACGTTGAGTTGTTTCCTCGCTAAGTTTGTAATTGTTAATAAAGGAAGGAGGATGAAGAAGTAAGAAGACGAAGATGCCCTTAGTTTTTACATGAAGGTTTTAATGGCAGCATGGAATATAGAGTTTGCGTTTGTGCTGCAAGCCTCATGGGAAAGGAAAGAAGTAAAGAGACGAAATGGAGTTATGAGAGAGTAGAGAAAGCAGCGCGTGTCGTTGGACGTGCGAGGGAGGTATGTTCGCCGTATGTAGCAAAAGTCATGTTGGCCGTTTGAGGAAATAAACGTTGAAGTCACCGTTAGTTTGTGTTTCTGGTTGTTTCAGGGAGAAGCGTAAATGTCTCCAGAAAATGTTGCCCAGAGGTGAAGTAGTCGCTAGGTGCCGGAGCGGAATTAGACATCGCAGTCGACATAGCCAATTTGCGGGGTGACGTAAAGTTGTTCCTGTGTGTGGCGTATTGAATGTATCTAATCCATATTCAACAGGGAATCCTCGGTCTAAGAAAAATAACCAAGGAGTCTATGAATTAGGCGGCTTCCCTCACGGTACCCTGCTGCTGCTGATATTGAAGAACAGACGGTAGACGTCTGTACAGAACGGAATTGTTCTGCCAAAGAGGGTGTTTGACGGCTTTTCCCCAGTTTGTGCTGCCCGGAAAGATGCTTTGGATTGAATAGGATAAATCATCCTGATTGGGTGAAATTATGCGTCGAATTAAATTACGCGTCAAACCAAAATTACGAAAATTCCTTCTGCTACATAGGTTTTGTGTGGACAAATATGTGTGAGGAACCTTTGTCGGTTTATGCTGATAAGTAAAGTAAGTAAAGTTGTCTCCCTTTAGTCGAGGGTGACCCGAAGGCTTCCTTTTCAATAGCTACTACACCAAGGTGTAGGGAGGGCGCTACTCAGTTTCCTGGATTGTTCCACTTTACCTTTGGTCTTTACCTTATAATGCTAAGTGATAAGCAAGGCAGCATCAAGTACCATTTTTTAGTCTTTGGTATGACTCGACCTGAGATTGAACCACGGCCTCTTCGACTATTGGTGAACACTGGCCCGGTTAGTATAATCAGACATTAATTAAGGTTTAGATTATTATGTTCACTTTGAAAACTGTGATATATAGTTGTTGTGGGTGTTAGTATGTTCAGTAGGCTTAAGAACAACATATGACGTGCGTGCTTTAGTTAGGGCATCTTTATTCGGAATGGGAGTGTGTGTGTGTGTGTGTGTGTGTGTGTGTGTATTCCTACGCCAAGGGGTTGTAATCTTGCGCGTAGAAAAATAGTCCGTGATATTACTACATCCCCCTTACCAATGGAAAAGAAGGATATTGCTATATTCCTTGTTTATTAGTTTTACATTTTTTTGGTCAGTGTATTTCACGGCCACTTTTTGTTGTGTTGCACGTTGGCTGTTTTATACTTCTCTGGTGTGAGACGTTGTTTGTATTTGTGAGTCCTTTTCGCAATGAAGTGGTGTGGTCATTAAAATGAACCTGTTTATGGCTGGATGTTTCTGCTGCTCTTATTTGGACTCTGTTTCGTCGTTTTGATGATCCATCTCGAAGTTGAAGGGTGTATGATCTGAGTTCTGCACATCTACTTGTGATTGTTGCTGGTTTCCATTTCCCAGTTTGGTTATCCAATAGACGTACATTTTGCCCAGGGACAAGTGGTGGTAGATCATGAACTGTTCTATCATGATACTTTTTCTGCATATCCTGTTTGTGTTTCAGTTCTTCACAGATATGGTCAGTGTTGGAAAATCTTGGGGTTGAAACTTTGGCAATTAAGTTTGATCTTAAAATGCGATTGTTTAGGAGTTCAGCTGGACTTGGAAGGTTGTGGTTGATTGGTGTTGTTTGCAAACACAGCATTGCTAAGTTAAGATCTCTTCCTGCTTGCTTAGCCTTAATTAGAGCTCTTTTAATATCTGGGTTTGTCTTTCAATAAAATCATTTAATTTCGGGAACTTTAATGATGATGTGATGTGATCAAATTGCTATTGTTGGGCAAATTCTTTGAATGCTTCACTGGAGTACTGTGGTCCATTGTCACTAACAACTCTGCTGGGAATACCATGTTCAGAGAATACTTGCGTCATTGTTGATGTGACCATATTGCTTGTTGTCAGGCCATTCTTTTTCTATATAATTGGAAATTTACTGTAATAATCAGCAATTATCAGATATTCTTGATTATTGCAGTTAAACAAATCTGTGCAGACATCTTCCCATGCTTTGCTGGGGATGTCATGTGGCTGTAAAGTTTCCTTTGGTTGTGCCGGAAGGTTTTCCTGGCATATTGAACAATTCTTGATCATGTTCTCGATATCTGCATTAATTCGCTCCCAGTATACAGCATCTCTGGCTTGAAGACATGTTTTTTCAACACCTTGATGGCTGTAATGTAGCTGGTCCAAGATAATTTTTTGTTGGGTTTCAGGAATAATAATTCTTGATCCCTTCATGATGATACCATTGTTGACAGATAGTTCATTTCTGTATGGTCAGTATGACCGTATTATCAGTGGTAAATCCTAAATTGAGTCTAGTCATCCTGCTGTTATGATTCCTTGTAGTTGATCAAGTACTGGATCAGCCTTGGTTTCTTTTCTTATTATCTTGTTTTTGACCATGTTATCAAGCTCCTGTTTTATATAGTATTTAAGTGCAATTGTTTTTTTTCTAGGTGCGTCAATATGTGGATGTATGTTTTTGTTGACCGATAGTCTGACTGCACCTGGCATGGAGCCAATTTTGTCGAACTGATCAGGATACATCTGCATCAGGTCTTTGGTTGCATTTATCCGTGTTGTTGCAGAAGTTTGGAATGCATCTTCTTTCTTGACTGTGCAGTGAAGGGTAATTAGTTTGAGCTGTTCCAGCAATGGTAGTCCTAGTACTGCTGGCCCTTGTATGTCCACAATGTGGAAGGTGCTGACATGCCAGTTTTATTTGTTGTATTGACAGGGTATTTTCATGTTACCAAAGCATTTTATTAGTGTGCCGTTATAACCTATCAGTTTTTTGTTGATAAATTATTTTTTTTATGTTTGGGAAACCATCTGCATCCAGTTTTTCTGGGAACATACTACGGAATGTAGAAACTGGTTGGGTGTTCCCCTGTGCCCCTGTATCGATCTTCAGACGCAACTTGTGGATGCCATTTCAATTTGGCAATTTAATGTTAATGAGTACGAAAGCTTCATCTCTTTGGGTCATATTAATAGAATTGAACGTCAGGCTTTCCAATTGTTCCTCAGCTTCTCTGTTGTTGTATATTGCATCAGTTTTCACGTACTGTTTTCTCCTATATTGTGGTTGATAGTGAGATTTTGTTTTTTGTGTTCTCTGTTTTGTGACCTCGGCCTTTGTTTTGGTTTTGTTCCGTTTGACAAACATACTGATGCCCAGTGGTTTGCTTTACCACATGTGTTGCATTTTGATCCGAATGCTGGACAAGCTTCACGGTGAAAAGCATGGCTTTTACCACATTTGAGACATTTATTTGACATTGTAGAACGTGTTGGCTTGTATATTAGTATTATCCACATTATTATTATTCACCATAGCCCTCAGTTGTTTAATGTGAATGTTGGAAGCTTCATATATTTTGCCAATACTAACAGTTTCTTCCAGGGTTAGAGTTTTGTCTTTTCTTTGTAACTCTTTTTGGGAGTCTGCAATGGGAGTACTGGCGATAATGAGTTCTATTATACGTTGCTGTTGCTCATGTTCTGTTAACAAAGTCGTCTAACGATTCCTCAGCTTCATGTTTATAAGTCATTAATTTCAAACGGTTTATTCTAAAATTTTCTTTAGGTTCATGTTGTTCAATGAACTTATTAAAAATAATTTCAGGAGAACGTTTTTCATCCTCCGTTAATAACCATGTGTTGTATTTTTCTAAACCTTCATTCCAAATTTTGAATAGTATGTAGTTTACTTGTTCTATTTTTTTTTATTGACAACAAAATACAACTCCAACTACTGTTTAAACAATTTAAATGTTTCAGCTAGATTTGAGGATTGCCAGTCCATATAAGGGATATCATTATTAGCCATTATAAATGTTCTACGTTGAACGTGTTTACAAAAAATATGCAAATTCAAGATGGCGGTATCACGTAAAAAAACGACGCACGTGGCAATAATTAAAAAGAGTTTGAATTATTTACCTGATAGGTTTTTTTCTTGAAATTCTGTAAAAAGACAACGTTTTGTTGCTTTTTTTTTCGAGTTGGTTTGTTGGGCTTTTTGTCCAGAAGTGTCCTCGGTTTGTTTCTTTACACACGGATTTTCGTGGGAGGGGGGGGGGTTGAACCATAAAATGTTGTTTTCGTTTTTTAAGCCTTTAAATGTCTTTTTTTTATCATCCCGGCTGCCACCATGTAATATATTGTTGTTGTAGGTGTTAGTATGTTTGTAGGCTTAAGTAGGTTTAAGAACAACATAAGATGTGCGTGCTTTAGTTAGGGCATCTTTATTCGGAATGGGAGTGAGTGTGTGTGTGTGTATTCCTATGCCAAGGGGTTGTAATCCTGCGCGTAGAGAAATAGTCCGTGATATTATTACAAAAACTACTACCCTTAGGCAAAATAGGAACCCTTTTATTCCCACGGTAATGGAACAAATAGTATCACTGCTGTTCTTCTCTAAGAATAGCTTTGGCATTAAATAACCCTTGAATGTTGATATGCCTTCAAACACAGAAACCAAACCAAACCAATCCCTTTATAATCTGGTGAGGAACTTTTGTGTCTGTAATGTAAGAAAACTTTCAACAATATTGATTTTACTGTAACAGATAAGAATTTATCATAATAAAAACCCTATACTCAAAGATCTGAGCTTGTACAGCAACTTGTAAGGCCAAATTCAACTGGAAAACATCACTAACAGCTACTCAGCAAAATAAACAAAATTTGAATGTGTATATCTGCAGCATATCTCATATTCAAGTGACAGGCAGCCTGGAAAATCTTTTCATTTCAATGAAATAACAAGAGAACATTTAAAATTCTCATTAATCTTTTTGATCCAGAGGTGATGAGTGATTACAGAAATAGTTTGGTAACTAAGATACTATAGGACTTATAAACAATTGGTATTGTATTAAGTCTTGGTGCTGGGTGTTATTTAGTATATGACCAAGCATAACTTGTCAAACCTCAGGTGAACTTTCTGTTATGAGCCTCAATCCAAAAGATACACCTCACAGAGGAGTTGGAATGCATAATAAGTGATTTATCAAGGATTCAAGGGGTGTAATCTTTCATCAACCAACCTCCTCACCTCAGTAACCGAACTGGGATTGATCATTTTCCTGTTTACTTCTCAGTAACGATAATCTAAAGATCACCTTCTTTACCCGAAACCAAATAGGTGCCACTCCCTATGGTGTAGTGGCTAATGTGCCGTACTACCACATTATAGTGACTTCAAACTCCAGTCATGTTCACTTTTTGGACTGATATCCTTTGGAAATGTATAAACCCGCTCATCTCCTAGCCCAGTTGACTGGGACTATAGAATATCCTGACTGTATCTCTGCAAATAGGTAAGACCCCTTCCCAATGTGTATCCAGGATATGACATTAAACCATCTCATAGTCTGGCTCTAGTCCTAGAGCTTTGGGGAATGTGAACAACGCCTCCATTGTCTTTACTCCCAGGTCCACTCTGACCCAAAGTGGTAGTACCTGTTTGAGTCTCATCTATTGGTCAAATAGAATTGTCTAATCATTTACAGCACTTGAAACCATTTAACTGTGTACAAACAATAAATGGCAATGCTTGAAACTATTTAACTGTTTGCAAACAAATAATCTCTGGCTTGTTTTAAAATAATGTTGCCTAGAGACTATTCATTTACAAATTATATATATATATATATATATATATATATATATATATATATATATTGCCATCATGTCTTCATTAGTACATATTTGATTGAATATAATAGACATTTTTGTCAACATATTTTTTTGTTAATCCTTTCAAATTGCCGTATTGATCTGCGAAAATTGGTTGATAAATCTTCCATAATAAATTATTTCCCAAGTACCTTCTATCCAATTTTGGGCCATCATCAGAGGAGTTGTAGTAATGTACATACAAAAGTTACATCACTTTTGTAATATCTCCTCTCTTGATGAAAGGTTTATTTTTATGACAGAAGTAGACTTGTGTTAGAGTGAGAAAAGTTCTTTGGGGTATCGCAGGTCGCAGTAGTGTCGCAAGTAGCTGCAGTTATCTTCGGCGAAGATCGTCAATGCTGGAGCGTCCTGTGGTAGGCGACAGGAGAAATATCTTTCTTCTCTGCTTGCCGAGTACTCTCTGTTCTGGGTCGATTTCCAAGAAGTGATAGAAAAATAGGTCTTTAGAGGAAGGTGGAATCAATGCAGTCTGCCCGCTGATTGGTCAGTGTGTGGCCGAATCGCTTGGCGGGGGCATTGATTCGCGAGAGAAAATAGATCTGTGACTACTACACAGATACTTGACGAAATATTTAAAGAAAAAGAGTGAAAAAAAAAAAGAAAAAAGGGAAACGGAATAACTGTGCAAGAAAACATGTGTATATCTGTATAAAAGAAGAAATATTTAGGAGCCTAGGCGACTTGGACTGTGTTAAACATACTACCAAAATACTAGGCAAATCGACTTCAACTTTGGCAAAGTTCAAGTAATAGTCAGATATATATTGTCTTTTACTATGTTGTCATTTTAAAATGCATGAATGATTTTATTTTTTTTGTAAAATCACTGCTGTTTATTATCTGTGTTTTAAATGCAAAAAGAAAAATACTGTAATTCCAAGTAACAGTTGAACCTGGTCAAGAGAAGCTAATACAATTGGACTTTATTAGAAATTAAAAAGTTGGCTTCAAATAGAACGCCTATAAGGATGCAAAAAATTATAAATAAGGACTCTGATGAAATTTTAAAAAAAGAAAGTACCAGCTCTTTGGCCTAGAGAGTAGAGTGTTCGCCAATGGTCCGGGAGACCAGGGTTCAATCCCAGGTTGCATTATACCAACGACTTTAAAAATGGTACTTGATACCTCCTTGCTTAACACTCAGCATAAAAGTATGTATAAATGATAAAGTGGAGCAATCCTGGGAAAGGAGGAGTAGCGCCCTTCCCTACACATCAGTGTAGTAGCAATTGAAAAGGGAGCCTTCTGTTTACCCTCGACTACGGTTGCCAACTTTAATACAACTTACTTTTACTTAGTTAAAACTTAATGCAGGCAGAAGGGGGGGAGAAAACATTTAAAAAAAATGTTTTTTTCGAAAGCCATGTGAAGAAGCATGGTGGACGTAAAGGCGAGTGGACAAACCCTCCGACGGTTCAACGCCTGGCCTAACTAGGCCCTGGGCGTATGAATCCAACGGTTCAACGGCCAGGATCAAATAGTTTGATCGGGGAACTACTGCTGCTCATCTATAAGGGTGGCTTCTATAAATGAGAATAAAACACAGCCATCGAAAGATAACCATGACCCACACACAAACCATTTATCCAAACCGCATCGCTCTTCGCACGGGTAAAAAAGGGGTGCGTCCTGCCGTGGTTGGAGCCCTGGCATCAGTGTTCGAAAAATCAGCTACAGAGCTCAAACTAAAACAAACATTACTAAAATGCAAATAAACAATATGAATAGTTACATTCAACGTTAGAACTCTAAATAGAATAGGCCAACTACTGGAGCTGACAGCATCGGTGATAGATCATAACATAGACATAATATGCATCTAAGAACCCAGGTACACTCATAGGATATTAAATATCATGACACTGGCAATGGATGGACGTTAGCCACTGCATCTGCACGGAAAGACTATGTTAATGCCATGATAGGAGGTGTACATATGCTTATAGGACCCCGGGCCCTGAAATCACTAATTAGCATCGAGAAAATATAACCAAGGATGATGGTAGCTACTTTTAATGGCAACCCCAACGCAACAATCATCTCCTGTGACAGTACTACCAATGTTAGTGAAGAAACTGACCGAATCGCCTTCTATAATGAACTATCCTCCCTTGTTCGTAGCATGCCAAAATGCAACATTCTCGTCATTGGTTGGGACATGAATGCCCAAATTGGTAAAAACATTAACTACAAACTCAGCTTTCATAACTCGTCAAATAGAAATAGGGAACATCTAACAGATTTCACGCTAGAAAATGGATTAACATGCCCCAATATAAAATTTCAGAAAAGGAAGGGAAAACTATTAACCTAAATCTACGCAAATAATACTAAAGCACAGATAGACAATGTCTTTATAAATAAGAAATGGAATAACAGCAAATTGAATTGCAAGGCATATTCCTCTTTCGAGGGTGTGTCTTCCGATCACCGAATTGTCACGGCAAAGATATTACTAAGCCTACAAAGGAATGCGGCCCGAACAACAACCACCGTACACTATGACTGATTCCTGCTAAATAAAAGGGATATTACAGATAAATATACGTTAACATTAAGGAACAAATTCGATGCACTACAGAAGTCAGAAACACCTATTCCGAATGACGAATATGAGAATTTCGTCAATGCCCACTTACAAACGGCAGCAGAATGCATACCAACTAAACAAAGAGCTAAACCTAGAGTCCCATTGGAGACATCAGTGGTTAGAAAAAAGTGTGTAGACGTGAAAACTTCTTCCAAATACAATAGGAGGTACCCAACCAATATCAATGCTCTGAAACTTAAAAAGGTGCAAAATGAATTAGCTAACATATACCTAAAAGAACAAACAGAATACATACAAAACCAGATCAATAAGATTAGAGACGGTCAAAAATAGACAATCTAGGATAGCGTGGCAGACGGTAAACGAAGTGAGCAGAAGGAAGAGCACTACCAAAGCTTAACTGAAAGCTACCAGCCAACAAGAACGAATAAAACTGTGGAAACAACAATTCTAGAATTTACTCGGAAAGCTACACATGAACCAATCACGAGAATTATTAGTAAACAATTAGACATCAAACCAGGACAGTTTACGCAAGAAGAACTCGAATCAGTACTAAGAAAAATAGAAAAGCAGCAGGGCTTGATGAAATATCCCCAGAAGAATGGAAGACATGTTGCTCCAACACTGTAATGCCGTATATAATCAAAACACAGACAGATGGACAAAGGGATGCATCCTCCCCTTCCCTAAGAAGGGTGACCTCAGAATAACCAAGAACTACCGAGGTATAACCCTTACATCCATAGCGGCCAAGATATACAAAGCTCTACTACGCAACCACATAGAACCCAAAATTGAGAAGATACTTAGGAAGAACCAAAATGGCTTTCGGAGAAATCGATTTACTATATCACAGATTTTGACTATACGTCGAATTCTAGAAGATGTACATGCTAAAAACCTAGAGGCAACAATATTATTTGTCGACTTCTCCAGGGTCTTTAACTCCATACACAGAGGGAAGATGGAGCAAATACTACTTGCCAATGGCCTACTCAAAGAAACCGTCGTAGCCATAATGATTTTATATAAAAACACGAAAGTAAAAGTCCGCTCCCCAATGGAGACACAGACTACTTCAACATTGTAATAGGTGTGCTGCAAGGAGACTCATTAACTCCATACCTGTTTATCATCTTCCTAGACTACTTGCTTAGAACTTCTATCGATATAATGAAAGATAACGATTTCGAGCTGGCAAAGAAAAGAAGCAAAAGATACCCCCCCGCACTAACAATTACGGATGCGGACTACACCGATGACATAGCGCTTCTGGCAAATACACCCGCCCAAGCCGAAACGCTGCTACATAGTCTGGAACGAGCAGCTACTGGCATATGTCTCCATGTCAACACAGACTAGACGGAATACATGTGCTTTAATCAAAGAGGGACATTTCCACATTAAATGGTAGTTCTCTGAAACTAGTGGACAAGTTCACCTGCTTAGGAAGCAGTGTCTCAACAACTGAGAATGACATCAACACGCGACTAATAAAGGCATGGACAGATATTGATAGGCAATCGGTCATATGGAAGTAAGACCTGACCGATAAAATAAAACGCAGTCTTTTCCAAGCAGTGGTCGTGCTATATGGATGCACTACATGGACGCTAACTAAACGTATGGAGAAAAAGCTTGACGGCATTTTCACAAGAATGCTGCGAGAACTATTGAACAAGTCTTGGAGGCAGCACTCCATAAAACAGCAGCTGTACGACCACCTACCACCCATCTCGTAAACAATCCAAGTTAGACGAACCATACATGCAGGACACTGCTGGAGAAGTAGGGACAAACTCATAAGCGACATACTACCGTGGACCCCTTTACATGGACGAGCAAAGGCAGGATGACTAGCTAGAAACTATATATAACAGCTCTTTACCGACACAGGACATAGCCTTGAAGAAATACCGGGAGTGAAGGACGATAGAGAGGAGTGGGGGGAGAGAATCAGGGAGATCCATGCTGGCGGTGCGACGTGATGACGATGATAGTTTTTATTTAATAATCATTTCTTTGCTAACAGTTGTATGGTTTCAAGTATTCCTATCAAACACCAATAATTTGCAAGCAATAATGATAACCCTTAATAAACAATCATATTTTCAAATAATTATTCTTAAAACAAATAATTTTTGAAGTCATCTATACATTTACCCAACCCCTCCACCATGAGCGGGATGTGACACAAGGTCAATTTTTAAGTGGAGCTTAACTGATTTGAATTCAGAGTTTTCTTTCCCCTAGATTGGTTGCAATATCATGGTTAAAGAAGCCAATCAACCCTTCTATTTACTATTAGCTGAAGAGAGAATATTTGGATTCAACCCTTTCAGCAAGGGTTTAAGAGCTATGCAAACAGCATCATTTAGGATTTGAACTCAGGTCACCATGTCCATTTCCAACAATGATGACCATTATGACACCTGTCTACGCGTCAAAATTTTAGGACGATTCTTTGATCCACCTGTAAGATATAAATAACACAGAGTTAGGGAGCCATACACACAAGACACAGACTTACACACAAGCTTACACACAAACGAAGACACAGATGAAGACAAGCAACTAAGCCAGTAAAGCAGTAGCCGATACTGTGTCCGACAAATTCCTTTCCTTCCTCAACTAAAGTTCAGGACCTCTCTTCAGATGGCCGAGAATCACATTCAAAAGAAAAACCCGACAAACTTTCTTTCATCAACGCGACACGCTGTCGCCACAATCATAAAACCCGCTATGAACTAAATGTAAGTAAGAACGACTTATTTACGGACTCAGTTAACATGAACATACACACATCTTTAAACAAATTTATTTTCTTCTTGTCAAACTTTATTTTCCAAAAGGCCATTTACACATCATGTATTTTGTTTGTTTTCATATTCTGTTATATGCATATTAAATTGCTTGTTGTTTAATGTTCGTTGTGTTCTATTCCATTTCTTTTACGCGATTGTGATGTTTTGTGTTGTATTTGTGGTGGGAATAATTAAGAGAGCAATACCCGTAAAGTATGAATGCAGATCTACTGAAATAACCAAAATTACATACAACCCCCACACACCAGCTCCACCAGCCATGTAATCTTGTATATGTAGAAAGAAAGAAAGAAAGAAAGAAAGAAAGAAAGAAAGAAAGAGTGTATTTAACCATCTCCTCGACCTCATACAGGCTGTGACACAAAGTGAATTGTTTTAAGACTTAAGAGAAAAGAAAACAGATACTTTTCCAAACAATTAGTGTTGAAATGTGTCAATTTAAAAAAAAATACTGTGCTGGAAATACACACTCACTGAAAAATATATATAAAATCTAAAAAAGAACGATTTTCTTCAAAGGAAATCACCAACAAGTTTTGTTTTCTTTGTTTTATGGCATGTCAACCTTTGAGGGTTATTTAATGCCGAATCAATAGTAGTGATACTATTTAAGCGATAACTGGTTGGACTTGAAGGTTCATGCCTTTCCGAAAAGGTATTAGTCTGAAAGTGAATGAAATAACGTGACTGGAGTTCAAACTCGCTTAGTATGATGTTGCTGTCCAGCTCGTTATGAGACCCCCCCCCCCGTCACCAAAAGGAGAAGATTGTCGTATGTATTCACCCAACCCTCCACCACAATCAAAGTATGACACATGCTCAATTTTCAAGCAAAGTAAAAAGCTGGAGTGAATTCCGTTGTAATTGTCAAAATGAAGTCATATGGAAGTCAGACCAGTTACTCTTTAAGTGACAATAACCGTGATACACGGGTCAGCTGAAAGGTTCATAAGCTAACCAAGATACTTTCATGGATTGTGACTAAATGAGGTTCATTGATCAGTAGAGATCCCTTGTAGTTCACACTCTTCTTCCAATAGTCTTGGATCCCATTGATCAAAATAGTCATCAACAGTTAATATGATGTCATCACATTAAGTTTTTAGCTCCCAATCCCGTAAGTGTTAGTGATAGAAGGTGTGATCAAAAAGTATCAAGACTGATGCTTTGAATTTTTTAAAATTTAAAATTTAAATGATATGATGTCTAGACATATACAACATATACAACAGTCTAGTTCTGAAGAATATTTTTCATAGGCATGTATTCATACTCGTGTCATTTACAGGAATTATAAAATTAAAATTGAATGTTTGAATTTTTATTTCTGGGCGAATGTGAAGAGAATAAATAAATAAATAAAAATTTAAATTGAATTAAAAAAGAAAATCATTAAAATATGTAGAAACTCCCAGAGGCCTCTGACAGGAAAAAGGGGCGACGCATGCGTAAAGAAAAAGGGACCTCCCGACAAGTAACTGGCGAAGTGACAACATCTAAAACTCCCGACTGCTAGTGGAAGCCAACGTGGCCACTCTAAAGTGCCACGTTGGGCTAACCTTTCACTAGTAGCAGCCGTCTCGGTTAACAGTATGCCAAAATATAAAAAGCAACAAAATGGACATATCGAACTACGAACTAAAACACTGGAACTTGGATAAACTCCCAAAAGCGACTAACACGTTAAAGCTTTAAAATACCAAATGAGGTTATATATATATATATACGAAGAAACGATTAACGTATTTTTAAACACCTTGACTGGGAGATTCAACCATTTCAATTGTATTCAGGGAAAATTCCCTCACCCATTGAATGGTTGTTGAACCCAGGAAATAAAGAAAAAAGATTTTTTTTTAAGTCTTCGTCTCTTATCTTTTGCTATCTTCTTTTGTATAATTCTTTTTGGACCTTCTTATTCAAGGAGTTACATCAACAAGTCAACGTGGTGTAAAAATAGAATAACCTCAGAATGGAATCAGATAAAAAACGGTAACACAGTTTGCCCTGACTTCTGCCTGACCCCACAAATGTTCATAGTTGAAGGTTTTGGTATCGTTAGGTCAGGTGTTCATTTCAGAAATAAATTCCAAGCTATTTAAATCTTTTTTTTTTCTTTTTTTCTGCTGGGGAAAAGAAACAGAGACATTCAGAATTGATTTTTGTCGATTCTTGTTTTATCACCATTGGTTGCTTTCTCTCGTGTGGGGTGCTTAGAGAGCCGAGCAAAAACATTTGGAGTGCTCAGCTCGAGAACCAAACAAAAACAGGACTGTTACATTTTTTCACCAGGTTTAGATAGTCTTTATATTAAGTATTTTCTGATGAAAGAAAGACTTGAAGAGTTCCCACAAGCAAGAGCAGATAACTGTATTTACAAGTTTTCTTTAAATTTCATTTATTCTATTTTATCTTTAAATTTTTTTTCTATTTGACAATGCTCACTCAGACAAGAGCAGATAATTGTGTATTTATTAGTTTTCTTTAAATTCTATTCTATTTTCAAAAATATTTTTTCAAATGTTACAATTTATTGGAAATTATTTACGGAGTCACCTTTTATGTGCCCCGTGATTGGCTGAAAAACAACCAATCACAGGCCACTATCAGCACATCTGCTGTACTACCACATGTGCGTGCATTCTTCAAACTAACAGACCTCTTTTCCCTTTTGACACCAACGATGTAACACAGAATCTTGACTGCTGACAAAGCAGTCTACGAGTTAGCAATTGCATGTGGTGCACTACATACGAAGACGGTCATCCCATGAGAGTCTCTGCGTATGTGGGGACCCAAAGTTCTCCTTCTTCAAACCTTTGAATTTGTATGGACCAGCCACCAAAACTACATGAAACTGAAAGAACTCTTACCAAGACAAATGGTATGGTTAAATCTGCAAAAAACACATCTTCTTGCAATTCTTCTTCTTTTCTTCTTTGCTTTATCTCTTTCACGAAATATAAACCCTCTTTTTTTCAACCAAATTGTTGTCTTGTTCCTTTTCTCTCATCGTGTCTCGTGTTACAGTAAGCCTTAATTTCCCTTACACTGCAGATATTGATTTCGTCCTATTCTTAATGGGTAAAATCCCAACAAATTATCAGATAAGGGCAGTCAACTGTATATTCGTTAGTCTTTTTTTAAAAATTTATTTCTTTTGGCTTATCTATTTTACTTTAAAAACTATTTTTTGCTATTGTCATAATTCCTGAAATTTCATAAAAGAACAATGTTTTCACCTATAGAAATCACTAAAAGGAGTAAATACATATTTGTTAGAATTTGAATAAAATTCCTTTCTTTTTCTAACCTTCTAATTCCAGTTGCTTGCATGTCTAGATTTATATCAGAAACATACAATAAACCCAGAAAATAATTTATTATGCCCTGTCATTGCCTGCTGTGTCATTTAACTGATTTTTATCTCAGTTTCTGTTTATTGATTATTACTTTATCTCTTGACCGCTAGTTGTTACGTATCAACAAAAAGACAAATGTTAAAATGGCAGATAGAAACATTGCGATTTAGGCAATTTTGAACCATTATTTTAAACTCGACCTCAGAGCTGTTAGAGCTGCTTGCAGAAGTCAGAAAGAAAAGAAAAATGATTAATATCTTATAAAAATATGACAACATGGGCTCAGATAAAGAATATTTATGACTCCATCAACCGGACATTAGCATGATAGTTAGGGAGACCTGGATTCAATCCCTGGTCGAGTCATACCAAAGACTCAAAAAATGGTACTTAATGCCTCCTTGCTTAACTCTCAGCATTATAAGGTATGGATCAAGGGTAAAGTGGAGCAATCCAAGGAAAGGAGTAGCGACCTCCCCTATAACTTGGTGTAGTAGCTATCGAAAAGGGAGCCTTCTGGTCACCCTCGACTAAGTTTGACGATTTTACTTTACTTACTACTACAAATTATAAAATAATAATAATAATAGATATGATAATATCTATCATTTCATTAACTATTCAGCTGTATATTTTGGTTTGATTTGGTTTATTTAGATGTATATCAACTTTTTATGGGTTATTTAATAGTGAAAATTTGATTCATTTTCTAATGTTTGATTGTAATAATAAATATATTTCCAATTTTCCATTGCCTTTTTTGTCAATGGCTTTTTTTTTTGTTTCTCTATAATCATTTTTTGCTCAAGCTTATATGGTTTCGAGTATTCCTATCTAATATTAATAATTAATACACATTCATATAGTTTCAAATAATAACTCCTAAATAGGATAATAGGTCATAGATAATAATCATTTGTCTGCATAGTTATATAACAAGTATTCTTAATACAAATGATTTGCTCATACTTATATGGTTTTAAGTATTCCTATCTAATATTTTTTAAACAGATCTTTTTGACCCACAGATCCGATTCTGACTAGTACAATCAATCAGGACTAAGATATGACAAAAATTAAAGCCAATGCCCTACTTTAATGCTACAGATGAAAGTAGAAAATATTTTGTTGATTACAGAAAGTAATTCTAAACCCAGGAACATTTGATCGACACTAAGTCATAGAAATCCTTTAACAGTCTTTTAAGAAGCCAATAGACATTGTAAACTGACAGGTGACAAATTTGGCACCACTTTCTCTATTTTAAGAATAGAATAAAATTTCATTCAGTAGACAATTTTGCTTCCACATGGACATCACAACTCCTTACTTGCAAAGTATTTTTCTCATTCACTAACTAGTTTTTACATTTTATGTTTTTGCTTTTCAAAACAAACTGTTTTTGAAAATGTTATTTTTAAATAGTAAGCAAATTTGTTTTTTCTTCAATCCTATTGGTTTGGCTGGGGGCAGCAGTGTATGGTGTTGGTTGTTATCAGATGGTGATGTATACATGACAATGTCCACTGACAATGTATTGTTGCTAATTGCTGCTAATATTTCTTCTGTGTGTATTCTTTATGGTCATATTTGCATAGCACATATATGTGTTAGCAAATATGCAAATCTATCAGATGGCAGAATCAGATGTTAAAACATCCCCAAACTACATTCTTCCAGCTACCACACAAACCTTTTTCTTAAAATAACACTGAAAACAGTTTTCGATTGAAAATGTCCGTTTATGAAATTTTATTGCGGGAAACTAATCCCTTGTTGTAAATCTAAAATAGATGATGATTATAGATAATCATAATATTTGTGATCTAATTGATAAAAGCACAAAATATTAAGAAAAAAGTCACTTGAAAGTATTTTTTTTCTTCAGTGGAGGATGAATATAACTGTTGTCTACTCGTTATTATTTTTTGAATTTAAATTCTTAAACAAGATTTTTTTTATTATTTTGGTATTTTGCCATTAACAGATATTTACTCAATCTATTGTTTGTTTTGTTTATTGTTTCATTTTCTTCAAATTACTTTTGAATAAACAATAATTTTTTTGTTTTATTAAGTACGTTTTGTACATTTTAAAAGGCAAAGGAGTCCAGTTTGCAATGCAAGATGATAGCAATGTGGGGAGGTGCCCCTTAAAGTTATGACAATATATTTGCCTCCCACCTGAATCAATGACCTTGTCATGACCCTGTTACTGTGAGTCAGAGTGGACCTGAGAGGTTTACCACCTGATGTAGTTCAGTGTCATATCCAGGATACTCCCTTTGGAGGGAAGAACTTATTCTTTTGCAGAGAATGCATTCAATGTATCCTAAGTTCCGCTAACACAGCGTCTGATAATTTGCACAATTAAGTGTTTTCAAGTAACTAATTATAACAGGAAGGCAGTTTAAGTTACCCGCTGTTATATTAAAAGAAAGAAAATAAAATGATGGAGGCGAAAATATTGATAAGTTTTAACAATGCTTTAATGGCAGCCTGAATGAAAGAACCCTTGTGGTGTAAATCGCAGAAAGAAGGAAAACAGTTGTAGAGTTGAGAAGGAATAAAGTAGCTGAATGTCAGAGCAGGAATCGAGTCACTGTAGTCAATACAAATGATGAGTTGCCGAAAACAAAGCAGGAATTGAAATGTTGATGTCAGAGAAGAAATAAAACATCCAATTTAATGCTTCTGGGAGCTGTTGGTCCAGGAGAGTTGATATAGAATGAATTCCTAGGAACCAACTGTCCATAAATTAGATGTGCTCACCTCATGGTAATGTGGTCTGCTGCTGGTTTTAACGAGATAGAGAGGACAGGTCTGTCCTATTCGAAAAGTATGTGAGGAAGAGAAGAGAGAGAATGTGCTCTCTCATGTTGGCTGGTATGTCTTGCTGCAAGTAAGTGAGGAAGCAAAGAGAGAGCGCGGCCTTTTATGTTGCCCGGGGAGGTGACTGTGGCAGAATGGCATCTGTCATTCTCATTGGACGAAATATATCAATTCGAAACTCCAACGGCCAAAAAAATCCCCGCACTAAATAATGATTTGAAATTCTTTCTGCTACATAATAATCCTTTCTGAATAATTTTGGTTTCAACTAACTATTTCCAAGATAAAAAAATTTGCATGATTTCAAAATTGCATGGTTTCAAGTATTTCTGTCTAGCATTAATAATTTTGTTTTATAATAATTATTTGTTTGTACATGTTACATGATTTCAAGCATTCCTATCCAATACTAATAATTCTTAAACAGATCTATTTGACCCATTAGTGTGAACCTAATAAGAACTACCACTTTGGGTCAGAGTCGACCTGAAAGTGACGAAGGAGTACTTCACACTCTCTAGTTCTCTAGAACTATAGCCTCGCCATGAAATTCCATATAGTGTCGTACACAGGACGCACTTTGTGGTGCAGAAGATAGAATCAGCATATACTAAGTTCTGCAGACAGAACAGATCAGATGGTTTAGTTTCTTTGTTTTAATGGCATATCAAACTTCATGGGTTATCTAATGCTAAAGCAGTCCTTGTAAAATAACAGTAGTGGTTCTATTTAACCCATAGTTGTTATTGTTGGGGGGGAATAAGAGGTTCATACTTTTCCAAAGGGTTTCTGTCCAAAAGTTGGCTGGTGCTTTAGATTATGTCGACTGCATCTCTGCAGAGAGTTAAGAACCCCTCAACAAGTGTCCTGGATATGATGCTAAACTGTCTGGTGGTGAGGCTCCTTTTCTGGAACTTTAGGGAATATAGAACGCCCCTTCGTTGTCATTGCTTCCGGGTCCACTCTGACCTGGTGTGGTCGTATCTGTTAGGATGCAATCTATGGGTCAAATAAAAATATTTAATCATTTTCTAAACTTAAACCATTTAACTATGTGCAAAAAATTACTAATGTTAGAATTATTTTTATTATATAGCAAGTTTTGGAATCATTTAACTGTGTAAATAAAACTATTAGTGTTAGATAGCAATACTTGAAACCATTCGACTGTGTGCAGATTACTAGTATTAGATTAGATAGGAATCCTTGATAAATAAAATTACTTATGTTAAATAGCAATACTTGAAACCATGTAACTGTGAGCAAAGAAATGAGCTTATTTGATAATTTGTTTTACAAATCATTTGTATTTACATATGATTGAAAAAACTTAACAGTCAATTTATTTCACCAGGCCAGTCAATAAGAGAAACCAACCTTGAGGCTTATATTCGTGGTTTAGAATTTTCCGAGGCATATAGATTTGAAAAAACAGACTTATAGGATTTGAACTTCGTCGAAAACAAGAAATGATTCGAAATCTTTCTCGATAAACAAACGGAACATAAATTCTACACAACATTTCGACTAAGTCAAATAACGTAATTTAAAACAACAAATGCTGATTCACTAATTAAACGGACAACTTTTTCTTGACATACTTTTTGGTGCAAAAAGATAAGGCCACTATGGGATACACATTTTTTCTAGTCTTAAAATAAGCAATAAAAACATACTTAAGAACATTCTAGAAATTTAGGATCAAAACTGCATTAGGGAGCCATTCACTAAGACACACCAAGCCTAGCCATGAAGCCAGTAAAGCAGTAGCCGATACTTTGTCCGGCAAATTCCTTTTCTTCCACAATCAAAGTTCATGACCTAGCTACAGATGGCCGCGAATCACGTTCAAAAGAAAACCCGACAAACTTTCTTTCATCAACGCGACACGCTGTCGCCACAATCATAAAACCCGCTATGAACTTAATGTAAGTAAGAACGACTTATTTACGGACTCCTTTTGCTGCAATCACTTCTATGCAACGATTTTTCATCGACCCTATCAGACTTTTGACAGTTTGATCATCTATTTTGGGCCATGATTTCATAATTGCACCAGTCAAGGACACCTTTGAATCATATTTTTTACCCTGACCGTAAGCTTGTCGGGTAACTATACCCCAGAGGTTCTCGATGGAGTTAAGATCAGGACTTAATGCTGGCCAGTCCATAAGCACAACATTTTTGTCACTAAAAAACGCTTTTGAATGCCTTGACACATGAATTGGGGCATTGTCTTGTTGGAAAATAGCCCGATTTCCTGCAATACGAAAGAAATCTTCCAAAAAGTGTTCGGTGAGCATGTCAGTGTATTGTTTTGAGTCCATGTTACCGCTTACAAGAACTAATTTGAAAATTCCAGTAGAACAAAATGCTCCCCATGTCATTACAGAGCCACCTCCACTTTGGCGTTTTTTAAAAATCTTTTTTTCTTCCCTTAGGTCGTGCCAATAGCAATGGAATCCATCGGGACCATCTAAATTCCATTTTTTCTTGTCTGTAAATACAACATCACTCCATTCCCCCCCCCAACGAGACGTACTTTTTGCCCAACTAAATCTTGCCTTTATGTGATTTTCCTAAGGAGCTTTTTGTCCTTTTGAATCTTCAACATTAGGGCAATTTTTTAATGTTCTCCATATGGTCCAACGTGAAACACTAATGTCACCAAGAAGTTGAATTTGAGAAACGGATTTTCCGGATTTTCTAACATCTCTGATAATGGCCCATTTATTCCTTGGTTGTTTTGTTCTTATTTTTTGTGTAATTATTCACAGCACACCTTGATCAGTTGATTTTCTTTGTGATTTCTCGTTGAGAATGCCCATCTTTTTCAAAAGCATCGATCATTTTTTTCTCATGATCTGTAAGAGAATTGCCACGTCCCATGATTTATTTTTAATTTTCATTGCTAATTTTTATGTAAAAATTGATCTTAACATAAAAATCTGTGAGTTAATTTGTTTTATCTAATAAATTCAAAGGTGGCCTTATCTTTTTGCAACATGCTAATTTTAATATTTTCTGAAATAATAATCAAAGAAAAAGATTCTCCAAAAAAACTTCTAATAGATGATTTTATTACTAAATACATTTATAAAAATATGAATTTTTGAAAGAAAAAAGTGGATCAATCCAAATTTCTGCGTTTTTTTTGTGGTGGTCTTATCTTTTTGCACCAAAGTGTAAACGGCCAACTTTTCCCTCATTATACAAATTTTCCAAAGTTTTTATATTTTCTACACTTTTTACACATCCATCGTTAATTTAACATCACTAATATAACCCCTCATAATCCTGAAAATGGTTGATTAGAACCGAAACGCTATAGTATCGACTTTGTTTCTCAATAAATCTTTCTTTCTACTTGGATTACCTTGTTATCAATTTTTCCTTTACAAATTGTCGGATTACAATCCATTATTTTCTTCCATATATATATATATATATATATATATATAAACAGGATTTGACATTAAATAGACATAAAGGGTTGATATACCATAAAACACAACCAACCAACAATTGAAACCATCTAACAGTCAACTAACAAATAAGCTCTGGCACATTTAAAAATTGTTACCTACAAGCTATTTGTTTTACAAATGATATATATAGATAAAATAAGATTTGACATTAAATAACCTATATGGGTTGATATGTTATAAAACACAACCAAACAACCAATGACCAATAAAACTATTATCGTTAGATAGCATTACTTAAGATTATTTAACTGTGTGCAAACAAACAATTAGTATTTGAATAAATAGGAAACCTTAATAATAGAATTACAAATGTTCGATAGCAGTGTCTGAAACTGTGAATAAACAAATGAGCTCTGGCTTGTTTAAAAATAATGTTACTCACAAACTATTTGTTTGCATATCATATATAATTAATGTATGTATAAACAGGATTCGGCAATAAATAAACATGAAGGATTGATATGCCATAAAACCTAACCGACTACTTCCCAAATATGAATTTATATAATTTCAATCCAGCGAAAATGTGAAGCATGTGGCGTAATAGTTATTGTAAGAAATGGACCCATCGCCACAAGTTTAAACCCAGCATATGACAGCTGTTTGTGCTTCACTTTGTGCCCCTGAGAAAAGCAAGAATCTGTTTCGTCTTCTTCCAGTTATGGGTTAATAGTATGGCAGATTAGGCTCTTCAGCCTAGGCAAAGCAATTGATCTGGAAGAGAAACTCTTAAATTCAAACCAGCTGTACTCCACTTTTAAAATGATAGTGTTGTGTTCTGTCTGTGATGGAAGAGTTAACAAAGTCTATACTATGATTATCACCTTAACTAGTTTTACTGTTACGATCATGATCACTGATGCCATTTCTTTGTTAGATGGCTAGCCTCTGAAATTAGTTGACCAGTTCATATATCTCGGTAGCAATATCTCATCAACTGAAAGTGATGCCAATATGTAAAATACAGCTTGGCTCACAATATGAGACAAGGTAAAAATTCTCACTGTGCCGTAAAAAAAGTGATGCGCCGGAAGAGATTGACCTATGAACTGCATGATAGTTATTTCCGTTCGATGATGATCACACCTGCAATTCCGAAGATAACGGATGTGACACATCCCAATAGTCAATAATCGAAAGAAATCGCGCAGGTGTGCTCGGCTGATAATATGGGGCAAGGTGAAGGTCCCACTTCAATGATGTACCGGAAGAGAGTGACCTGTGAACTGCATGACAGTTATTTCCGCTCGACGACGATCACACAGGCCATTCCAAATGAGCGGAAGTAACACATCCCAATCGCCTGAGATCGGGAAGATTGCAGAGGCGTAGAGGCGTGTCTTTATCTCTGCGTGGGAGTTTGAAGGTAATATAAGGCCGACGAATTGAACAGAAGAAGTTAGAGAAAAAAGAATCCCGCTGTTCCCGAAACCTCTCTCGTCGTCACGCAGTGTGCGTTGTCTCGGCCTTCGTCTCCTGACATCGAAAAGTTCAAGCCTCATCGACGAACGATCTTAATTCCTCTCCTGACTGCTCCTACTTCACACAAGCGTCCGTCGAGAAAATAAATATATATTGTTATATACAAATTCCGTGTTGTCGTTTGTTTGACCAGAGGGCGGAACGTAACAAATATATGCATAGGTAAAGCATGGAATGCTATTGACAGGTTTTCAACCATATGAAAATCTAATCTCCAATAAGATAAGTGGAAATTCTTCCAATCTATAGTCATGACAATACTACTGTATAGTTGCACCACCGAGATCTAATGAGAAAAAGGTTGATTGAAACGGCACAGGAATGCTATATACTCCTCTGAACAAATCCTTAAAGCAGCACCCTACAAAACAGATGCTGCATGGTTACTTATTTTCCATTTTACAAACAATCCTAATATGGTTTTGGTTTGTTTGGTTTTTGTTTAATGGCATATCAACCTTTGTAGGTTATTTAATGCCAAATATATTCTCCTAGAAGAACAGTAGTGGTACTATTTAACGCATAGCTAGGAGGATAAGGGGGTTCATGCTTTTCCCAAGGGTATTTGCCCGAAAGTGAACGTAATAGAGCGACTGGAGTTCGAACTCGCTTACTACGATTCCGCAGTCCATCGTTTTAATCATTACACCACGAGGACCCCCCCCCGCCATCCAGATATGATGAACATGATATTCCGGAGAAGTAAGGATGTACTTATAAGCAATATTCTCCTGAGGACTCCTACACATGAACATAACAGTGCTGGCCGACCAGCAAAATCTTACATTCATCAGCTCTGTGCAGACACTTGGTGCTTACCAAGAGCAATGATTGATTGGGAAGATGGTGAGAGAGAATCAAAGGAATACATGTCTTGATGATGATGATGTTGATCATCATCATAATGAACACTACTACAACTACTTCTAAGATCATTATGAGTAAAATGAAGTTATTGACAGAGATAGTTATCTTTTTACAGCTGTACGAAAGTAAGTACAAATAAGGAAGACTAAAATTAGATCGAATTATACTCATATTAAGATCAATGAGACATTCCAATCAACATAGCCATCACATATTCTATAGATAGTATCATATCTCCAGAATACTGGTTGAAATAATCATTAATTAGACATCAATGGAATTTTTAGAAAGTTAACTTAAATATTTTACCAGATTATGAGTGACCAGATTAGGTTGTTTGGTTGGTTGGGTTTTATGGCATATCAACCTTTGTAGGTTATTTAACGCCAAATTCGTTTTTATGCAAATTGTCAGTTCTATTTCAAACAATTCAGTTTAGCATGCGTATAAAGTTTAATTGTCAAAAACATTTCTATTTCAAACTATTCAAATTCAGCTAATTCAGTTTAGTATAAGTATAGATTTTGTTTATACACAGTTAAATGTCAAAACAGTTCAATATATAACAATTCAGTTTAGTGTGAGTACAGTTTCAATGTTAAAAACAGTTCTATTTCAATCAATTCAGTTTAGTATAAGCATGCAGTTTAAATGTAAGTAAAATTTAATTGTCAAAAACATTTCTATTTCAAGCTATTCAGTTTAGTCAAACAGTTCTAATTCAAACAATTCAGTTTAGCATAAGTATGCAGTTAGTTCTATTTAACCCATAGAAAGGACCCTATCAGGTGCTACCATTCCGGGACAGAGTGGACCTAGGAACGATGGCAGTGAAGGTGCAGTCTGCATTCCCCAAAGCCCCAGCATCACTGGAACCTCACCATAAGATTGTTTAGTGTCGTATCCAGGACACTCCTTGGGTGGGTGTCTTACCCCTCTACAGAGGTGCAGTCGGTGTATTCTACAGCCCCAGCTGACTGGGCAAACCGGATTAGGTAAACCCTTTTGAATAAATAGTTGAATATATTATCCTCTCAGCAAACAAAACAAAATAAAACAAAAACAAAGAACCCTGTAATGGTTTGGTTTATTCAATGGCATACCATCCTCTTATGGGTTATTCAATGTCAAAATTTGATTCATTTGTAAATATTTGATTATACTCATAACAATATTTTCAAGGGAATTCCCTGTGGGTGGTGGTTAATGTTCTGGGCTGCAACATTGCAATTAATGAGTTCAAATTCTATTTGAGCTATTACGTTCACTTTTCGACTCATACCTTTGGGAAAGGCATGAACCGCCATATGCTACCTGCTATAGATTAAATAGTACTAATATATATATATATATATATATATATATATTTCGAGAAGTAAATACGTAGAGCTCTAAGGTAAAAACCTATGATGATACCTCTTTTAATATTGTTGTTGTGGTGTGAATAAAAGTGAATGTGGTCGTTTTTGCAGGTGGGTTTACGATAAACGTTGAATTCTAGTTTGTTGATATTCCTAATAAGTAAAATGTCCAGAAAAGGTAGGGTGCAGTTATATTCAAGTTCATGTGTGAACTTTAAAAAAGGTTCGACATTGTTCAGTTTATCAGTGATGATATGTAAATCAAGATCTTGTGGATAGATAAGTAGTATGTCGTCAATATATCTGAAGTAATGTGCAGTGTTCGGTATGATATATTTAAAGGAGCCAGGTTCTAAGAATTCTAGATAAATGCATGCAAGAACTCAGCTAAGCGGAGATCCCATTGGTAAACCAAATTTTTGTTTATAAAATATGTTGTTGAATTGGAAGTAGCAGTGTGAAGTGCATATGGTACAAATTTTAATCAGTTTAGAGATAGGTAGAGGAAATGTGGTATTAGATTTTTGAAGGTAATTATATTGACGTTTTATGCATTTATCAACTGGTATATTGGTGTATAAGAATTTGATGTCTAAACTAGCTAAATTTTTGTTGTGCATATCAATGTCAGTTAGTTGGTTGAGCAGTGATCCGGAGTTTTTTTTTATGTGTGAATCACGGATGGTATATAATAGAGGGGATAATAATTTGGCTAGACGTTTAGCGATATTATGGGGGCAGATCCAATACCAGAAATGATGGGTCTTAGAGGAATGTCAGGTTTGTGGGTTTTAGGAAGACCGTAAATTTTAGGGATTATGGGGTGGTAATTGATTAATGAGGACCAAGATTTATCCTCATTGGAGATTAATTTTCTGTGGGTTTTGTTAAAGTCGTTAATATTATTTGTAATTGTTTGTAGGGATATCTGTTTATATATATATATATATATAATAAGATGGTCCACGGAGAGATTTGTATTTTTTGAATTTGTTTATTTTGGATATAGTTAATTAACTATATCCAAACACTAGGAATAGCCATGGGGACAAAAATGGCGCCAACATACGCTATCCTAACCCTAGCGTACTTAGAAGAAAATCTACATGAAAAAATTGGTAAAAAATACGGCAACAACATAAAAGAAGACTTTACCAAATCATGGAAAAGATACTTAGATGATTGCTTCATATACTGGAAGTACCCATGGGGAGACATCAACGAATTGCACGAACTACTACAAAACCTACACCCCAAAATAAAATTTACTATGGAACACAGCCTAAAAGAACTACCATTTTTAGACATCCTCGTAAAAACGTAAATGGCAAAATCATCACAGATATCTACCACAAACCAACAGACACCCAACAATACCTCCACTTCAGAAGCCACCACCCCAAAAACTGTATAAAATCCATCCCTTACACACTGGCACGTAGAATACACACAATAATCACCGATTAAAACCTAAAAAAAAAAAAAAACACGCCTCAAAGAACTACACACAACTCTACACCAGAGAGGATATCCAACAACATTAATAAATAAAGGGTTAGAATTGGCAGAAAAAATACCCCTAAGAGAACTGAGAACCCCCTCCCCACAAAATACAACAACAAAAAACCCCTAACATACGTCACAACCTACAACAAAAATAATCCAGAACTATTTACTGAAATATTGAAAAATCTGGAAGAAATGGAGAACAAAGACAAAATCAAAGAAATACTAGACACAACAAAAATAATTAAAAGCCAGAAAGAACAAAATAAATAAATTAAAAAAATACAAATCTCTCCGTCGACCATCTTATTTTAAATATATCCTCATTCTTTCTTTGGACCTACAACAACCATCTTTATATATATATATATATATATATATATATATATATATATATCAAAGAACATATGTATATATACATATATATAGATGTATATTTGGATAGTATTTCTTCTTTAAGGTTTATATATGTATTGGTTTAATGATTAGAGTGTTCGATAATGGTCCGGGAGACCTGGGTTCAATCCTAGGTCAAGTCATATCAAAGGCTCTAAAAAGGTACTTGATCCCTCCTTTCTTAAAACCAAGCATTATAAAGAATGGTTCAAGGATAAGTGAAGCAATCAAAGGAAAGAAGTAGCGCTCTCCCCAACACCGCAGTGTAGTAGCTATTGAAAAGGGAGCCTTCGGGTCGCCTTTAACCACGGTCGGTCAACTACAACTTATATACATATCTATATATAGATATGTATACATTTACAGATGTGTATATGTATGATTGGCATGATAGAGTGTTCACTAATGGTCCGGGACACCTGGGTTCAATCCCAGGTCGAGTCATACCAAAGACTCAGAAAATGGTACTTCATGTTGCTTTGCTTCACACTCAGAATTATAAGGTAAGGATCAAGGGTAAAGTGAAGCAATCCAGGGAAAGGAGTAGCGCCCTCCCCTGCATCTCAATATAGAAGCTATTGAAAAGGGAGCCTTCGGGTCACCCTTGACTAAGGTCGCCAACTTTACTTATATCTATATATATATATATATTTATATATATAAATATTTATATTTATATATATAAATATTTATATTTATATATATCAATATTTATATTTATATTTACTTATATCTATATATATATATATTTATATATATAAATATTTCAAAATAAATAGGTCCACAAAGATTTATTTTTCTAATTATTCATTTAACTCTTACACGTGTTTCTAGCTTCTTGCTATCGTCAGAGATAGTTTAATGATTTTGGCGATGTCGTCTTTAATTTTTATAGTGGCGACCTCTTTGGTAGGGTTGCCCGTCTTTTTAATTCTGTGATAGATTTTTGTTTCTGCAAGTGTTGATACACACACACACACACACACACACACAGACAATGACCCAGAGAAAAATACTAATAAACATTATGGCATATCATCTATGCACACATTGAGACAAAAACACACACGCGCACACTCAGAGAGAAGAAAGTAGAAGAAAGTAAAGTTTTAAAACACAACGACATTAAACAGAACTAAACTATACATGTGGTGGATAGAGAAAGAAAACTAAAATTAAATTAAAAACAAATATAAAAAAACGCAGAAACTCTCAGAAGCCCCTGACTGGAAACGGAGCGACGCATGCACAAAAAAGGAACCCCCTCGAGGAAAGAAAGAAGCCCGTTCTCTTTCGACTACGCCCAAATCTTTCTTGCTACTGGTAGAAAGCGTCATGCGTCCGTCTTTAGATGACACGTAGGCTAACCTTTCCACTAGTAGCTGCCGTCTCTTTTACCAACGTCCCATGACAAAAGCACCAAATAATGGACTCGTCAAAATCACAATTAAGACACCATATAACGAAATTAACAACTACAACTGAAAACACCGGATTTAGATATATCTCCCAAAAGCATCTAACACGTTGTTAACGCCTTGAACACCAAATTTGAATATATATATATATATATATATAGTCATCCACAGACAGATCTGTTTCGTTCTATCAGAACTCATCAGTGTGGCTAGACAGTATCTCCACGTAGCTGGGATCGAAACCCGATTGACTCAAACGCCAAGCCAAAGCTTTTAACCATTTAGCCACGAGGAGATATTAGCTACGAAGTACATTTTTAAACGGTTATGAATCACAATTACTATTGTTTACATACATCCGTTCAACGGCCGCCGAGATCTCAATTCAAATACGAAGAGACTTGCAAAGGCGCTAATGGCAACACGATTACTTCTTCGCTAGAGAACTCGACCCTACGGGGTTAGGGGAGTATATATATATATATATATATCAGACATTTGCATAATGGTTAGAGTGTTCGCCAATGGCCCAGGAGACCTGGGTTCAATTTCCAGGTCCAGTCATACCAAAGACTCAAAAAATGGTACTTGATGCCTCCTTGCTTAACACTCAGCATTATAAGGTTGGGATCAAGGGTAAAGTGGAGAAATCCAGGGAAAGGAGTAGCGCCCTCCCCTACACTTTTGTGTAGTAGCTATCGAAAAGGGAGCCTTCGGGTCACCCTCGACAATGTTCGCTAACTTTACTAACTTTACTATATACCCAAGAACGACTAACACATTTTAACACCTTGACGAGGAGACGCAACCATTTCATTTGTATTCAGGAAGAATTTTCTCACCCACTGAATGGTTTTTGAACCCAGAAATAAAGGCAAAATATAAAAGAAATCTTGGCCTCCTATCTTCTCTTCTTATCTTCTTTCTTTACAATTCTTTTACAGCTTTTATATCCAAGAAGTGAAGCCAGCAAAATAACATGTGGTAAGATTAGAATAACCCAGAATGGAGTCAGATTATCTTGAAACCCCAAATACACATACAAAGTAAAACTTTCCCAACACACAAAGATGTATAGTGGACAAACAATAAACATTATGGCATATCAAATATGAATATACACACACATATATATATATAGTTGTTAATTGGCCAACCGTAGTCGAGACCGATCTAAAGAGCCCTTTTCAATAGCTACAACACTGAATTGTAGGGGAGGGCTCTACTCCTTTCCCCAAATCGATCCTCTTACCCTTGATCCATACCATCTAAGCAAGGAGACATCAAGTACCATCTTTGAGTCTTTGCTATGACTCGACCTAGGATTGAACCCCCGTCTCCCAGATCATTGGCGACCACTCTAACCATTTTGCCGAATGTTGTTTATTGGTATTTATTTGATATCCCATCATTTCAAAATATTGCACAAGAACGTTTTAAAGTGGAAACCTCGCACAGATCGAAACCCATGCGAAGTGGGAAGGAAAAATTAATTTAATGTCAAATATATATATATATATATATATATATATATATATATATATTTGTGTACGTATGTTTATATATATATACAATTATCTAAAACATATATATATATATATATATATATATCATGACCATCATGTCGCACTACAAGCATGGATTTCTCTGATTCTCTCTTGCCATTCGTCTCTATCGTTCATCGCTCCCGACAGGTCTTCAAGACTACACCCTGTGTCCGTACAGAGCTGTTGTAGATAAGATCTTGTTAGTTGGCCAACACTTGCGTGTCCGTGAGAATGTCGCTTCTGAGTTTGTCCTCACTTCTCTAACAGTATTCTGCTTGTCTTGTTCGTCTTATTTGGACGGTTTTACAGATGGGAGGTAAGTGTCCGTACAGCTGCTGTTTTGTGGGATGTTATCACCAGGATTTGTTCCGTATAGTTCGTAGCATTCTTATGCAGTTTTCATCTCGCGTTTTTTCTCTACGCTTAGCGTCCATGTAGTGCATCCATATGGTAAAATTAACTGTAGCAGAAAGAATTTCAAATTATTGTCTGGCACAGAAATATTTTGACGGTTTTGGCCCCGAACTCATATTTTTGACCAATGAGAATATTTCATGCCATTCTGCCCGGGTTACTTCCCTGCCCCGTCTTCCTCTTCTCGCTTCTCCACTGGCTAGTAGCAGGACAAGCCAGCCAACATGACTGTTGCAGAGGCCAGATAAATATACCGGTCCCCGCAAACTTTTGAAATATAAGTGAACTAGGCAAAAATCACGAAACGAGGGTGTTGCTTCGAAAGGCCAAACTATTTTATGGCGAATCGTAAATCGGAAAAGCGTACGGTGAACAGTCACCACGACCGGATGGTGATCGTTGGAGCAGGATCTAGTCACTGGTGCAGGTCTGGATTGCTGGTACAAGACTGGTAGTCGTTGGATAGGTGGTCGCTGGTGCAGGACTGGTTTATGCTGATGCAGGAAGGTGATCGCTAATTCAGGACTGGTATCTGCCAGTACAGGAAAGTGGTCGCTGATTCAGGACTGGTAGTTGCTAGTATCTGCCGGTGCAGAAAGTGGTCGCTGGTTCAGGACTGGTAGCTGCTGGTGCAGAACTGGTAGCTGCTGCAACCGGAAGGTTTTTGCTACTGCAGGAAGGTGGTCGTCGGTGCAGGACTGGTAGCTGCTTCTGCAGGGAAGTGGTCGCCGGTGCTGGAGTGGTAGTTGCTGCTGCAGGGAATTGGTCGCCGGTGCAAGAAGGTAGCTGCAGGTGCCGTCTCAAAGGGTATTAGGTTAGACTTTCTGAATTAGTCATAGAAAGGGCTGTTAGATTGAGAGGCTGGTAGTTGTGTCTGCTGCATTCTGCCGTCTCAGGAGGTGTTGGATAGACTTTCTGAGTAGCCCTGAAAAGGGCTTTTAAGCTGAAAGGCTGGCAAATTTCCTGTGTTGTCTGCGGCTGGAATATGTATGTCGGCTTTAGGGGAAGCCTTGAGCAGTCCTCGTGGGCAGCTACTGCTAATTAGGCTTCGGTCGTAGAACGACGAGGGGAGAATCTGATTTCTCCCGCACCCTTGGCTGACGTCCAGCCAAACTGATTTGACCCGGTTTGATACTGCTGCCTTTATACCTACTGTGCGCGCAACTACGCTATGTGGTCTAAGTAGAATGACCTTGTTTATTATTATTATATAATAGTGAGAAACTTCATTCTACATCGACCATGTGTTTTTTTATTACTACCTATTTTGTCCATTAGTTGAGGACTGTCCTTAGAAAGACAGGCTGAATTTAATATTAAAAAAAGACGTCCTGTGCGGAAGGATTTGGTTCCTTACGACTCGTTCCTATATACTATTGGCTGACGACATCAGTGACTCATCACTTCTTGGAAAGGGGTTTGTTTGTTTTGTTTTTGTTTGGTTTATGAGTCGTCGGTTGACTACGATATGACAGAGCACACATTCTCTCTCTTCGCTTCCTTGCAGCAGGAAGGACCAGCCAACATGAGAGACCACAGTCACTCTTCTTCACTGGCTCACTCTCACATATTTCGAGTAGTCCGCTAAGCGCCATGAGGTGACCTCATCCAATTTATGGACCATTGGTGTCTGGGAAATCGTTCTTTCATCATTCATCTTTCCTTCTAAACCAACAGATCCTCCGAGAAATAAATTGGATAATTTCAACTCCTGCTTTGACTTCGGCATTTTAATTCCTGTCCTGACGACAGCATCTCAACTCCTGCTTTAACTTCAGCATTTTAATTCCTGTCCTGACGACAGCATCTCAATTCATGCTTTGACATTCAGCGTTTTTATTCTTTCTTAACTCAACATTTGTTCCACTACTTCCTGCAACTTATAGCACAAGGGTTCCTTTCGTCTCGAGCTGTTAATAAAACTTCCAAATCGAAAACTATCAACATCTTCGTTAACGCATTTGTTCTTCCTTTTAATATAACAAGAGGCAACAGAACTCTAGAACCTCAACTACCATTTTTGTATAAATGGTAATATCATCTGCCCTCACATGTTAAATGACTTTACTTTTGCTCGGAAGAAAATGCATTTTATTTCATCAAATAAAAATATATGCATTTATAAATATATAAATATAAATGTAAGAAATTGAATGTTTTAAATCTTATCTTTATCTTTTTCGTTTCTTCAAATAACTTACACACTTTCGTGAAGTTCTAAAAACCGAAAAGTTTAACGTCTGCAAATATTTCTACTAAGAAAATCATCATCCGAAGAACTTTTTTTTCCATATATATAAGTGCCGCGACCGGCCGACGAACGTCAACAGATCGGATTACATTTCGCCCTAGAGAAATAACATCCGGGCGCGGCCGGAAATGATGAAGCCCTTTTTCGATTTTAATCGGCCGTTACAGCTAAGAAAGGGATAAATTAATATTTATCAACATTTGCAAAACACTTCTGCCAGAAATAATTCTATAAAAATGGAAGTAATACTTTTCGCTAGCCTATACCGGGCTAAAGAAATACTTATTTTCTGCGTCCATTTTTTGTAGAAGAACTTTCTATCCACGTGGCGCGACAGAAGTGGAGTTCCCTTTCTTCCATATAAAAAGGCTTCAGGCGACGAAAATTCAGAGGTCCCCGCTCTTTTTTAGGGTGTTTGTGACCTTTCCTCTCCAGTTCTTGGGTTGCATTCGGTAGGCCGTCTTACCTCTGGGCGGTTCTGCCGGGTGTGCCTCGGCACTGGAGATTTCCTCCGGCCTCAGGGGGCCATCCCCCCAGGCTTATACCCCCTTCGGGGGGGTTGGGTTTATTGCCTGGCGCCTGAGGCGCCCCCAAAAGGGGAATGCCGATGTGGCCGAAGGTATTTTTGGCCTTGCCGGACGCGTGTGGGCTTCGGCCCTGCGACCGGGCCCACCTTAAAAACGGCCTTGTGCCATATTCGTGCGTTGGTGGGACGCTTCGATAAATACAGAGGTCCCCGCTCTTTTTTAGGGTGTTTGTGACCTTTCCTCTCCAGTTCTTGGGTTGCATTCGGTAGGCCGTCTTACCTCTGGGCGGTTCTGCCGGGTGTGCCTCGGCACTGGAGATTTCCTCCGGCCTCAGGGGGCCATTCCCCCAGGCTTATACCCCCTTCGGGGGGGGGTTTATTGCCTGGCGCCTGAGGCGCCCCAAAAAGGGGAATGCCGACGGGGCCGAAGGTATTTTTGGCCTTGCCGGACGCGTGTGGGCTTCGGCCCTGCGACCGGGCCCACCTTAAAAACGGCCTTGTGCCATATTCGTGCGTCAGATGCATCGACTAGTAAACAAAGCGGGGCGTCTGCTTTCGGAAAAACCAACATCGTCGCTTCGGCCAGTAATTGTTTCAGTTTCGAAAAAGAACTTAGCTCCTGTTCAGTTAGAGTTATGGTCTCGTTCTTTTTCGTTCGGTGTCGGAGAAGGTCACTGAGTGGCTGGGCCGTTTCTGCACAGTGAGGGAGGAACCGCCGGTAAAAGTTAATTAAACCGAGGAATTCCCTGAGCTTTCGTAAGGAAGTTGGTGCAGGGTAGTCAATGATGGATTTAACCTTCTCGGGCAGAGGGCGGATTCTGTCCTTATCTATGACGTGACCGAGGAAAGCTAGAGAAGTAGCTCCGAACTCGCATTTGCTGGGGTTGACCACTACACCATATTGCGTCAATCGCTGAAATAGTTGATGTAGATGTCGCGTGTGTTCTTCCTCGGAAGCACTTGCTACCAACAGATCGTCTATATACGCGTATACGACGGGTAGACCTCGTATAACTGCGTCAATGAAACGTTGGAAGGTTTGGGCAGCATTTCTAAGACCAAACGGCATCCGAAGAAATTCGAATAATCCGAATGGTGTGGTGATTGCCGTTTTTGGAATGTCTGCCGACGCGACTGGAATCTGGTTATAAGCTCGCACAAGATCAATTTTGGAGAAAATGGACGTTCCGTGAAGTGAGCCGGAGAAGTCGTGCAGATGAGGAATCGGGTAATTATCCGGGGTGGTGCAGCTATTAAGTGCCCGGTAATCTCCGCAAGGGCGCCAGTCATCGGCCGTTTTCTTAGGAACCATGTGAAGTGGGGAGGACCAACTACTACTGGATGGGCGGATGATCCCGATGTCCATTATGTGTTGAAACTCCTGTTTAGCCACTTTTAAACGATCCGGTCTGAGTCTCCTGGGTCGAGCTGCGACAGGTGGGCCCTGTGTCTGAATGTGATGAGTAATATCATGTTTGATGCGGTTATCTCGAAACACAGGTCGGGTGATGTCAGAGTACTGCTTGAGGATGTCCGCGTACCGGTTGGTTGTAGGCTGGAAGACAACAGGGCTGATTAACGGCGTTCGGGTGGCTATACCACGCACAGTGAGGCCTGTAGTGTTGTCGACTAATCGTCCTCGTTTTACGTCGACTAAGAGGCCGAAGTGGTGCAAAAAATCTGCTCCTAAAATAGGGGTTGGTAACTTCGCTACGACAAAAATCCACTGGAATGTACGTCGGAATCCCAAGTTCAAAGTAAGGGATTTCTCGCCGAATGTTGGGATAGGGGAATGGTTTACGGCCTGTAACTGTATCGTGGTTGGTGTGCGTTTTTCTCGCACCAATTTTACGGGGATGACGCTGACTTCCGCACCGGTATCCACCAGGAAGTGAATGCCGGTTGTATGGTCTCTGACATAAAATGTGCGACCCCTTCGGGCAGGGCAAGGCGTGTCGGTCGCTCTTACCACCTGGCTTTCTCGTTTCCCGGTGGTGAAGGGGTCGACTGTTTATATGAACAGGGACTCTCACACTTGCGTGCCTTATCGCCGAATCGTTGATGGTAGTAGTAATAACTAGGTCGGTCCCGACTATGAGAGCGGCGACGGCCAAAGTGTTGATTGTGGTTCTGTCGCGGTTGGTCCCTAGTGAAGGCCCGTAACTGGTCTGTGAGGGTCTGAATTTGTCACGCTTGCTGCTGGGTTAGAGCTCGTAGCTCTGAGCTGTCAGGGGTCGGCTTGCTGCTGGGTTAGAGCTCGTAGCTCTGAGCTGTCAGGGGTCGGCAGGAAAGGGTTGGTTGAAGATTGCGCCTGTGTCACCGGGGCTACGGTAGTTGTAACTTCCATGATCCTGTCCGCTAACTCGGCTAGTTCTTCCACTGGTGTGTTTTCTCCGGCGGAAGCGAGGATCATTTGTGCGTTTGCCGGTTATCGATTGACGAACAACTGTTTTAGGATGTCTGGCTGAAGTGGGTTTTCGCCCATCAGCTGTTTCATCCGTCTCAACAGCTGCGATGGCCTTCTGTCGCCTAGTTCCTCGTCCACGAGAAGCTGGCGTAGGCGTTTCTGTTGTGAGTCGGAGGTTCGTCTAATCAATTCGGCCCGGAAAGTGTCGTACGGGATCGTATCAGGCGGAGCCATGATGTAGTCCCTGACTTCTGCCATCACCTCGTGAGTGAGTGATCCAATGATGTGGTTCAGTCGTGCTGCGTCGCTGCGTATCCGGTGCGTGACGAATTGAGCTTCGACATGTGCGAACCACAAAATGGGATCGTGTGTCCAAAACTGCGGTATCCTGAGAGCTGACTGGGTAGCTGGCTGTGACAATAAGGCGTCCATTTCTGTGTTTTCAATGGTGTTTTTTTCTTTGACATTACGTGGTCGAAGTCACCAATTGTCGGGATATATTTGCGAGATGTGTCACAAGTATAAAATAAAGTTTGGAGGCAGTACGTGTTCCTCGCAAGTAATTTCCCTAACAAAACAAAAACAAAATCTGAATAACTATAAAATAAAGGTTTATTATTCAGCTGGAATATTGTACCAAAGAACTCACAATGTTGTTGTTGTCGTTGTTGTTGTCGATTTCGCTTTTGGTGTAAGTGGAAATGGCAATGTCTTCGCTAGACAGCGTGGCGTCTCTCGTGTTTTAGTGGGTGAGGGAGCAGTCCAGTAGCGTAACGTAGGTTCCTTGTTGTTAGCGGCGAGACCTCTGTTGAATTGGTCAATCGCTTTCTTTTATAACTCCTAAGAGGATCAAAACGGGTATGAATGTTTTTTTTTTGGTGGGGGGGGGAAGTACTTGATTGGTTAAAAAATCTATGGGTGCGAATTTTGTATATTGTAGTTTGGATCCTTTTTTCTAGAATGTTCTAATGTTTGTTGATTGGCTTAAAAATCTATGGGCGCGAATTTTGTGTATGTTGTTTGGATCCTTTTTTTCTAGAATGTTCTAATGTTTGTTGATTGGTTTAAAATTGTGAGTGCGATGTTTGTGTATGTATATGAAATTTACGCTACAGCTCCTACATCGAAGTGTAGAGGAACGCGCTACACCTTTCCCTGGATTGCTCCACTTATCCTTGATCCGTACCTTATAATGTTGTGTGTTAAGCAAAGCGGCATCAAGTACCATTTTTGAGTCTTTGAAATGGTGTTTCAGGTCATTATATATATATATATATATATATATATATATATATATATATATAAGAGAGAGAGGGGGGATTTGGCATTAAATAACCTACAAGGGTTAATATTCCATCAAAGACAACCAACCAACTAAAGAAAACATTTGACTATATGCGAAAAAATCAAATAAAAGTTGTTAAAAACTTGTCATTTGTTTTTATTTTAATGAAATATTCTTAAGAGAAAGATTACTGCCAAAATATACATGTCAGGACGATAGATAGATAGATAGATAGATAGATAGATAGATAGATAGATATGAGAGGATAGGATAGGATAGGGATTAGTGTTTGAAAAGAAGCGGTGATGGCGAAAGACATTTTTCCTGTAGTCTTCGAAGTAACAACTCTCCCTCACCGCCTTTTTTTAAAAACAAAAATAGTCGTAAATGTTTCGTAGCAACAGGGGCAGACAACTCCGGAAAACTGTTATGCGCATGCGTAAAACACACTAAATCGTTTGTTGTCAAGGAAGCCAGCCATGAAGGTAAATTTGTTTAGATTGTGAAATACGTGAGAATTTTTAAATGATTTTCCCTTATTTATTTTAGTATTCTTATTGCTCTACGGTAGGATGTGATATTTTTCTAACTAACAAAGTACTTTTAAAAAAGTAACCTATTTTTTAAAAGCTTTTTTTTTTTTTTTTCACATAGCATACTTTTGTTTTACGTAAAAAAAAAGAAACTTTTTTTAAAATGTGAATAAAGGGCTTTTTTGTTTCAGAAATAAGTGTAAACTGTTTAAGTTTAAAAATTAATGTTAAATGTTTATGTATTTATGAAAAAACCGTTTCGGAATCAAATAGAAATAACTTGTTGAATGTTAACATTAAAAAAAAAATAAATAAATAAATAAAAAGAAGTCGAACAGGATAATTTAACAACGACCATCAAAATCGCTTTTATAATGAAAGAAATAAACGTTTGAAAATAATTTAAAATTCAAACAAAATTTAAGTTGTTATCCAAATGTTTACGTTTTTGAATTATTTTTTTTTAGTTTTCATAGATTAGTTCTGCGTAGATTTTAATAGAAAACTTTTTAATTGTTTTTGACAATGAAAAACTTGTTCTGTTTAAATCTGTAAAAAGAAAAAAAAATCAACAAAACAAAGTGCTTGTAATAAAGAATTTTTTTTTTCTATTTCTGTTGAAATGTATCAAATATCAGGTATCGAAAAGAATTTTTAAAAAGTTCTGATAAATAAAAAAGAAAACTAACTTTATAATTGAAATTTGATATTACTCTCCCTTCAGTTGTAATATGTCAATTTGATTAATTTGCAGTGGGTTTTTAAACTTTTTCTAAATTGGAATCAATTATACCCCCCAACCTCACAAGAACGTGCCTGGAAGTCTATGCTGTATGTCACCCAAATCACTGAGTGGGTTTCACATTGATAAAACACACACAAACTCATACATAGTTCATGTTTATAGTATAGATGATATTTTTAGTAATAGATGGTCTTTTGTTTTAATGATTAAGTGTGAAAAGTACACCAGTTCGAGTTTCATTGAGTGCCCCATTCATTTAGCCTTGTACCACATCTAAGCAAAAATGCTTAGTAAATTACTACACTTGGTACTCATTCCAATAACCTATCCTTGGCAGCATTTGGCTTTTTTTTTTATCTGGTGCCAAAGAAACTTTAAAATGTGACTGGTCAATTAGTGAGAGTGTGGGGTTTAAAGGCTGAAGGTCGGGGGCAATGGGCAAGGCTGTGTTGCCGTTTGAATATCTGACTACATATTTTGGTTATTTTATTTTACCCCCACATTGGTTAGTCGGTGTAATGCCTTGCCCAAGGAAGTCCCAAAAGAATTATACAAAAGAAAAGACAGCAACAGATAAGAGACGAAGATGTTTCTTTTATACTTTCCTTTATTTACTGGGTTCAACAACCATTCCATGGATGAGGAAGTTTTTCCTGAATACATTGAAATCGTTGAATCCCCCAGTTAAGGTGTCAAAAATACGTTAAATCGTTTCATGTATGTATTTGTCCTCATTTGGTATTTCGGGCTTCCATAAGGGTTAGTTTTCTTTTGGAAGTTTGTCAAAGTCCAATAAGAGTTAGTTGATAGTTCATTTGTAGGTCTTGTATATTTCAGCATAATGCTGACCGAGAGAGAGCTACTACAGGGTGAAAGGGACTAACCAACGCTACATCCAAAGATGTATGCGTGGTGCCCAGACACCAGAAAGCAACAATGTTATCAAAACGCTGGTCACTGCCTGAAAGAGAAAGAAAAGCTGGTCCTCTTTGTCAAGAGGATGCCTTTTTTCTTTTTACGCATGCGTCATCCCTTTTTCCTGTTAGGGACCTCTGGGAGTTTCTGCAAATTTAATAATTTGTTTTTTATTATTATTATTATTATTATTTTATTTTTTTAAAAAATTTTATTTATTTATTTATTTATTTATTCGTTCCCTACAAGAGTTTGCCTCCTAAAAATTTTGTTAAGTGGGTTTCATGTCTATAAAACATGTGTGCATGTGCATGCACACACGCACACACTGTTCATTTTTGCATAATATTAGGGTGAGTCAAAAGTTTTGCAATATTTTCTTATCACAAGACTGAAGCAGTTCAGGCAGTAGTTGAAAATATTGTGGTAGTTGATGTGCTGACATGTTGTGCACTGTTTGATTGTGTGTGTGATTTGTAAGCCACACAGATTAATGTACAATTTGGGAACGTATGCTTTGAGTTCAAACTGGGCCATAACATCACTTAAGCCACCAAAAACATTTGCTTTGTGAAAGATGAAAGCACAATTGATCACATCCATCCATCTATCGTTTTAAGTTAAGGCCCAGAACCAACTATAATCTTAATGCCAGCTGCAACTCTGCAGAGGGATAAGATCTCTCTCTCCTTCCCCTACCAACAAGTGTCTTGGATATGGCACGGAACAATCTAATGGTGAGGTTCCAGTAATGCTGGAGCTTTGGGGAATGTGGAGTACCCTTTCATTGCCATTGCTCACAGATCCACTTTGACTTGTAGTGGTAGCACCTGATAGGGTCTTATCTATGGGTCAAATAGAACTAAATGGTGTACTTATGCTAAACTGAAATAGAAATGCTTTTGACAATTAAACTGTAAAATCATGCTAAACTGTTTCAAATAGAACTGATTATTTGTATAAAAATGGATTTGGTATTAAATAACCTACAAAGGTCGATATGCCATAAAATCTAATCAACCGACCTTTCTACTTTGCTATGAAATTCTCTGATATTTTAAAATTGTTTTCTTCTTGACATATCAACATTTATTGGTTATTTAATGCCAAAGCCATCCTTGTAGAAGGATAATAGATAATATCTTTTAACCCATATAAGTTGAGGAATAAAAGATACCAATTCTAAATGAGTTCAAAAACTTGATTTTTAATGTTAATTTAAGGTGAAATTTTAAAAACAGTTTGATCTTGGAAAATCAAAACATTTGAAATTTTCATCCCCTCCCTCAAATGGTCAGTCTTGTTGTCTATCATTTTTAGTTGGGCCCCTGATCAGTCAAGTTGTCAGATTTTTGACAGCTTTGTTCAAAGGAGAGTCTAATGTTATCAAAAGTTTGAAATTGGAAAAGAATAGCAATACTGAGCATTGTATTTTGGGGCATTTTTGAGTCCTCACCAAACTAAGATTTATATAACCAAAGGAAATTGATGTTAATTCTATTTTGTTGACCCCCCCCTCACACATATACAAGTATAGTTTAATTTTTTGCTTCCATAGATATGGTGAGCAAGGTCAGGTAGAGCTGGTAGTAAGTCTGAGCTTGCTCATTAAATATTTTTGTAATCAGTGCAAAATACATATGATAATTTATAAGTTGGATTTATACATATAAACAAAGTCTGTCATCTATTGTGCTCTCTTTTATCTTTTCCATATAAAAATATAAAGGTGTTTGTGGTAAGGTCCCTCGTGATTGTAAACCCAGGCCATATAGCTTCACTGGTTATCCCCTCTTCTCAGCCCTGGTCTCCTGTTGTCTTCTCTCTTTCCAATTCCTGGGGGGAGGGTTCTCTTATTTTTTTCTCTTCATTTATTCTCACTTTTCTAGTACTTTCTTTTCTGCCTTCCTTTTCTATTTGCTTCTCTTTCTCCTCTTTTGTGTTTTGTGGGCTTTCTTCCTTTTATTCCCATTTTAAATTGTTTTTGTTAGTACTACTCACCAAGTCTGGAAATTGATAAAATTAGATATTCATTCAAAATATTTATTAATTTTTCGGGTTTTTTGATGAGGTTATAAGAACTCTGGATAAAACTGAAGTTGTTTTCCTTATCTCACCCTCAGTTTAAACAGGGCAGTTACCCATAGTAAATAAGCAATAAAACATCCTTTAAATATGAATAATCATTCTAAACTTTAGTGACTTCATGTCTTATTTTTAATAATGGCTGTCTTAGAACCTATTTGTAATATGAGTAAGTGCTGCCAGTATAAAGTAGCTGCCACCAATTTTGAAATGTTTTCATCTAGCATTTTTGTAATCAGTGTCAAATGCATATGATTTATATTATCATCACCCTCAGCTACTAACATTGAGAATATCAGATTGAAAAAAACGTAATGTCACCTCTATCATTGATGAAGGGAATTTTTCACCATAACCAGTAGTGAATCATGGCATTGCCAATTTTGTCAGCTAATGGAATTTTTCATTACAAACTCAGTGGCTATTTTGATGACAATTAATTCTGTTTGTTCTTACTGTTGAATATAACAAGTAATATTTGCAAACTTCTCTTAGTTGTGTAATAACCTCTTTCATTATCACACAAAAATTAAAGAAAAGCTTCGGTCCAAAAGTCTGACATATGATAACCTGGTACATCTTCACTATAAAATCAGCAGTCAGTTATAGTATTGATATTTGGTGGCTGGACATCAACTTAAGGTGAAAGAAACTTGATCTTTTCACTAGTAAGAAGAACTGGTGACCAGATATCTTTCCTCAGCCACCAGTGGCCAACACAGAGGTCCAGTGAAGTCAGCAAGCCAACCTTCACTTTGACACTCCTTTTCAGGTTCAAATTTTTAAGGATTACCTTATTTACAGCTCTTTTCAGGATAGTAAGACTCACCAGCACTATGTGGACATAGCGAGACTGTTATGCCGATGTCTCCAGACAAGCACATTAGTATTGCCACTTCTCCTGATAAGTAACAACATTGATTCCTGTTGCCCAGTCAGCTGGGGCAGTAGAATACAGTGACTGCTTCTCCGTAGAGTGGTGCCCCCCACTCCAACAAGTGTCCTGGATATGACACTAAACAATCTGATGGTGAGGTTCCAGTAATGCTGGGGCTTTGGGGAATGTGGAATACTCCTTCATTGCTAACAATCTTGGGTCCACTTTGGCCTGGAGTGGTAGCACCTGATAGGCTCCTATCTATCGGTCAAATAGAACTAAACTGTGTTGTTTGAAATAGAACTGTTTTTAACAAAACCTATACTTACACTAAACTGAATTGTTTGAATTAGAACTGTTTGATTAAACTGAATAGCTTGAAATAGAAATGTTTCTGACAATTAGACTGTGTACTTATACTAAACTGAATTGTTTGAAATAGAACTGATTATTTGTGTAAAAATGGATTTGGCATTAAATGTTGAAATTTGTAAATTTGATAGTTAATGTCTGCTCAAATATGATTGGCTGTTTTGAGGTAATGCTGTTAGCCCCCACCCCTACTATTATTTAAGTGAGGCCTGCCTGGGTCTGGCCTCTTTTGTTTTTTTTTTCAGCATGAACAGAAGACTCTGCTTGGCTCACTCCTTTTGCTTTGTTTATTTGCCTTCGTTTTTAGGCAGTTTTTTCTTAAGCAAGGTCGCTTGAGCAAAATAGGCCTATTTAGTCACTATAGGCTAAGCCTCTTTTTCCTACTGGGTCTTTAGTGTTAGTTATTGAAACAATAAACCTACTGGAGGCTATTTGTGGTTTTGGTATGCTGTTCCCTTCAAAAGAGTCAAAGGTCTGGAGGCGGTATTATTGGACTTTTTACCAACAAAGGAAGCTATTGTCTCTGTCAGAAGATGTGGTAAAAGCCTCCATAGGCTCAACAGAAGAAAATCAGAGTTGAAACAGAAAGATATTCATCTAAGAGGAGGAAGTGGTGGTCTACTCTAAGTTCACTTAAAGAAATAGTAAACTTTGTTTTCAACAAGTCTACATAGGAAACTAGAAGACGGTTGTCTAGGTTGATTCTACACAAGAAGGAGATACCGAGAAAAGAATAAACCCTAAAAACGGGTTTCCAAAGGAACTTTGACATAAAATATCAAAAAATGGTGTTTTATCATTAACAAAAATTAAACCTACAGGTGGTTGATGGCATTGCTTTGAGCAAGTTATATTTCTTTATATCCTTTTTTTTTTTTTTTTATTATAATATTGTCGTTTCTTTGAATGTATGTTATTTTTGTTACCTTAAATTCGATTTTTTTTTTTTTCAACAAGCATAGGGAAAAATATGCAAAGCCAGATTTTGTAAAGTTTATTTCTCTTGAAATAAATTACTTTATGGAAACTGGTTGTTTTTGTTTTGAAGAAATATAGACATGCTTCTCTTTCAGGTAACAAAAGTTAGCTTTCTCACCTCCCGTTTTTATCTCCTTTATCTTTTATACATTTCTCTGTTCCTTCCTTAGCCTGACAGTTACTACTAGATAATTTCTTGGGCTGGGCAGAGATAAAGCTTTGCATATTTATTGAATTGAGCACATTTCTCATACCTACAAAGGTTGATAAGCCATATATTCCTGCACATCAGCAACGTCGACTTCTTTGGAGAATCAGCTATGATGATCTTTGAAGCAGAACAGCTATGCTCTGCGACACTGGTCACATAACCTGGCTTTCAGGCTACAACCTTATTTCATGAGCAGATTACACAGCTCGGACCAACAAATACTTTATTGTTGGTATTATTTGCCAAATAGGATTTAGCATTTTAAATTTACACTTGTCTTTGTCATCTTTGCCTAGTTTGATCACATCACTTCATTTAAAAAAGTTTGCAGGATCAACATATCTATCAGGCTCTACAGCAATGTTTAGGTTGCGTATATACAGATATGTGTAGTGTATATTGTCACGTGGTCTCCCACTGAGAGAAGAGAAATAAGGAATTAATACTATCCCTCCGTGTTTGAATTAGCAGGCCATCAAAGGCTGACCGCTAAAAAGAGGAATCTAGGTCAATTCCTCAAGTAATAAATCCAGGTCAGAATGAAAGCCAACAGATGTTTGCACTCTGTGACCGGGTCAAAGAGATAGTAGTCCTAAAGAATCGCCTGACAGGGAAGAAGAAGATAGAAGCTAAATGATTGGCTAGAATCCCAAAGAAGAAATAGCCCCCTTCTTCCGTCAGCGGAAATAGGGGTAAAGAAAATCAGTTTTGAAGATGAGGTCGCTGTGAGTGGACGCTGGATCTCGCGCCAAACTCCAGGTGAAGAAAGCGGAAAGAATCTTGGACAAGAAGAACCTATGCCTTCAAGCCAGAGCATTATAGATATATAAAATCCGTCAACCCGTAAAAGAGAAAATACTCTCCAAAGGAACCTGTCGAAAAGATAAGTAAACATTAAGACTGTTTCTCTCTACACCCAATTATATACTCTCTTTCTCTCCCAATTTAAAGAAAGACTAAAGAAAAGGAAAAAAGACATTTATAGTCATGTATTCTCTGCTGATAATATAGCCGACAAGTTGAATATGTGTGTCTGTGTGTATATTAAAAAGATTGTTATATTTTAATGTCCCCACGTGTTGGAGTTTGTTCATTGTGTCGTCTGCTGTCAAGTTACTATTTCATGTTTCTTTTTCAGCTTCTTTCGCCTCGTGTTATTTTCGCCTAAATTGTCCTATTCTTTCCTTTAAAAATATTATACAGGAAACCGGAGTTGTAGACTACTATAATTGATATTATTACATCTAAACCTAGAGGTCCATAGCTTCCATTGTTCTAGGGGTAGGAAGAGCTAGTGGCCTTGGTGGGTGTGTGTGTAATGTGAAATTTGGAAACCCCTTGCCAGCGGCGGTCAGTCTAGCCTCAAATTAACCCCCACATAATATGCCAGTTCCTATATGCCCGAGAAAGGACTCTGAACATGGACTTATTCTACGAGGGATCAAGTGGAAGACCGCCCCGTCTTCACACGTGCGAAAAAAAAAAAACTCCCCGTTTGGTGAAAACAATATTTAAATGCACCAGTTCCCATACGCTTTTAAACGGTTGCTCATCCGGGGATCTTTTTATTTTAATTTGCCGTCCCAATATGAGCTACTCTTATTTGAATTTTCCCTACAAAAGATATGAAAAAGATGTTTGAAGTATGTCCCCCATGCAGAATTGTAAACCCGGGCCATGTAGTTGCCCTATTGGCTTAGAATATGTCAACTGTATCATATTTACCAACCCCTCCGCTCAGGCAGGATATGACACAAGGTCAATTTTTAAGCGGAGTTTAACAGGTTTGAATTCAGAGTTATCCTTCTCCTAGACTAGTTGCCTCACCAAGGCTGAAGAACCTAGTGTACCCTACTACTTTCCCATAGCTGGAGGGAGAATAATTGGATTCATAGCTTTCCCAAGGGTATTAGTGCTATGTGAAATGCAATCAGTCTCGTCCAGGATTTGAACTCGTGTCGCCGTGTCTATTTCCTACAACGATAACCATTACACCACGGGCACCTCCAATATGCCAACTGTATTATCTGCAGAAGAGTAAGACTTCCTCAAAAGTAGTATCCTGCGTATGACATTAAACTTCATTTGATAATGAGGCTCTAGTTCTGGAGTTCTGGGGAGTGTAGAGTATTCCCTCCTTGCCATTACTCCCAGGTCTACTCTTACTCAGAATTTAAGGTCCCATCTATGGCTCAAATAGAATTATTTTATCATTCACTATACTTAAAAACCATTTAATTGTATGCAAACAAATGATTAATGTTAAATTGAATTATTAGTATTACATAGCAGTGCTTGAAATCATTTAACTGTGTAAATGAATGAATAATATGTGACTGATTTTTGGATCATTCTCACTACTCTATAATTGATCTATAAGTTTTGGTTATTAACCATTACTCTATGAATAGGGGCCTAAGCCGATTTGTTGTTATTGTTTCTACACACTTGTAAGTTTAACAGTATATCTTTCTTTAGATAAAGAATTGTCTATCATTATTATAATTAATTTTGATTAGTTGCTTTTTATTGCAACTCACTCAAATCATTAGGAACAGCGTCTACTCTCTATTACTGTCTCTTAAAAGTACTGTTCCTTGCTGTTGTAGAAAGAATGAGTTGGCTGGATTGTGATAAAAAGCAACTGAAATTAAAAGATGAAAGAAAATAGAAAAAATTAATAATTTGCAGTGATTGCTGCATTGACTTGTATTTCTGATGCTCTTTCCTGTAGTAAACTTAGTTTTTCATGTTTTGTTAATTCTCTAGGACTCCCTTGTTTTTGACATACAACTCTACAGTTTTCTTATATTATTTCTTCAAAGAAAATATATTTGAGAATTTCCTGCCGTCTTTCTTCTAAATAATGATGTAAAGAATTAAGTAATGATAAAACTGAAATTCATTTAAGTTTGGAGATATTTTTATCAGGTGTTGAAGAGGAGAATTAAAAAAAAAAGAAGAAAAGTTCATATAAATAAGGAAAATTAACTCTGTAAATAAAATTTGATTTTACTCTTCATTTACTCAGATTAATTTGCGGTGAATTTTGCAACTTGCAACTTTTTTTTTCTTGAATTGGAATCAATTATACTCCCCCTCTCCACCGCTACTACTCTCACAAGAACTTTCCTGAAAGTCTATGGTGGATGTCACCCCAATCATTGAGTGGGTTTCACATCTATAAAACCCACACATAGTTCATGTTTATAGATGATATTTTTAGTAATAGATATATATGGTTATTTGTTTTAATGAATAATTGGGAAAAGTACACCTGGTATCCATTCCAATAATCTATCCTTGGCAACATTTGTTTTTTTTTTCTTTTTCTTTTATTTTCATCTGATGCCAAAGAAATAATAATAAAAAAATATTGAAATGGGTAAGGGAAACTAATGCTGTAATTAAAATTCAATATGACTCTCCCTTTATTTTAATCTGATAATCAGGTCAATTTGTGAGTTTTTGCCCTTTAAAAATTTTGACTGGTTTTCATGTCTATAAAACGTGAATGGGCACATACAGTTTATTTTTTATATAATAATTATAATAATAATAAAAAGAAATTTATTTAAAAAGATAATTATAATAATAATTTGACATATAAGAAAATTCAACAGATTTAAACCTATTATCCCCAATGGTCCGGGAGACCTGGGTTCAATCCCAGGTCGCGTCATACCAAAGACTTTAAAAATGGTACTTGATACCTCCTTGCTTAACACTCGGCAATATAAGGTACGTATCAAGGGTAAAGTGGAGCAATCTAGGGAAAGGAGTAGCATCCTCCCCTACACCTCAGTGTAGTAGCTATTGAAAAAGGAGCCTTCTGGTCGCCCTCGACTATGGTCTCCAACTTACATCCATACTGACCTTTTTCAAAACAAGTGTAGATGTGCAATCATTCGTGCGCATAAAGAGGCATATCTTTATTAAAAAGTGAAAATATTTGGATTCTCTCCTATTTCTTTGTATTTGTAGGAGTTATTCTCCTTGTCCGAGGGGGACAATGGAAACGGACCCATCAAGTTTTGCTGGCAACGAGGCAATGGTAACTACCTTGTTATCTCTGGGTAGGTCACTTTTGACTTGTATTTGGTATTTTTACTATGTCACTTCTAAATCCTTTGCATACACCTACCTACCTGCTATTTGGTGAAAAAAATCCAATAATGAGTTTACATCATAACATGACAAGTTTTTAACCTATATTTTTGCACAGTAACTTAAAAACAGATTTTTTATATATATATATATATATATATATATATAGTTGCATCTGTTTTGATAAATACTTTTGACTTATAACTCAGAAAATAGATGCCATTGAGTATTAAAATCATGAGTTTAGAGTTACAATTTTTAAAATAATATTTTAAATGTTAACAAAAAATTCCTTAAATAAAAGAATATCACTGAATTCTGAGATTCTTTTATCCAAATCCAAATTTTTATTGATCCTCTTAAAATTTAATATTTTTAGAGGATCAATAAAAATTTGGATTAAGATTTTGTTGCTTTTCTGAAAATTATTAACTAAAAAATTGTTCTGTAACTGAACATGAATTGTAAAAAATAAAAATTTATTGGAGACCAAAAAAAATCATAAAAATGTTTTAAACCTTTCACCAGTTGAGGCTTGCATGTTTTTATAAAACTAAAGAAGAAGAATAAAAAAAGTCATGAAATAAAAATACTTTTCATTTAAATTAATGGGCAAAATCTGTCAACTATAAAGATGCATTTTTACTTCTTTGCTCAATTCCTTCTTCCCCTTTTTTATCTCGCTCACTGGTGTTCCTAAAATCCTTTTAGTTTAATCATGGATCTGGTATTTCTAGTATAAAAACAGATTAATTATAAAAACCAAATATATCGCCAAAAGCTGAAGTTTGGCTTTGCTTGATTAATTTCAAACATCCCTCAGGAAAAATAAGGTTTTATGTTATCTAATTTATCATAATTAAAAAATTTTTTATTTTTATTTATTTTTTTATATTGTCAATTTTTCATTTTCTTTTTTTTATTTATTTATTTATTTTTTTCAAATTTTCAGTGCTGATAATGTGGTGAGAATATTTGATCGTCATGGTCTCTTGAAAGATACCATTCCTTTGCCTGGGTGAGGGTTTTTCAAAAATTTCATTTCATTCATCAATATGATCAATCTTTAGTATTATTACTAATTTTAACAAGTCTTTTTCTTGATTTTTAATCACCCACATGGAAGAATTCTTTATTTTCTTTACCAACTGCTTTACCATTCAAGCTATGAGATCAGCAGTGTTGCAGTCATCCAAATAACACTTATATCTAACATGTTACATTGTAAAAAATTCCTTGTGTGGTAAATTCATCATATGCTAAATTTATTGTCAGTAAGTAAATACATCATATGTAAATTATTTATGGCAAATTCAGAATTTAATCATTGCTTTTAAGAATTTGATAAAAAAGGACAAGGTTTAGAGAAACCCTATAAGAGTAATGAATCTGATACAATGAATTTACCTAAAATCCTTATCTTATACTTCTTTCAGAAAAAACTCAAAAACCAAGCTTCCATACGTCAAAAGGGGATGTAAGCTTGATTCTAACTGGGTGCTTATCTTTTATTGCTGTTCTTTGCTATCATAGAATTAATGATTCAAGTGAGTTGGGATTAAAAAGCAACAATAATTAAAAAGATAAAGAAAAAAAAAGCAATGGAATTGCAGACTAAAGAATAAAAATCTCCAAAAAACTGTATAAATAATTCAGAAGTATTTTTTAGTCTACAAATAGCCAAATGGTTTTTATGTAGGGCGACCAATTTTGCTATACAAACTTACTGTATCCAAAAGAAGGCTTTTACTGCCTTAAAGAAACAAGCAGAAAGATGTATTCTAAAAACAAAATAACGACAAAATTTGATGATATTCATTCATTATATATTATACGATTTTGTATATACTGCCCAGCACAAGGATTGAACCCTCAGCTAATATGAATTAATGCTTTGCTGTTGGATTGACCTACCTCAGTTGTTGGTTATAATGGGCCATGGTATTTCTCGTAGGAAGAGAGCATTCAGTTAACTGGTGAATCCATGATGAACCACTTCAACATTGGTGGTATGTAGATATATTCAACAGTAACTCATTAGAGTGAATTTTTAGGACTTATAAACTTGATGTTCTTAGAATTAATTTTTTATTTATTTATTTATTTTTTTTTGAAATTTTTTTATTGCGGACTTTTTGTCCTCATCTTGGTAGGGTTTTATTTTTTTGTGTGTTTCTTCTCACTATATTTCAGCCAAATTTCACCTCTGGCCTTCATCAGGTGATTAACCGCGACCTTGGATAGGAATGCTGAGTCTTGTGACCGTATCCCCAGTAATTACTGGGGTGCGTTAGATAACAACTATGGAAGGCAGCAATTACTGGGGATACGGTTACAAGACTCAGCATTCCTATCCAAGGTCGCGATTAATCACCTGATGAAGGCCAGAGGTGAAATTTGGCTGAAACATAGTGAGAAGAAACACACAAAAAAAAAGTTACCAAGATGAGGACAAAAAGTCCACAATAAAAAAAAAAAAAAAAAAAAAAAATTAATTCTCAAATTAAGAAGCCTCATCTCAAAAGGATTCCCAATAAAGACAATTAACGTTCTTACTTGACGAGGATTAATACTATCATGTGTGTTTTTTTTTTTTTTTTTTTTTACCTGCGCTTATATTCAGATTTTTTGGGATCTAATTTTGTATCATACCTAAGATATTAAAGAGAGTAAAACCACCCAGATGAAATCAGCAGATTCTAGGACCCCCCAATAATATACAAATTATTTCTCTTACTAAAACCATTAAAAATTAATAATTAGGTTTATAGGTGGCTATTCAAGCTGGATATATAATTCAATTATGTAGAATTATTGTTAAGTTAGGATTGTTACTGTTGAATAGCGTAATGGTTATAGGCATTGATTCCCTAAGTTTCTAAGGAGACAATCATCTGGAGGTTGCAGGTTCAATTCTGACTGCAGGTGCGTAACAATACAGGAATACTTAACACTTGTACCTGGTTAAGGCTAACGGAATCAGAACAGGCGACCCCTGCAGATTCAATAAAGGACGTAGTTCGAAGTTCCCTGTAGGTTCCCGTGTTTGACAAAAACCTGAAGAAGGCCGGAGGACATATCAGCCGAAACGTTGTGGAAATAATGATAAAGATGAAGACAATAGTCCGAAAATCCTTAGTGATAAAAATCATCAAGCTTCATCTCAAATTTAGACAACTGAACTAGATCCAATCGTGAAGTTCCACTATTGAAGCTTTAGGGGCATGTGATGTCACTTCTTTCCTGCTATTTTCCCCATGTTCACTTGCAGTGGTGTAGTACCTGTTAGGGTTTTATCTATGGTTCAACTAAATCTATTTGAAAATCATTAGTATTGGATAAGAATACTTGAAACCATATAATTGTGGAAATTATTTTTATTTGATAAAAATACTTAAAACTATAAAATTGTGGACAAATTATTAATATTAGATAGAATTGCTTGAAACCATATGTGTGAAAATTATTGTATTAAGAAAAGTTAATGAAAATTATACTTGTTTAAAAATTATTATCCTTAGTTACTTGAAACCCTAAAACTGCTTGGAAAAAAATAAGACTGACTTCAGTATTAAATAATGGTTGTAATGCTGGAAAACCAACCAACCAACCAACCATCTTTTAAAATTTTGTAATTTAAATTCTGTATGGATTTCTTCTGTTTATTGTTTATTTTCAAGAGAACCCCTCCTATTTTTACATGAGGGACAATATTGTTTCAATGCTAAAGCCTTCTCTTGAATACAGTAAGTTTGTGTTGTAAATTTGGTTGCCCTACATAAAATCATTTGGCTATTTGTAGACTGAAAAATATTTCTGAATTATCAATATAGATTTTTGGAGATTTTTATTCTTTGGTCTACAATCCCATTACCTTTTCTTTTAATGATTCTTTCTTATTGTGAAAATGTTTTGCTTTCTATTTCCAGCTCCTGTACAGGTCTCGATTGGGATTATGATGGTGATGTGTTGGCGATAATCTCAGAGAAATCTAGTTCGATTTATTTATGGAAATCTCACTTTGGAGAAGGGGAAATCATAGAAAGTGGACTAAGGTTTGTCATGAAGAAGTAATGAATTTGGATATTTGGTTGTTGAGGGGTGCTCAATATATTGATCATGATTGATTTGTAGATTGCATACCATTTAAAAGAAAAAAATTATTTTAGATGTTTGCCTATCATCTATTCTCCCTTTTACAGGGGCCACTTGATTGATATACAGGGCAGTACGTCTACTGTCTTTTAAAATTTTGCTTATTTACCATATAGAAGATGTGTTGTATAGTTACATAATACATATGCAACTATACACAGATGCATGCAGAATCATGACGACACAATAAAGACGACGACACAGTTCTTTTAGAAAAATATACCTCTCACTTTATTTGAAAGGGTTGTGTGTGAGAGGGAGTTGGAGACCGAACAGAACTGCAACATATTGACCTTCCCACTCTTATGGCCATCAGCGTTTCTTTTGCGTTCTCCAGGGTTGCTCAACCGGAGACCCAGGGGCCCACTCTGCTGGGTGCTGGCTTTCTCTACCACATCTTCTCTCCAAACTCTTCGATCTCCAAACTGACTTCCTGTCTTCACCGAGTTATATAATTGTTCAACGCCCCCTACTTTATTCAGTACAAGTCATCAGAGTATAAAGTAGTGATCATAAATTTATTCACTTGTAGGTTCATACACTGATGCAAGGTAAATGAACATTTATTGTATAAAGTATATCCAGTACGTATATGAATAAATACATTTAGTATTTTTTAATTCAAGTAGATCATTTTGACTTGGTCATTTTAAAAGTAATTCACAAATCATAAAAGTGTGGCCTCCACTGATTTAATGTATTTCTATTTTAAAATGCATTCTTTATTATAAAAATTAGTTTTCCTTTAAAGATTTCATAAGAATCATTAAATTCAAGATAAAGCATCAATTATTATAAAAATTTGGATTATTCTTATTTGGAAGAAAAATCAAATTAAGGGGTTGCTCTAAAAGTAATGCATCCTATTTATTTCCTGTAACAGATGTAGGGTATGCAATAACACTGATGGATAGGATCAGTTTTTAGCTATAAAATCCCAATTCTTCCAGATAGTTGCTGCCATTGACTCTGCATTTTTTTATTATCAATGAACAAGAGACTGTTTACTCGACTTGCAAGAGAGTTGCTCTGAAAGTTCCACAATGTTAGAAAGATGGTACAGCAATAAATGTTAAACTTTTTGGCCAATAACCTTTTATTTATTTATTTATTTATTTTTTTGCTGTAGTCTGGCAAAATAGCATCTCACATTTAATTCCATCATGTAGAAAACATTTCACCCATTTACATTCATCAACACTTGCTAAATACTTATGAAAACAGTGGATGTGAGCACAGTTAGGCAGTGGTTAATGCATTTCTGGGATGGAGATGTGAGTGACAAGTCATGTTTCATGCAACTGGGAATCCACAAAATGAAGACTACCTTGATCAGCTCATCCATATGAATTGAGTCAATAAAAGATGGATTATGGAAGTAATATTTTTTTGTCAATAAAAATGTTGTTGGGAGGAAAAAGTTAGTTGTCTCTGCTGATGCAGATTCTTCATTGCTGCTGAAAAATGCTGGCGATTATGTAGATAAATAGTTTTCTCTGATTGTGTTAAGTAGTGAAACATTCAATGCCATTAGATGCATATTTAATGGTGTTAAATAATACCATTAAATATAAAACTATTTTTGTTTTGTACATAGTCATCACCAGTAAAATAGAAAGATAGTTCTCTATTTAATAGTGAAATGGTGTTATTCTGCTCTTTTTATTTGTTTTAATTTCTAAAAAAATAAATAGAAGGTATTACTTTTGGAGTGTAACCTCTTCTCAATAGTAATTTCAAATATTTTTTTTTTTTTTATATAAGTTTGCTTTTAAAATGCTATTCTGCTATATAAGAAATATGGTCAAGAATAACAAATGCCTTATGTTCTTTGTTGATCTTTTTTGGCAGGGACCCTATGACATTTTTGGCTTGGTCTAAAAATGATCATTTGTTGGCCATTGGAACTCTGAAAGGCAACCTGTTGATTTATAACCATCAAACATCAAAGTAAGTTGATTAAAAAAAAATTCTGAGAGTTCCACAAACAGGATTGAAATAATGTGTCGATGCTACTCATTATTTCAAGACTGAATTTTTTTTTTTTTGACATGAGGCCTTAAAAACTAATGTACATATCTGTATGGATAGATAGTAAAATGGGGTAAGTTAACCTTTTTGCCAAGGAGCCCAGATTCCTGTTAAGTTGTCATAGTTTCGAATACATATTATGAAGAGAATGAATGACTTTAAAAAGCTGATGAAGATATAAATAAAGGACACCTGGAAGTATTGAAAATGAGTTAATGTTGCAATAGTATTTCGTCTTTTATCTTTTACTTCATTCTTTCTCTGGTGACATGCCCATCACTTGTTGATAGTCTATCATTCACAGACTGGCAGACTATCCTGAGCAGGTGGGGTGGTGGTGCTATATTTATGCCTGCTCAATTTCAAGAACAGGATGTGTGTGATTTTTCGGACTGTTTTCCTTATCTTTATTGTTGTTAGTTGAAACACAGTGTTTCTGCTGCTGTATCCTCTGGCCTTCCTCAAGTGTTCCTTGTTTATCTGAACATAGAAATGATTCAACCTGGGAAGTCTTTTTTAAAGTTTTGACTGTTGATCAAACAAGGTGTTCAAGAAATATGAAGATGTTATTCAAATAATGGTATCATTGTTTTTCACACCTCTCAATCCAAGAAGTATCACGAGAAATTTCACTAGATGAATTTGAAATGTAAAAACCACTGGCATCAATTATTCTTGTTGATTTTTTAAAAGTAATTCACTTTCAACTTAACAACAGTAAAGATGAGGATAACAGTTTGAAAAATCACACAGAAAAATAATGCACATGAAGCCTCATCTCAAAAATTCAGACAGGACGACATTTTGTTTAACTTCTCTTCGGGTGTTTTTTGATGACACTTGTACCGAATAGCATTGGGGTTATTGATAGGTCATTCAATGATATACTCTCCATTCATTTGGATTTGGTGACATTGTGTAATCACATTACAATATAATATCCATTATAAAATCCATTAATTACAGAAGGTGTAGTTAAGAGATTACTGTATTAAATACTTATGAAAATATCGACTTAGTTTTATATGATGTCTTAAATTTCAGGAAGATGCCAATTCTTGGGAAGCACTCAAAAAAGATAACAAGTGGTGCATGGAATTCAGAAAATCTGTTGGCATTGGTTAGTGAAGATCGGTACTTGAGTATTAGCAATGCTGAAGGCGATACAATCCGGCAATCTCAGTTGGCTGGAGAGCCAAGTGGTGTTCAGTTCTCCGAGATGAAAACTGACGAACGAATGTCAACAAGTGAAGATACAGTAAGACATATTTCTTAGTCATATTGCTAAAAGATATTTTGGTTGGAATCTACAAATGTAGCATTGTGTCAAAGTTGTAGAGCATTGTATAAAAATAGTCATTAATATTGGTTGTCCAGTAAAGTTTCCAATAAACTTTTCATGGCCTCCTGAGGACCAAAAAGTCTGTGAATAATTGAAAATTAGGAATATGCAGAAATGGCTTTAGAAAAACTTTCTGGATTTACTACCTTATACAATCAATTATTCAGTGGATCATTATTATTAATCATTTTCACTAGTATTATCCTTCATCTTTCTAATTCTATTTGCTTTGTCAATCATTATTATTAATAGTTTTGACTAGTATTATCCTTCATCTTCCTAATTCTAGGTTGATTGAATAAAATAAAAGTAAGTAAATTTGGTGGCCTTAGTCGAGAGTGACCTGAAGGCTCCCTTTTCAATAACTACCACACTGAGGTGTAAGGGAGGGTGCTACTCCATTCCCTGGATTGCTCCACTTTACCCTTGATCCTTACCTTATAATGCTGAGTGTTAAGTAAGGTGGAATGAAATACCATTTTTGAGTCTTTGATATGATTCAACTTAGGATTGAACCCATGTCTCCCAGACCATTGGATAAAATCTAGAATTAGGAAGACGAAAGATAATGATATTCACAATTATCATCTATAAGTTACATTTTATAAAAACTCAATTGGGTCAAAACTTCTGCAACATCGAGGAACCTATTGGGTAGAGTGTTCACTAATGGCTCAGGAGTCTGGGGTTCTATCCCAGGTTGAGTCATTACCAAAGACTCAAAAAATGTTACTTGATGCCACCTTGCTTAACACTCAGCATTGTAAAGTACAGATTAAAGGAAAAGTGGAGCAATCAAGGGAAAGAAGTAGTAACCTCGCCTACACCTCGGTGTACTAGCTAATAAGGGAGCCTTTGGATCTCACCCTCAACTACAGTTGTTAACAAATCAGAAACAAAAGTAAACAATAAAAGCTCCCAGTGTCATTCTTCATTCTTGCTTTTGATTTAAGCTATTGTACAAGTGATGATTCAAGAGAATTTTGATAAAAAACAATTAGAATTAGAAATATGAAGGCTAATATTAGTTAAAATTATTAATAATAAGGACTTAACAAAGCAAGTAAAATTAGGAAGATGAAGGCTAATGATTATGAAAATTATTAATAATGAATGACAAAGCAAGTAGAATTAAGAAAATAGGTTAATAACGTAAGTAAAGTTAGCGACTGTAGTTCAGGGCGACCTGAAGGCTTCTTTTTAATGATTGAAACAGCAAATAAAATTTAGGGAGATGATTGTTAATACTCGATTGAATTATTAACAATAATGGCTGACAAATCAAGTAGATCAAAGAAGATGAAGGCTTACACTACTTAAAACAATAATTTTGATTGACTAGGATTACTAAAATGAAGGATAATATTAATGAAAATTATTAATAATAATGATTTACAAATTAAGTAGAATCAGGAAAATGAAGGCCAATACTAATTAGAATTATTGATAATGATTGACAAAGCAATTAGGAAAGGGAAGGATAATACTGGTCAAAAGTATCATAACATCCATAATGACAAAGTTTTTTTTTTTTTTTTTTTTTTTTTTAGATAATCACTGATAATTTTTTGTCTAGAGTTTATAAAAGAAAACTCAGGTCTAGAGAAATACCTTCATAATAGTCATGTAATTCATTACCAGCCCTGTTGGTAAGGCTTAGAATCTCTTGTAGGTAAGGAGTGACCTCTGTTACCATTATTCCCAGACTGATTCTCATCCCAAGTGCTATTTGACCCCTAGGTCAAATAGATCTATTTGAACATGATTAGTATTAGATTGGAATACTTAAAACCATATAAGTGTGTGCAAATTATTTCTATCAAATTTCAACTTTAAATAACCCATAAGAGTTTGCTATGTTGTTAAACAAATAAATCAAACTAAACCTTTATCTCATTATAACTAAAAATTTAATTAATACACTTAGTTGTTTATTCTTTACTTTAAGCCTGTAATAATGTGGCTTATATTAATGTGTACAGGATGTTTTCTTTTTTGTAGGTAAGCATCATTGTAGCTCAACGCCATTTGCTTCTTTACAACATCAACAACCCAGAGAATCCAATTGAACTTCGATTTAATAAAACATATGGCACAATTGTTGCGTACAACTGGTATGGCTTACAAAATTTTGTGATATTTTTACTTTGTCTCATGATACAAAAAATTTGCTTCATAAATTATGAAATATGAGATAAAATTCAAGTTGGATAAAAAAAAAAATGCTGAAAAGAATTTGTTTTCTATTCAAAGGCATGGTGATGGTTACATTGTGATTGGCTTTTCTTCTGGTTACTTTGTTGGAATATCTACCCACATGAAAGAGATTGGACAAGTAAGTATCATTCAATTATGATTTTATATTCAGCAGATAAATTTCTATTTTTGTTATTAATCTCTCTTTTATATATGAATACTTTCCAGCAAATTTACCTAACAACAATTTGTCTATAGACAAAGGTATCAAGCTTATTGCATTGAATATAATAGTGTTTATATCAGTTATAATATTAAATCTCAGCATAACCAAATTATTGGGTAAATGGGACATTTTAACGTAAACTTTTCTAAGTCATCCCTAGATTTGCCTGGCAATGAAAGTGAAAAGGGGTTTTGAATCAGTTTAATTTCTAGAAACTGAGTTATATGTACTTTTAGGGTATTTTAGAGAAAAAATGAATCTTTTGGAGCCTGGGGATATTTTCATGTGATAAACTAACAAAAAGCACAATTTTTATTTCCTGTGCTTAAATTTCAATTTTTCAGATTAACCTTTTTTATTATTAAAATATGGTAATGAAAAATATCTCATTTAAATATTATTTTTGCTTTTAATAAGAAATTTACAATTAAATTGTTTTGGTGATTTCAAGTATTGTTATTTAAAACAAATTCTATTTGATATTAAAAATAATTCATTGCAAAAGATTTCAAAGATCACGATCTAATACTGATAATTCTATTCAACATTATTCTTTCATTTGCAGACTGTGAGAAGGTTTCAAGTATAAAAAATGATTAAATATTTCTATTTGATCTATTGATGGAGCCCTAACATATACTACCACTTCAGGTCTGAATGGACTTGAAAAGAATGGCAGTGAAGGGATACTCTACACTTCCTAAAACTTCGTGATCAGAGCCGCATCATCTGATTGTTTCGTGTCCTATCCGGGACAATTGTTTGGAGGATGATCTAATTCCTCCGCAGTGATGCAATTGGCATTGTTTAATGATTTACTTTTGAATATGAACTTATTGTGTCCGACACATGACGCTGAACCAAATTCTGTGACGAGGCTCAAGTTCTAGAGTTTTGGGGATTGTTGAGTCACCTCTTCATTGCTATTATCCCCAGGTCCACTCTGACTTATTCATAAAACCTGTTGGGGTTCCAGTTATAGGTCAAATTAATCTGATATGTTGTTTAAAATTATTTTGAATTATATTAATACATTGGCTCTTAAAACATTGGTGTTGTAATTAAGTATAAAGTGTTTACTTGTTTAAAATTATCGTGAAGATGCATTTTTGTACTTTATATAATTGGAGACCAAAATTAAGTGAAGAAAGCTTGATACATTGTTTCTGAAAGGTGATTCAAATAAGTAAAGGTGACTGGGATTAGATTAAATATTGTACACTGAGAATTTATTTATATTCTGTTAATTTTTGATATTAAGACTTTTAATGATTTATTTTAACTATAAATGCACTGACTCATGCTAAACTGAATTGCTTGACATACAACTGTTTTTGTATGGTAAACTGAATTATTTGAAATAAAACTGTTTTGACATATAATTGTGTATAAACAAAATCTATACTTATACTAAACTGAATTGGTTGAATTAGAACTGTTTGACTAAACTGAATAGCTTGAAATAGAAACGTTTTCAACAATTAAACTGTGTACTCATGCTATACTGAATTGTTTGAAATAGAACTGTTTATTTGTATAAAATGGATTTGGCATTAAATAACCTACAAAAGTTGATATGCCATAAAACTCAACCAACCAACTGACCAAAATAAAATCTGATTGACTCATTTTTAGGCTTTAATAGCAAAAGAGTAAAAGATAATATTTCTTTTGGGAACGATAAATTGATTTGTAAGATACTCTCTTAATACAATGATTTAAAACTTCCAATGAAGATGTTTTTTTCTTTTTCTAGGAACTGTTTTCAACATTTGATCACAAAGAGGGTCTCAGTGATATTGCATTGTCCCTGGCTCTAAATAAAGTAGCCACATCTGGTGGTAGTAGGTAAGGTTTTCTGAAAACCATTTTTATCCAAGAAAAATATGTACCTGCACAATCTGTTGATACAAAGGAGTGCTGAAAAGTTCTCTGTCTGACCAAGAGGGAAATGGCCTGGAGCCATGAAATGTAAAAGTTTTCATAAAATTCAGCTATTTTCACCAATCTTTTTTTTTTTTTTTACCAAAAGCTCACAAATTTTTTTATTTCATCTCAATTGATGCAAAAAAAATTGAAACAGTTTTGAAATTAGGATTATTTTTATGTCATAAAGAATGCAACTTTATTTTAAAAAACAAAACAAGTTTTTTTTTGTTGAGTTCAAAATTGGGATATATTTATTGGTTCTTTTGGTTCTAGATCTTAATATAGTTTAGACCTTATCAATATCAGTAAAATGCTTAGAATTTAAAGGCTGGAAAAGTCATGCCTTCAATATGATTGTCTAATTTATTCTGAATGTCTGAAAAGATCTTTCATTATTCCCATATTCAAATTAATAAGCTTGTCTTTGTCTTATTGATCATATCTTTTTGATCATTGGGCTCTTGAGCTTTTCTCAAATGAATGTTGGTAACTTTTATGTTTTTTTTTTTTGTTTTTTTTTTTTGTTTACTCAGTTTCACCTTCATCACTGATTCAAGAGACTAAAAAGTGACTTCATGTGACAAATTTCCATTTCCCTAAGGATTAATGAAGCATTCAGATGTGAGAGGAATTTGTAAGCCATCACTCTTTGGCAGGCAACTATTGAAGAATTGTTAATTCATACCTGTAAAGTTTAGAACAGTTTTCAACAGGACCATAATAACTGTTCTGTGAGAAAGATAATCATTTCTTTTTTTAAAATTCAATAAAAGTTATTTTCTTGTTTGGGCTGAGAACTTTTCAGTGCCTCCTTGTGTTAGTGTAAAAACTTTACAATTACGTTTCAATCATTTCTTTCATTACAGTGGATGGGCGAATTGTAGTAGGTTGAAAAGGATTTTTTTTTTTTTTTTTTTTTTTTCAATCTAAATTTTTATTAAAAATATTAAGATAATAACTGGAACTTGCTCTTATATGGATGGTGAATGTAATTACATTTTGATTTATAATTTTTTATATATCATTGAAGACATTTTCTCAGCATTCTATTCTGGACAAGTATGCTATTATCTAGTTATACCACATCCTAATTTACAATTCAAAAAAAAAATGATTTCTATCTCAAATTGGAATTTGAAAAATAAATACAACTTAAATTAATAACATATCTGGCCTTCTGTTCCTTAGCCTGATACTCTACCAAAAAATATTAAAGCTGTCTATTTCTCCATTTCATCTAATTTTCTTAGCATCCGAATCCATGAGATGAATGATTCAAGAGAAGTATTTGCTATCATCCAGTTGGAAGATGAACAAGCTGTAGACAAAATGATGTGGACAGAAGATGGTCAATTGATGGCTATTTCCTCCAAACAAGGTGGCTTACAAGTCTATCTGACGAAATTACCTATGTTGGGTGTGGCTTTCCAGACAAGCATTGCCAACCTCACATCATTACTTGAAGTCACTGTACAAGATAATGTGAATAATGTGAGTTTGATTTATTTTTTATTTTTATTTTGTGTTTCTTTTCTAAGATTGATTGTTGAATATTTTTTGTGGGTATGTGATACTTTGAGCTTCCTTCAGACATTTTGATCCCTACTGATTGATGGTGGATATTTCAGCAACCATTGCTTTTGATGTTGGTGGATATTTCAACTACCATTGCTTTTGATGTTGGATATTAAGGAAACTGCAGTTTAGCATAAAGAATGATTAAGTAACATCCCTTAGCCAAACTCTAAATTTGCCCAGTCAGCTGGGGCTGTAAAATACACTGACTGCTTCTCTGCAGAAGGGTAAGACCCCCCCCAGCGAATGTCCTGGATATGACACTAAACAATCTGATGGTGAGGTTCCAGTGATGCTGGGGCTTTGGGGAATTTGGAACACCCCTTCATTGCCATTGCTCCCAGGTCCACTCTGGCTGGAATGGTAGCACCTGATAGGGTCCTATCTATGGGTTAAATAGAAGTAAACTGCATACTTATACTAAACTGAATTGTTTGAATTAGAATTGTTTGACTAAACTGAATAGCTTGAAATAGAAATGTTTTTGACAATTAAACTATGTACTTATTGTTTAGTGTCATATCCAGGATACTTGTTGGGGTGTCTTACCCCTCTACAGAGAAGCAGTCGGTGTATTCTACAGCTCTAGCTGACTGGGCAACACACTTGTAAAGTATAAGTTTTAAAATTAGATTATGTTGCACATTCACCTGTTCAGTTTTCAAATCACCCATGGAGTGAAGTAATGCACAACATGTCAGTGCACCAACTACTATAATATGACTAACCACAGTATTTACTGTTTTGGTCTTGTGATATACATGCTGCAAATTAGCATGTACCAAAATATTGCAAAAGTTTTTTGACCTGTCCTAGAATTATCAATTTTTTTAGAATTGATTCCTCACATGAAGCATTCATAAAATTCATCCTCTTGGCTTTTACATTTTTGTTTTTTGTAGGAACCTTCCATAAATGTTCCAATTAGTATTGAACCATCATTCATTGGTTTGGGACCCTCACATTTGGCTGTTGGCATGAACAACAGAGCTTGGTTCTATATTCTTGAAATTAATGGTGAGCAGCTCAATTTTTATATATTTCTTTTATTTCCTTCCCAATTTTTCTGGGAGGTAGGATATACATTTTTTATATTCCTCTATTGGAAAAACACTTAAAAAATTCTTTTTGTGGAATTCTATTATACAGCATATATTTACTTAATTCCTTAATTAAGAGCAGGAGGTGGAAGAAGGTCAATTTTTAATCGGAGTACAATTGGTTTGAATTTTTCTTCTAAAAAACATTTTTAAAAAACATGTCCTTGTAAATGTCTAAATGTAGTCACTTTCTCCATTTACTACAGTCAGGAAGAGGCTTCTTTACACTGGATACTTCTCTGCATTTTGGCTGCTGCAGCGAGGTGGTCATTCTGTCTTCAGATGATCCATCATCAAAGGTGTAATCAGGCTTCTCTAATGCAGTCAATCCCAAGTTGACTAATTGCTCACTCTTCTGAATCACTGTCATGTCCAGATGATTGATACAGGTCCTTCACATGGCATGGGATTCCATCAAATTGCAATGACTGTGGACTGTTAACCTGGGTTACGTGGCCCATTCTAAGCTTGGTTATACACCACCCGTGTGGAGTTTTAAACCAGACGATATTCCCCTAGTCCATATGCTCCTTGAGTATTATGTGGTTCAGTGGTGCAAATGGCATCAATGCCCCGTACTTGGATATGGTACCTATGAAGTGTATCGGCTAGAGCTGTGTTAGGTGAGAGGCTATCTTTAGGTGTGACGTTATGCTAATATCCAGCTTAATTCTGGCATATTCACAATGTTTCGGGGTCCTTCATTAGTTCTTTTGTTTCCTTCTATTGCCTAAGGCAACATACATGTTTACTCACTAATGTTCACAAGCAGCTAGAGTCCACTAAGGCCGTGCATTCATATCCATTTACAGACACCTTGATGGCAGGCGGTGACATATCATTTATTTGCTTGGGGACGAGACTGGCACTAACGTTCACTCCTGTGTCATTTCCTTGGTCCTCTGATAAGATGTGTCCAATCCTATTATACCAAAAACACCATATTTAACAGTGAAACTTCTGTGTTTGGTTAACAGTCCTCTCCAAGTGACCCTGCTTGCAATCTTGGCCAGGTGGTTGGGGCCAGAGCACTTAAAGTAAATGATTCTGCCCTTTGGGGCATCAAAATTGATAAGGGCCTATTTGATTTGCTCTGCATCAGACATCTGTTCCTTAGTCAGTTGCCGGGACACAGTGTGAATCTCAGCTCATAATCACTGTGGTAGTACCCTTTTGACTCTTTCCATTTCACATAGTTTGCACACCAATTCCACATTTTCAATCCACTCTACAATTTGTAAATCATTTGCAGCACCACTAAATTCAGGGATTAGCCATATGTCAAATCCTTTGTCCGTCATCTTTGCAGAAAAAGAAATGCCGAAATAGCTTGAAGTAAAAAAAAAAGAAGAAGAATTTTTTTAATTCTTTGAGTTGAACACTTACTAGGAGATCAATCTTTCCTTTTCCTTCTTGCCTAGTTCTCTGTCCGTCTCCAAAGCATCAAGCCAAGAAAAAAACTCATTTTTCCCTTCATAAACCTGCTATTTATGCACTGTTGGGGGAGGCGAAATTTACATCGCTGACACAAGACATTCTTTCACATAAATTCAGGTTCTGAAAGTGGGCAGATTTTTCCTTATCAGACATCTACAAGCAAGACACAAGCTTAGGATCGCAAGGTAATTCATTTCGCCTTTTGCTACAACAATGCAAGAGAATTGGCTGAAAAGTTCATAGGCTGACCAAGATACTTTCGTAGAAAGTGACTAAATGAAGTTTGTTTTTCAACATAGTTCTCCTTGTAGTCCACACACTTCTTCCATTGGTGTTGCAGTGCTTGGATTCCAAGTCATCAACAGCAGATTTGATATCATATTAACTTTTCAGCCCCCAATCCCTGTAAATGTTGGTAAAAGAAGGTGTGATCAAAAAGTGTTAAGACTGATGTTTTAGATTTAAAAATTTTAAATTCAAATGTAGATGATGTCTAGTGTTTTCCCTCTCCTAGATTAAAGAATCCAGTCTAGCTTACTAGTTTTCCATATCTGAAGGGAAAATAGTTGGATTCTTAGCTTTTCTAAGAGTATTAGTCCCATGTGAAAGGCAAACAGACTCATCTAAGATTTGAAATCAACAACAATAACTGCTGTATCAGAAGTACCTCTATTGTATTCTCTTGTATAGTAACACTCTGCTTAGTGCTACCCACTACTCTGTGTTGATGTAACATAACATTCTTTATCAAATGTTTTTGTTGTAAATTTAGAAATGTTAAGTTTATAAAATGAATAAGGATGAAATACTGCATTGTGTACCATCTCTGATATAACTGTGTAAAGTATACTTTGGTCAATATGTCAGGTATGTATTTAATCAACCCTTCTAATGCCCAGTCGGCTGGGGAGTGGGGCTGGAGAATACACTGACTGGATCTCTGCAGAGGGGTAAGACCCACCCCAACGAGTGTCCTGGATATGACACTGAACAATCTGATGGTGTGGTTCCAGTATTGCTGGAGTTTTGGGGAATGTGGAGTACTCCTTCATTGCCATTGCTCACAGGTCTACTCTGGCCTGAAGTGGTAGCACCTGATAGGGTCCTATCTATAGGTTAAATAGAACTAAACTACATAATCATGCTAAACTGAATTGTTTGAAATAAAACTATTTTTGACATTGAAATTGTACTATGCTAAATTGAATTGTTCAAAATAGAACTGTTTTGACATTCACCTGAGTGTAAACAAAAACTATACGTATACTAAACTGAATTGTTTGAATTAGAACTGTTTAATCAAACTGAATAGCTTGAAATAGAAATGGTTTTGACAATTAAACTGTGTACTTATGCTAAACTGAATTTTCCTTCTCCTAGACTAGTTTCCTTACCATGACTAAAGAGTTCAGTCTAGTCTACTATTTACCTAATGAGATATATATGGAATGAGATCATTCCATCTCTTTGAGGCTCAACAACAACAACATCATATATTTTAAAATCATTCTTAGCATTTTATTTTAAGTGAGATATCACTAAATTACGATACTAGGATGGGTAAAAAATTTTGCAATATTTTGGTAGTATGTGCTAGTTTGTGGCACAAAGCAGTTGAAGCCATAGAAATTACCCATCATGGTTGATAGTATTGTGGCCAGGTCGGCCTAAAACTGAATGCTGCTAAATTGTGCCTCACATCACCAAAATACTGCAAAACTTTTGATCCATTCTAATATGATTAATTGAATTTGTTTTATAATTCTAAATTAACATTTGATCTTTATTTTTTTTTAAATTTTAGATCACAATTATATAAAGGTTAATAGCGTGACTCTTAAGATTTTTTAGTCGTTTGACTTCGTGTTTATGTCACTGTTAAAACAGCCTGCAATGTTATAAATGCTTCATAGGAGAGACTTATCATGGGACAAGCATTTTAGAGAAGCAAACTAACAACAATAGTCTGATTATTTGGTAAGGAAAGTAAATCAATAGACATAAGTGAAAACCAAAAACCAAATTGATAAGAAATTTCAGCCTGCTGTGTCCTTATCTTCTTTTTTCTGTCTTTCACTAATAAAAATTCTGAACACATTCAACTACAATTTTAGGCTGGAAGTTTTATTGTGAATCCTCAAGGAAAATGGCTTTAGCTATACTTAGACCAACGCAGAAGAAAAGATTTAGATTTCAAAATGAAGCTTGTAGAACTGTATGAAGGAGGGAAGAATAACTATGTTAGACTTTAGGTATACAAATCTTTGGTCAGAACATTGCGGAAGAATCAAATAAAAAAAAAAAAAAAAGAGAAGACAACTTATACTGTATGGCAAAGTGAGTACGCAGAATGAATGGTACGTCCAAGAGAGAGAAGAAAAAACAAGAAACATGGGCACCCTAACACCATAATTTAAAATGAAACACGGCCTTGAGCGAGAATTTGTGAGAATGGTTTATGCCAATTATTATTTATTTATTTTTTTGAAGCGAGTATGTATATCGGCCAAGCATAGAAAAATGCCACATAGGGAAGAAAAGGGTGTGAAAGAGTAAAGAGGTTATTTTTGTTGATAGAGACAAATCGAGTGAAGACGTTACTCTTGTTTGTCAGAGACGTTAATTTTGTTATCAATCGCTGGAATCAATTTCAACTAGGTTGTAAGTTGTTGACTATTTTTATATTCCTGATACGGATTTAATCTTTAACTTTGACTGTTAATCTTGATTTTATTTATTTATTTTGCATGTATTTTGCAATATATTCAAAGGTGCAATAAAGCTCCGAGAACAGGACTATCTAGGAACTGTTCAAGATATTTGTCTGAATTCTGAATATGTTGCTGCTCGCATAGAAGGCAAAATACAACTCCATATTGTAAGTTTTTTCTTTCTTTTTTTTTTTTTTTTTTTTCTCAATAATTTTTATACTTTTAGATAACAGAAAATTTCATTTTATGAATGGATTTGCTCCATCACCAGTTCCTTTCATTCCTTTTCAAAACTTTTTCAATGATGATGACCTAAGGTAGAAATTAGTTGAGATGAGTCAAAAAATGAATAACACAAAAAGTATTCTTATTGGTCTGATCATTTTTGTTCATATATAAAGGCAAGTTTTATTAAAGACAATGGAACATTATTTTTAATTGTAATTTTTCAAGTCTTGTTATTTTTCTTGTGTCGGAATCCAGGTGATACAGGAATTGCCCCATATCTTCTGCCCAAGCACTTTCAACCATACTTTTGATCGTCATCAGAAGTAGTGTAGTTTGAATTGTCCATTTGAGTTTCTATTGTTTCAATCATTTGTAGTGTTTTGTTTTGAAGTTGTCAGTTGAAACATTTTCAGCATTTTGTTTTGAAGTTGTAAACCTGACATGAACCGTGGAAAAACATTAACAAATGAGATCACTCAAACCCGGAAATGATGAAAGCCCTGACCTGCCGTGATGGCTAAAAAAGAGAATAACCTACATTTTTATAACATTAATAGAGCCCGTCTTTCAAAAGTCACTATTAAAATGAAGTGGATTATAAAAATAATAAATAGTATTCCATTATCCTTAATAAAATTTGTCTTAATAATAACTTACTGCCTAAATATACTTTTCAATACATATATATATATTTACTGCTCTTGTGGTTCAATTGGGTTCCAAATTACAACTTCAATATTTAACTTTGTGGTGACATTTTGATACTAATTCCTATCTTAGATTGAATAGATTCTAAGGATCATGTAAATTTTTTTTATTTAATTTTTTTAAGTAGAGGAATTATATTGTGAATTGAATTACCATGACGAGTTAATTTGGCATCACTTGTGTGCAATATGGGTTGATGGCTCAGCCATAGAGTTTCGGCTCTGCAATCTGTGGTTGCTGGTTCAATCTCCAGTGGTGGAGTATACACTGCTGATGAGACCTGATAAGGTCGAAACAGCTGTCCAGTGTTTCCATATGTCGTACATAAGTGTTTGTCGGATTTTTCTGGTCATGGTAATTCAAGTCATAATAAAAAAAAAAAATCATATTTATAATAAAAGACCAATGAGAAAATTTTGCATGAAAAATGTTTGATGCTACTACAGCAGAGCAGATATATAATTTAGAATATCAAGTTATGAGGACAATTACTTTGTTTCATGTGGCATACAATCTTCAGACACATTCACCTCTCTCTATATATAAAGCCACTGTCTGTCTGTTTATGTTGATCCAGGATTTCTGTAAAAAGGATCACCAAAACAACCACTTTTTCCTGTTTCAAACAGTATTTACTTAACTTCTCCACCTGACAGGTCAAATTTTTAGGTCGAGGCACCTAAAGCATCAAGGCAATGAACCTGACTCTCCATCTTGTTAGATGAGGAGGTATGTGTTCCCTGGGGAACAGGGGACCCTGAAAACCAAATTCTTCATTGTATTGGCCAGGTACCATAGATTGAGTCTCAAACAAGTTTCTGCATAACCAGCTATTTAACTTGACAAAGGTAGCAATTTTTTTCATTAATGAGGTAACTAATTTGCATATTTTACTTTCAAAATTACTTAAAGGAAAAAAAAAAAGAAAACAAGTCATTAGAAAAAATAAGATTGAAAATTATTAATGAAGCATAATTATTCATTTTCAGTCTTGGTTTTTTTTATTTTTATTTTTTATATAAACCTTTTTTAATTAGTGTTTTTGTTGATATCTTTTCTAATTATTCTTAATGCAATAATGTTGCTCTCAACCTTCACATGAAAATTTCATATCATGATTATCGTGACCGAAATTATCACATTTAACGCTATTGTTAAGGTATCTGTTGCTGATTTTTATTTCTGTTTTAAAGTAAATATGGAATCTGAATTAATATTAAATTTCAAAACTCAATCATGACTTTTGGATCATTCCGTAGGTTTTTTTTTGTTTTTTTTACTGCAGAGAAGTTATCAACATTATCAATACTAATGTTATTTTTTATTCTTATGATAAACAATGTGACGGCAAATTGACTAAAATCCCTAAATGGGACTTTATTTTTGCACGTGTGAAGACGGGGCGGGTTGGCACTTGATCCCCTACAGAAATAAGTCCTGTTCAGAGTTCTTTTCTCAGGCAGATAAGAACTGGCATATTACGTGAGGGAATAATTTAGGGCCAGACTGGCCACCGCTGGCAAAGGGGTCCAAAATTTCACACTATCACACACCCACCAGGCCGCTAAACTTCTTTCCCTTAGATAATTGAAGAGTACGGGCCTATAGGTCTTAGTTGTAATAATATTAATATTGCTACAGTCGGCAACTCCGGTTTCCCGTGTGATGCTTTAGGAATTAATAGGACGGTTCTAAGCAAGATAATGTAAGGCGAATAGAAGCTGAAAGGAAAGCATGGAATAATAACATAGACCACATGGTAAAATGAAAACACATAGGTTCTTTACTACGGTTATATATATATATATATACGTTCAAAATGTCAAAGATATATAATAGGATAGTCCATGAATATAAATGTCTTTTCTTGGCTTTTATCCTTTTCCAAATTGAGAAAGAGAGTGGTAACAAAATTTGGGTGTAAAGGGAAAATGTCCCAAAGTTACTTATCTTATTTTTTTGACGGGGTTCCACTGGAGAATTTCTCTTCTTTCACGGGCTAATAGACTTTGTACTGTTTTTAATGCTGGCTTGAGAGACTCAGGTCTCTCATGTCTCAGTCTTTTTGTCTTTAGCCCAGAGTAAAATGGCTATCGTCCGTCTGCCACGGGACTTGCCCCAAAACTACCTTGTTTTGTATTTACTTCCGTTGAGGGGAAGGGAACCCCACTTCCGTTTGGGGGTCCCCCGCCAATCATTTGGCTTCATTTTCTCCTTCCCCTTCCGATGTCCGGCGACCCAAGGTCACTTAGGTGCAAACATCTGTGTGACCCACATTCATTTCTAACGGTCACTTTTTGACTGCTAGATAATTTTAGTTCAACGGGGGGGAGAGTATCATTCCCACCTCCTCGTCTCCGTGAGCCATCACGTGACACCTCCCCGCTTAAGAGAAGAAAGGGAGATGAATAGAAATACCATAGAAAAAAAAAAGGCAATTCAATTCACTGTTCTTTCTCCTTTTCTTTCATTTTTTTTTTTTTTTTTTTTTTTCTCACTTTACTTTTCTTTCATCCCCTTTCTTCTTCACGCTTTGACGAATTCTTTCCTTTTCCTTTTTTCGTCCTTCCTAATTTTCACTATAGGGGAAAACAATTTCTCTTCTCTTTCTTTCTCTCTCTCTCTCCCTTTTCTTTTTCTTGAATCTTGTTTTCCTTTCTTTCTTTTTCTCTCTCGGCTTTTGGCCGTATCATATTTCAAACCTTGAGGAGGTAACTCCCTCTTTCTTTCTTCGTCACTTTTGAAGACTTTATAATTTTAATTGTCAAGCTTTGGGGAGAAAACTTCCTTTTCTTTTCTCTCTTTCCCCTATTCGTCACTTGTTGACGAACCACTTTCTCGTCCATCTCATATTTCAACATTGGGGACGAGAATTCCTCATTTTCTTTAGTTTCTCTCTCTCTCTCTTTCTTTCTCTCAACAACTATGAGGGAATATTCTGCTACTACATTTTCGTAGGGCGTTAGAGAAATAAACCTGGGTATTTTTTTATTAATTTCTCTAAGTCCCCTCTCTCTGAAATAGACAACTGTCTTAATTTCTCCTCGAATTTATTCGGCATTTCCGAGTTCTTAATTTTTCGAGGTGGGCCTTCTTGACGGACATATCTTTTTAATTGGTTTGTGTGACACACTTGTGTCTTCTTCTTTCCCTCGTTGGTATCAATTCTATATGTCCTCTTGTCTATCCTCTGTGATATCACGTAGGGACCTACATATTGTCCATCACAGTGTGGTCCTTTATTTGATGACAGTAGCAGGACTTCGTCGCCCTTTTTGAATTCTTCCTTCTTAGCCACTTGTGAGGGTCCTCTTATTTTCCTCTTATCCTCTCGATAAGTATTAGGGAATTTATTCCTAATATTTGTTGGACCTTCATCCTTTTTCTGACGACTGGTCCTTTTATCTTCTTGTTTATTGAGGGGCGGAAGGTTCACTTCTTTCCTTTCCACTTTCTCCCTCTGCGAGTGACCATGTCGTTTGTGCCGCCCACGTGGCTCAGCCGCCATCTTGTCTTCTTCATTTTTGGCGCTCATTTTCGCCATCTTCTTTCCATGTTTGGAGTTCATCCTCGCCATCCTTCTTTCTTCATTTATGGCGCTTATTTTCGCCATCTTTTTCGGGTGACACTTTTTAGTTTTTACTTCATTTCCCAGTATAAGGGAAATTCCTCTCATAGGTAGTTTGTCTACCACACCAACTTTAATTGGTCCATCTTTCCACTGGGACATTAGGGTTATTTTACACAGCGGTATTTTTACCCTCTTTCCGCCGATACCCTCTATCATCACAGTCTCACGTGTTGCTTCTATTACCCTTTTAGGTAATTTATTTCGTAGAAGTAACGACTGAGATGCTCCGGTATCTCGTAAAATTGAGACTTCCACTGGTCCTCCGTGTGGGCCTCTTATCATCCCTTTTTTCGTCCAGGGTCGATAGGATTGGTTCCCTCTAGGTGTCGTTACAGCTCCTTGAGGTTTTCTCGGCTGGGTCTGGTTTCTTTCAGGACCTTTTCCAAGCTGACACCTTATGGCTATGTGTCCAGCCTTTCCACACTTGTAGCAGACCACTGTTCTGCTGCTACTTTGGAAGGTCCTTCTATTTCCTTCCTTAGGTCTTCCTTCAGGACTTAATTCAGCTTTGAATTTCACTTTACTTCCCGTGAACGTTTTTTCCTTTGTTTTTCGGTGTGTGAGGATGTATTCGTCTGCTAGTGCGGCCATTTCATAGGTCACGTCAGTTTTTCTTTCACTTAGGTGAACCCTGACTTCTTCTGGCACACAGTTTAAAAATTCTTCAGCTAATATTAGCTGCCGGAGTTTCTCAGCATCTCCGTCTATCCTCTTAGAGTCACACCACTTATCCAGCGCGTTCTCCTTTTCTCTCAGAAATTCCACATAAGACTGGTTTTCCGTTTTTCTCTGTGTTCGGAATTTCTGTCGATAAGCTTCTGGAACCAACTCGAAGCTTTTAAGAACCGCTGCTTTCACCAAATCATAGTCGGCGCAATTTTCTGTGGGCAGAGTTGCATATGCTCTCTGTGCTTTTCCTGTCAGCACAGTTTGGAGTAGCATCGACCAGCATTCTTTCGGCCATCCAAGATTTAGCGCAGTTCGCTCAAAATGTGCGAAGTATCCGTCCACGTTGGCTTCTTCAAATTTTGGGACTAGCCTCGCTTGCTTCGTTACTTCGAAACTGTCATGGCTTTCTTTGCGTCCTCTTATTGCCAAGTCGACTTCTCGCAGCCTTGTTTCTTGCTGAATTTTTATTTTCTCCAGTTCCATTTTATTTCTCTGTAGTTCCATTTGTGCTTGTATTTTAATTTTCTCCAGTTCAATTTCTTCTGGAGTCATTCTTATCATTTCCGTTGGTAGCTCTTCTAATACTGCTTCCTCGAACACATTTTTGTCCACCATGTGCCTTGCTATTTCTCTCACGAGTTCATGCTTTCTCATAGAATTCTGAACATTTAACTCAAGTTTCTCGCCAATTTTTATTATCTCGCTTTTTCTCAGCCTCTCCAACTTTTCCATGGAGGGTTCTTTTAAAAAGTTCTCTATTTTGTCCATTTTTTCTTTAATTTTTCCAAGCAGTTATATCAACAAGTAATTTGACTGTTTCAAAAATATTCCTTTTTTTCTTTCACTGTCTCCCAGGGTAGGTTTAGACGGCAGGAATTGTCACACGACTACTAGCAATAAATATTATTTATAATATTAAATCCCGGACGTGAGCCCCCATAAAAGGTCTGCATGAGGTCGGGAATTAAAGATTAAAATATCTCCGGACGAGACACCATTTTAGGTCTGCTGACGCGAAATTGTCTAAAATCCCTAAATGGGACTTTATTTTTGCACGTGTGAAGACGGCGCGGGTTGGCACTTGATCCCCTACAGAAATAAGTCCTGTTCAGAGTTCTTTTCTCAGGCAGATAAGAACTGGCATATTACGTGAGGGAATAATTTAGGGCCAGACTGGCCACCGCTGGCAAAGGGGTCCAAAATTTCACACTATCACACACCCACCAGGTCGCTAAACTTCTTTCCCTTAGATAATTGAAGAGTACGGGCCTATAGGTCTTAGTTGTAATAATATTAATATTGCTACAGTCGGCAACTCCGGTTTCCCGTGTGATGCTTTAGGAATTAATAGGACGGTTCTAAGCAAGATAATGTAAGGCGAATAGAAGCTGAAAGGAAAGCATGGAATAATAACATAGACCACATGGTAAAATGAAAACACATAGGTTCTTTACTACGGTTATATATATATATATATATACGTTCAAAATGTCAAAGATATATAATAGGATAGTCCATGAATATAAATGTCTTTTCTTGGCTTTTATCCTTTTCCAAATTGAGAAAGAGAGTGGTAACAAAATTTGGGTGTAAAGGGAAAATGTCCCAAAGTTACTTATCTTATTTTTTTGACGGGGTTCCACTGGAGAATTTCTCTTCTTTCACGGGCTAATAGACTTTGTACTGTTTTTAATGCTGGCTTGAGAGACTCAGGTCTCTCATGTCTCAGTCTTTTTGTCTTTAGCCCGGAGTAAAATGGCTATCGTCCGTCTGCCACGGGACTTGCCCCAAAACTACCTTGTTTTGTATTTACTTCCGTTGAGGGGAAGGGAATCCCACTTCCGTTTGGGGGTCCCCCGCCAATCATTTGGCTTCATTTTCTCCTTCCCCTTCCGATGTCCGGCGACCCAAGGTCACTTAGGTGCAAACATCTGTGTGACCCACATTCATTTCTAACGGTCACTTTTTGACTGCTAGATAATTTTAGTTCAACGGGGGAAGAGTATCATTCCCACCTCCTCGTCTCCGTGAGCCATCACGTGACAACAACTTATTTTCTTTTCTCTTTTTTTTTCTTCAGCTGGATATAGACAACAGTAGTCAGGAAGTTGGGCAGCATGGTTCTCGATTATTTGAGGTCAGCAAATCCAAGATAACTTTCCATGCGATGACACAAGAGTTTTTGATTTTCTGCACGGATGTAAGTTAACTCCCATTTTACTAGGTGTGTTCAAAAAGTATCAAGACTGAAGCTGTACTTAGCAATAAGAAATGAACAATCAAGAGAATATTAATTTTCTTCAAATTAGTCCCCTTGCTTTTCAACAAACTTATTCTATTAAGTGTTCTATTGGTTGAAGTATCTTTGAAATTCCTCTGATGTAATGCAGCACAATTATATTTATTTTAATATCCTCAATCGCTCAAATGTTAGCCTTGAGGTGAATTTTCAGTTGACAAAACTCATGGCACTAGGTTTTAGAGTGTGTTGCACTTGTGCAAAATTTGTTAAAAATGTATTGAAACTGGCTTCATAATTAAAAAAAAATTGATATTGACTAATCAAGACAAAATCTAAACATCATCTGTTTATTAAACAAGTTGCTCAGCTGTGTTCACATCTTCATTTGAATTTTTAAAATTTAAAGATTTAGTGTTAACGCTTTTTGATAACACATTTGTATATTGTAAACTGAATCTACTATTATGGCCACTTTGTTTAGCCAGATTATTAAAGTTAATTTTTCTCAAATGAAAAATTTCCCTAAAGAAAAGTAATTAGTACATTGCTTGTTATCAGATGAGATTAGAGATTTAAAGGAAATGCAATTTTTAGAAATTTTTTATTTTTTTTTGTAAATGATATTTTAGTAGGTTAGTTCATTAATTTGATGGTTGTAATGCATTTAAATAAACCAAAAAAAAAATACTATTTCCAAATGGGAAAGCATGCGATTGTAGATGTAAAAGTTGCCCATTCTATTTCATTTAAATTATATTTTAGAAGATTACTATATTAATTCATATAATGTTTGTGTTGGATTTGAATAAATAAAAGTTATCTGTATATTTCTTGTCATCAGACAAAACTCTTGAAAAGTGTTAGACTAAAGATGTAAAGGTTCCAAGTTCAATATTGGCTTTCAACATCAAACATTTTCTTTGGATAACATTTTGTTTAACACTTAAATTTGAAACATCCTTTTAGGAGATGTGCTGATTATTAACTTAAATCAATTAAACTCAGTGACCCCTGAGCTGACAGTTTCTTTAGTCAGATGGACAGACTGAGAAATAAGTATTTTAATAGAATCGTTTATTTTATTTTTTGCAAATTTTTCACACCAGTATTAACTGTTGATTTTTACTGAAATCTGAGTGACTTCAAGTCTCTTCTCAGTATTCTGTCTGATGTTAGTAATGCTAAATTTGGATGGTTTTGGCATATCTTCCAATTTCCAACTCTTCCAGTTCCTTTACCAAACCCTTGAGGACCATTCTGTGTGCACCAATTATAACTGGTATTACCATCACTTTCATGTTTCATAACTTTTTTAGTTCTCTAGCAAGGTTCAAGTAATTATTATTATTATTATTATTATTTTATAGTCTGGCTTGATCCAGTATTTTTTTATGGAAGATTGGAAATTTGTGAATGAATATAAACACACCTGTGGAATCATACGAGTCTATCCCCATCCTCTTGGTAACCTGATATTCATAGATGACAAATATGATGGCTTTATATATAATCCAGTAAGTAATTTTTTTGTTTTTGCTTTTTTAATCATTTTGATTTACTGTAAAATGAAAGAGTTACACTTTTAACGAATAAAAATAATAATCAGCAGGAAGGTAATAAAAGACACAAAAATCACGTACAATTTATATATTGGCTTTTCATATAAAGTATTCATTGGCAATTCTTCTAGGTCCACTCTGATTTGGAATAGTAGTACCTGTTAGGGTATTATCTATAGGTCAAATAAACTTGTTTAAAAATTATTTGTATTCAGAAACTACACAGAAAATGGAAATATGAATGTACAATGAACATGATTCTTTAACCTGTAGGCATAAAATAACCCTACACAGGTTGACATACCATTTAAATCGGTCAATCCTTTAATAAGCTTGCCCAGCCAGCTGGGGGTGTAGAATATACCGACTGCATTTCTGCCGAGAGGTAAGACCCCCCTTCCCCTACGAGTGTCCTCATATGACGCTAAGCGATCTGATGATGAGGTTCCAGTAATGCCGGAGCTTTGGGGAATGCAGAGTACCCCTTCATTGCCATTGCTCCCAGGTCCACTCTGACCTGGAGTGGTAACACCTGAGGCTTGAAATAGAACTGTTTTGATATTTAAACTGTGTAGTTATGCTAAACTGAACTGCTTGAAATAGAACTGTTTTGATTTTGAAACTGTGTACTTATGCTAAACTGAATGTTTAGCATAAGTACACAGTTTTGAAAACTGTTTTGACATTTAACTGTGTGGACAAAAGCTATACTTATGCTAAACTGAATTGTTTGAGTTAGAACTGTTCGACTAAACTGAATAGCTTGAAATTGAAATGTTTTTGACAAACTGTGTACTCATGCTAAACTGAATTGTTTGAAATGGAACTATTCATTTGTATAAAAATGGATTTGGCATTAAATAACCTACAAATGTTGATATGCCATAAAAGCCAACCAACCTATAATAAGCATACCTATTATAAAGTATGATTCTTAAATTAAGTGCAATAAGAGATTTATATTAATAACCAATTATAATTATTTGGTTGGTTTTATGTTATGTCCAGGTAAGGAGTAGCGCCCTCCCCTACACATTGGTGTAGTAGCTATCGAAAAGGAAGCCTTCGGGTTACCCTCGACTATGGTCGCCAACTTTATGTTATGTCAACCCTTGTTGTGTTATCTAATGACAAAGTTTAAAAAAAAATTTTTTTCAAGCTTCAAGTAGCTATTTGAATAATTCAATTATACAAATAATTTACAAACAGATGTATTTGACCTGTAGATGTGTGTCCTACCATTTCAGTTTAGAATGAACTGGGATGTTGATGACGGGTTGACTCTGCACTCCCTCGAACCTCAGAAATGGTGAATCACAATCAGATGCAGTTTAGGGTCAGACCCAGGATCCCCTCTCTCCTTTATTTTTTTTTTCAAGGGATTCAATTTGTTTATTCTAAGTTGCACTGACCAATTATAATAATATGCTATAATAAAAATTATTTGGACAGAAGATTTATTCTTACTATAGATCTTGCCTACCTCCGTATACATTTTATCTTTAGTTAACTTTAACCTTTTCATTTTGTGGATGCATTTTATGTCTTTCCTTTGACATATCTGAATTGGTAATGTTACTTCTCTTTTTACTTTTGGGACCATTTCTTAAGTAAAACTTATAAATTGGCTTTTTCTGGTGTTGGCATGGAAAAGTGTATGTATATGTGAAATATATATATGTATATATCAGGGGCGGAGACGGGACTAGTGCTACTCGTGCCCGGCATGACCAATAACTTGGTCAATGTTATTCAAAATGGATTAAAAAATCATCCATTAATTTCAAGCAAACATACTTAGTCTGATCTCAATTAAATTACGTATCTATTCAAGTTTCGATAACTAAGTAGCCAAAAGTTCATAAATATATCTGGGAATAATACAACAATGTTGTTTTGAACGGATGGTCTTTGTCCGGCCACCGTCAGATTCATTGAACATTCCATAAAATCGGCTATAATGTTGAACGCCCGATCCGTGCCAGGCACTAGACCCTTATAATAACAGTAATGTTAGAGAAATACGCTTTTGGCTGTAGCCAATAGCAAGAGCAACCCTACCACTGTGCTCAAAAATCTTAGCACGTGCGACTGTTGATAGATATATTGGGAAGAGGGAGAGGGACAGAGAGAGAGAGGATAGCAGATTAGAGCAGTCGCCGACGTCATCATCATCGCTATGGTAAATGTTGGTTAAACGGCGTGTTTTAATTCGTTTTTTCACTAACAGATCTCTATTTCTTTAATGAATGTTGCATATATTACATTCTGTAACTAAAATTTGTTTATTTGAATACATTTTTAACAAATAATCTTTATTTCAAGCGAAATTGAAACTACTAGCTGTGTCTGTGTATATTGTCATCAGTTTCTTTATTCTAATAAACATATTTTTCTCGTCATAGTAATGAACATCTTCTGTTTTCTTCTATACTTTTGAAAGGAAAAAAAATTATCTTATCTACTGTATTAACAAGACTACAAATTATATAGTATCTTGATTGTTTACAAAAAAAACACTATGCAAGGTACATTTGTCAATCTGTGCTATACAATGGAGAATCACGCAATAGCAACTATGATGACTTACTTTGGGTCCACGGACCACGGGTTGAGAACTGAAGTTAACAGAGGGGGGGCACGAGTAGCAAAAATAGGCTAGAGTCGCCACTGATATATATATATATATATATATATATATATATATACTGTTGTCTGTAAACCTTCTGAACTGTCCAGCAGAACTTCTGCTTTTGATACTCTATGGTCTGTTTTCAAATTACCTTACTTCAGATGTGCTTATGCAACAATATTCCCTGCATACACACGCGCACATATATATATATATATATATATATATATAGGGGTGTCCTCGTGGTGTAATGGTTAAAGCGATGGACTGCGGAATTGTAGTGAGTGAATTTCTACTCCAGTCGCGCTATTACGTTCACTTTCGGGCAAATACCCTTGGGAAAAGTATGAACCCCCTTATCCTCCCAGCTATGGGTTAAATAGTACCACTACTATTCTTCTAGGAGAATAGCTTTGGCATTAAAAAACCTACAAAGGTTTATATATCATTAAACCAAACCAAACCTCATATATATATATATATACTGCTGTAAAAACTAGCTGTGCCACCAACAAAACTTTCATTAGGGTTTCTAGAATCAAGCATGGTTTGCTGAATCGTGTATCTGAGCAGTACTTTACAATACTACTAAGCTTTGCTGGTTTTTCCATCCCATTTTGGAAATGCCAAATGAAAATGGTGCTTCTAAATGGTCCCCCATCTATGTACTGAACAGGTTCATTGCTGCTTAACTTTGGTGTTCTGGTGCTTTCAGTGTGACTTAATCATAATTCTCAAATCTAATATTTAGTATAAATGGTGTTAGAAGTTATGAGATATCAAAAAGCCTTTTCATGTTGATTCTTTACAGGTTAATGACCAAGTAGTTCCTGTGCCTGGATTTGATGCTAATATCTGTGGTATTTTATGGGAAACAAATCCTGATGATCAGGTAAGTTACATACATGTCTGTGTGTCATACCTGTTTGTGTGTCATACCTGTTTATTCTCTGCCTAGACTACGTGCTTCAAATGTCTATAGATTTAATGAAAGAAAATGGCTTCATGCTGGTAAAAAAAAAAGCAGAAGATACCCCGCACAAACTGTTACTGATGTGGACTACGCCGATGACATATCACTGCTGGCAAATACACTTGCCCAAGCCAAATCCTTGCTACATGGTCTGGAACAGGTAGCAGGTGGCATAGGCCTCCATGTCAATGCAGACAAAACAGAATACATGTGCTTTAATCAAAGAGGTGACATTTTCACACTAAATGGTGATCCTGTAGGGTAAAGAAAATTTCGTATTTTGGTTTGGCGCGCAATTTAATTTGACACTTAATTTCACCCAATCAGATGACCTATCCTATTCAGCCCGAGCCTCTTTACGGGCAACAGGAAATTGAGAAAGCTACCAAACACACTCTCTTTGGCTGGAGAATGTTGTCCAGTGCAGACATCATACTGGCCGTTCTTCAATAGCAATACTCTTTAGCTGGACAACGCCGCCCAGTGCAGATGTCTCACTGCGGCTCTAGAATAGCAGCAGCAGCATGGACACATGAGGGAACCTATCTAATTTATGGATTCCTCGCAAGGAATCCCAGTTGAATATAAATTAGATGCATTCAACATACCTCGCACAAGCACAACTTTATGTCACCCCAAATTTGGCTATGTCAACGCGATGCTTTTGTTCCACAAACGACACCTAGCTCTCAATTCACCTCTGGGCCACCTTAATGGAGACAACGCAAACTCTCCACCAGATTCACAAAATTCACGGTGACTCTAAAGCTTCAATTCCTCCAACCAACATGGCTTTCGTTAAACTACAACGAACACAATCCCTCGCACGTCCGATGACACACGCTGCCATCTCAACCTTCTCATAATGCCATTTCGCCTCCTTACTCACAATCTTACTCACCACGAGTCTTGCAGCACCAAAAGCAAACCCAATATTCCATGCTGCAAAATAAAACTTATTTCTAAAAACACCTTTTGACTATCGCCATCTTACTTTTTCATCCTTCCTTTAATACCTAACAACAATTAGCGAAAGACGTTACACTCTTAGTGAGGAAACAACTCAACATAAACACACACCCACGTTACAACCATTCCTTGCAAACAACAAAAACTCCGGCTAAAATTCACTTCACTAAAGTCCTTTGAAACTAGTAGACAAGTTCACCTACCTCAGAAGCAGCGTCTTATCAACCATAAATGATATCAACACGTCACTAGCAAAAGCATGGACAGCTATCGATAGGCTATCAGTCATATGGAAATCAAACCTGTCCAAAAAAATAAAACGCCGTTTTTTCCCAAGCAGTGATTGTATCAATACTACTATATGGATGCACCACGTGGACACTAACTAAGCATATGGAGAAAAAGCTTGATGGCAATTACACAAGAATGTTTCGAGCTGTATTGAACAAGTCATGGAGGCAACAGCAGCTGAATGGCAACTTATCACCCATCACAAAAACTATTCAAATTAGATGAACCAGACATGTGGGACACTGCTGGAGAAGTAAGAGTGAACTCATAAGCGATGTGCTCCTGTGGACCCCTTCACACAGACAAGCAAGTGTTGGACGACCAGCTAGAACATATCTACAGCAGCTCTGTGCCAATACAAGATGTAGCCTAGAAGACTTGCCAGGAGCGATGGGTGGTGAGAGAGGGTGAGGAAAATTTGTTCTAGCAGCTCAACATGAGGATGATATATAATCTATTTTGTATATAACAATGTGTCGAAGAAAAATTAAATTCATTTATACATAAAGGATTCATTATAATTATTTAAAAAATTTTTTTTATATGCACAATTGGTGGGAGAGAGAATTGCATTTTACCTGCTACAAAACTTTCTAAGCGTGTCTATGTGGCATAGAATATGCTGACTGTATCTTCTGTAGAGGGGGGGGGTGTCCTTAGTTATCTTTGTCCAGTGGTGAGCTTCCAGTTCTGAAGCTCTGGTGGGTAAAGAGTACCTCTTTGTTGCCATTACTCTCAGCTCCACTCTGATTTGGAGTGATAATCCCTATTTAGGGTCTCATCTATTGGTCAAATAGATCTGTTTAAACATTATTACTATTGGATAGGAATGTGCAGTCATCAGCCTCCATGTCAATGCGTACAAAACAGAATATATGTGCTTCAATCAAAAAAGGCGACATCTCCAAAGTATACGGTAGCGCTCTGAGACTAGTTGACAAGTTCACCTACCTTGGAAGCAATGTCTCACTAATTGAGACAGATATCGACACGTCACTAGTAAAGGCATGGACAGCTATCGATAGGCTATTGGTCGTATGGAAGTCAGACCTGACCGATAAAATGAAGCACAGTTTCTTCCAAGCAGCTGTTGTGTCGATACTCCTGTATGGATGCACCACATGGATGCTAACTAAATGAGTCCTGGAGACAGCACCCCACAAAACAGCAGCTGTACGGCCACCTACCACCCATCATGAAAATTAGATGAACCAGACATGCAGGACACTACTGGAGAAGAAGGGACGAGTTCGTAAGTGATGTACTCCTGTGGACCTCCTCACATGGATGAGCAAAGGCAGGATGTCCAACTCGAACCTACATACAGCAGCTCTGTGCCGATACTGGGTGTAGCCCTGAGGACCTGCCAAAAGCAATGGATGATAGGGAGAGGTGGCGAGAGAGGGTCAGAAATATCCGTGCTGATAGTGCAACATGATAATGATGATAATGAATATTGTGATTGAAGCAGTTTAAGCTGTGGAAGGATACCTGCTGTGGTTAGTAATCCCATAGCTGTTGGTGTGCTGATCCATTGTGCATTGCTTCACTCCATGTGTGGTTAGAAAACTGTACAGATGTCTATGCAACATTGTTTAATTTTGGAAGTCATGCTTTACGAGTTTAAACTTGGCCATAAAACTATGGAAGCAACCAAAAAACATTTGTTTGGTAAAAGGTGAAGGCACTGTAACAGACGTTTTTGTTGGCAGAGGTGATGGAGTGAAAACTTTATTTTTGTTAAAATGATTATCGAGATCCACTTGACTCAGTTGTGGAACATTTACCCCTAGCCTAGGTAAAGCAACCAGAGGAGAGGAAAAATGCTGAATACGAACAGGCACAGTTGATCACACTACGGTAACCTATGGTTGAAGAAATTTAATGATTTGGCACGGTTAAGTTAGCCTAAACCCATGTATTCTGACATTGTGTTCCAAGCCATAGAGGCAAATTTGCTGAGTTGTGAGAAATTTTGTTGTTAACATGAGGCACATTTGCTGTTAAAGAATGTGTTGTATTACACTAACATTGGAATTTCTCATAACTTTGTTTTGAGACCAAGTTGTATGATATATATATGCACATGCACAATATCTCGCATAAATAATTTCAGGTGGTAAATTTATCAGAATTTGTACTTATTTTGTCTACTTTTATATAAAACACAATATCACATATATAGAATATTGACCATAATTAAGGACACGCCTAACAATGTTTTATAAAAACTTAATTTTCTTCTGGACCAAAGATATCAGGATTTGAAGCTCTGTAATAAAACAAATATAAGTATGTTGTTGTCCAAAAATAGATACATCATAATGGAAAATTTATATTGTAAGTAGATTTTCAAATTAAACTTGATATTTTTTTTTCTTTGTTACATAGTTTCATTTAGAAATCCAAATGAAAATTGATTTTTATTGTATAATTTTTATATGTATTTTTTATAGGGAGTGTTTATTGCTTATGATGAAGAACATATTACTGTCTATAGTTATACCAAGCACACATTGAATGGTAAGTAGTTTTTCATTAAAATTATATTTTTGAGATTATATATACATGAAGTGTATTAAAAAAAATAATCCAGACTAAAGCTGTATTTACCAAACAGAGATGAACAATAAATGAAATATTAATTTTCATCAAAATAGTCCACTTGTCATTCACTAAACTTCCACTGAGTTCCCTATTGGTCAAAGCACCTCAAACTCTTTTTCTGATGTGGTGTGCATGCACATGCAATTTTTTTCTATAACTTTCTCAAATTTTGGTCAGCAAACCTTTGTTCTTAGCCTGGATTTTATCCTAGTCATTCAAATGTCCTTCATTAGTTTCCCTTTTTTTTTCTTGGTGTTGTACTTACAGACAGTTTAAATTTTGTTTTTTCCACTGGCTTCAGCATTTAACTGTTGAATTTGAGGTCTACATTGAAATCTTGATTTTTTTTTGTCTGTGATGCCAATGTTAGATTTCTGTTAATTGTTAGTTAGTTACCTTCTTCTAATGACTTACATTTGATGTATGTGGATTTACATCTCCTTAACAGTACATGTCTTTGATAATTAGTCCTTTGCTGTTAGTATAGAACATATTTAACCATCATGTCCACTGGAGACCTACCATCATTGGTTTGTTGTGGAAGTCCAAATTCTTAATTCTACTGGTCAAAATTTCTTTCTTAATATTGCCTATATTATGTTATGAATTTTTTTCATTGCCAGTGTAGTGTCCCTGATATTAGATTGGTTACAGATGAAATCTAGGGCTCAATACAAGAGACATGTCAATGTATGGTAAAATGGTGGATATATATTGATTACTTCCCACAATGCAACAGGCAAGGTTTATACACTGGTATATTGCATCAATACAAAATATAATTGTATGAAAGAACAGTTAAACTGACAGTAATTTACTTAATTTTGTTTTGTTTTTTTTGTTGTGAAAGTGACTCTTCATGGTTGAGTATCAGGGTATGATACTAAATTGCATCCAGTGATGAGGCTTGAGTTCATTATTCCCAGGTCTACTCTGACCTGGAGTGGTAGTACATAACAGGGTCTTATCTATGGATTAAATAGGTTTTTTGAAAATAGCTAATATTAAATAAGACTGCTTGAAATCACATTGTTATATGGAAATAAATGATTATTATTAAATAGGAATAGTTACTTGAAACCATGTAATTACTTGCAAAAAAGACTTTGACATTAAATAACCCACCATGGGGGATTTCATGGCATGTTAACCCAACATCCTTCATGATTAAATGATAGAGTGAGGAACCTGCAGTGTTAAGGCTGCACCTGACCTAAACCATCAAGATTGGCCTTCCATAGTCTTCTTGAATAATCAATTACAATTGTGTCCCTTCACTAAAGAATCTGATATTCCACTGCCTTCTCACAAATAGAAATTTTGAAAGTCATTAAAAGTTTACTAATGTTTTTCTTTTTAAGCTGTATCAATTGAATTTGGACTTAGTTATTGACTAAAAATTTAAATTTTATGTTCTATATAGTTTAGGTTCAAATAACTTTTTAAACTGGTAATCTGTAATGATAAAGAAAGGAATCCACTGGGGAACTTCTGACTTTTGATCCCTTTTAACCAAATATAAAGTGTCAATAATAATTGAAAACATTAGATGAACCAGACATAATCAATTAAAATCTAATAGCCAAAATGTTTTTCATGGGTAAAAACAGACTACACTATTTAGTCTCTTTCAATCACTTTCTCTTGCCTTCCTTCTCTTTAACTTTTTATACTTCAGTCATCTCTCTTCTTTTCATATTACAAATCAATAAAGTGCTCAAACATGGCAGTTGAATAAAATAATGTATTTATATTATATATAAAGAAGTACACCACTGTTTATGTGTGTGTGCATCATGCATGCATATATTTGTATATACACACTTAGTATTACCTATAGAAAAATACACTCCTAACTAAAAAGTTTTTCTTCTAAACTAGTATCTAAAAACAACTTTCTATCATACCCATAGAAATTTCCAATTTAGAAATGTCCTCTTTTGTAAGTTGTCACAGCATGAGCACATTAACTGAATCCCCCATTTCAGGTATGCTCATCATTGTGGGCCTGCCTTTGTCTTGAATACTATTTTGATTTTCTTCATTCTATTTGGCCCATATGTAAATAATTTTTTGACTAAAAGATTCTTCTCCCTACACTTTTTCCTGTAAATTTCATATGGTTTATACTTCTCAGCCATTAAGATTTGATGACAGCCTTTATTCAAATCAGAAGCTCTCTGTTTGATTTGTCATCTGTTAGATATTACAATGGATATATACAGATTACGGCCCCTGGTAAAGATAGGGCACTCTCAGGGTTCTGTCCCCTTTTTGCTGTATTTTTCCCAGAAAATAAACATGCAGTAAGCGACCATTTTGTGGTCGTTTATCTGTCGTTTTCGCTAATTTAATTTAGTCTTGTGTGGTGATTTCATGACTTGAAACCTGTCTGGAAATAAACTTCATCATCATTTTGAATAGCCTCAAAACAAATGTTTTTGCAAGATTAAAATATTTTTTGCTATAAACCTATTATAAAGAATGCAAAGTTTATATTTACGGAAAAGAATTCTGAAAAAAAAAAAAAGTATTTTGTCCCCCCCCCATTATATTTATTGAAGTGTGTATGAATGAAATATATATAAAACTTAAAACTGCATATCATAAAATATTTATTATATCATTTTTTAATCATCCAAAATTATCCTGGGTTAAAATTTATCATTTTAAATGAGAGTAAACTATGTTTATGCTGGTATTTGAGAAGCTCTAAAATTGTTTGTTGAAGAAACTAATATTTTATTGAAGTATTTCTCTTGATTTATTTTTCCAGGAAGCAGATGTGAAAAAGTCCATCAATGTAAAACACCATTTGGACAAAGGCCAGTGCTTCTAAACAATGGGGAGGTAACTCTGTTGAATCAAAGTGGACGTTTAGTGACCATGACCTTATCAACTCATTCTGTGTTTACCAATAATAAATGTAATGAACTTCCTAATGATAAGGTAAAATTCAATAACATTTCCCTATATTATATACAAGTTGTGAAATGGTCATTATTAAAACTAAACACTATAGAGTTACTTTTGTTAATGCTTAGGATAATTATTTGTTTTTATTTAATAATTATTACTGCTTTGTTGGTGTAAGGAAATCAATTTTGGGTTCATTTAGTGGTCAAAGATAATATTGGGTTCATTTGGGAGTATAAGATATCTTTGGAGATCAAAGATACTCTTGAAAACTTGTAAAAATTAAATATTCTGAATGAAATAATTTTTCCAGAATTGTAGGGCTTCTAATAACCATTGTTTTTTTTTTTTTTTTTTTTTTTTTTAAAGGGGGTTTCTAAGCCTTTTTTTAGGCCAGACGATAGTTGAACTGAAATGAATTCTTTATTAGCAGTTTAACACCTGTTTGTGATAAAGAGGGTCTAAGGGCATATTGATTACGAAGGGTAAGTACTGCGAGATGGAAACCCTTTTTATAGCAAGGGAGACAATAAGTCAGTGCAAGGTAGAAATTAACAAAACAAAACCAAAAAAAAATGGATCTCCTGGTCTAGTTTAAAACCTTTCCCAGGATGAATCTAACAATTCCTAAGTTTGTTTAAAATCAGGGTAAACATAGCAAAGTATTAGCTGTATGGACAAATGAACATTTGATAAATTATAATGAGAGGCAGAATATTTTTATTCATTTATTATTTTTAGTTATTATACTTTGTATGGATTTACTCAATTCCACTACACGAGCAGAATGCTACGCAAGGTCAATTTTTAAACAGTTTTGAATTAGGTTTCCTTCTCTTAGACTGGTTGCTCTACCAAGAGCTCAGTCTGTCCTACTATTTAACCATAATTGGAGAAAGAATAGTTGGATGTATACCTTTTCTAAAAGAATTAGTGCTACTTAAAATTTAAACAGCCTCATCCAGGATTTGAACTTGGGTCACCACGTTTATTTTGTATGATGATAATTGTTATGCAATGAGCATCTGGAATAATAGCTGTCTTAAAGATTGGCACTTTCACTTGTCTTTGTGTTTTAGATGATGGCATCAGGCATTTTGACAATTTAAGAATGCAGGAGCATTGATTGACTGATATCCTTTCAAATCACTCAAGGAAATGGAAGAAAGTGAAAAGTGTTGGAAGGAAAGAAAAAATGAAAGAGAGAAATAACACAAAGTGATATGAAAAGAAGAGAGAAGACTGAAGTATAGAAAGTTAAAGAGAAGAAAGGGAAGAGAAAGTGAAAGAGAATAAATAGTCGGTTTTTACCCATGAAAAACATTTTGGCTATTAGATTTTAATTGATTATGTCTTTAGATAGACAAGTATTATTTAATGATAGATATTTCTCTTCATTCTCTTTTTTTATTTTACAGCTTCAAGAATGTTTGTTATTCAGCATGAAACTAAAAAGGTAAAAGAATTTAGATATATGCTAATTTGTGATGTGCATATCATATAACTGAAGCAGTTTAAGCCATTGTAGTTACCTGCTGTGTTTGGTAGTATTATGGTGACTGGTGTGTTGACATGTTGTGTATTGCTTCACTTCATATGTAATTTGAAAGCCATACAGAAGAATGTGCAATGTAGTTTAATTTGGCAACTTATGCTTTATGAATTTGTGTCGGCGACATTATGGCTCAGTTCTATCAAAACCATTTATTGGATGAATGGTCGAGGTGAAGTTGATCACAATATCATAACTAGGTGTTTCAATTAATCAAAGAAATCAGGCCAAGGTCAGGTCAGCTGAAAAGCAGGTATTCTGAAGCTGTCATCTTGCAAGTAGCCCTTGAAGAGTATCAGGCGAGTTTGGCATCTCACGGTCCAGTGTAGAACCTGGATGAACAGCAGCTTTATGTATGTGTGTATATATATATATATATATATATATATACACACACACACACACACACACTTTGATTTTTATGTTTCATTATTTATAGATGTGTGTGTGTGTGTTATATATATATATATATATATATATATATATATATATATACACAAGCCAAGAATTCAGTGGCCCAAGGGTAATCAGACAGCTACTTGGACAAACTTAGACCAGGAGCTTTCTTTTTTGCTCAACACCCATCTTAAGGGCTCCATTGATCATCAATTGTCATCTTTTTGCAGAGTTATATATGACATTTGTCTGGAATGGTTTGGTGCAGTAACGAATAAAAAGGATAAAACCGAAGGAAAACGACCAAATAGACGACAGATACAGAAAGGAAAGCTAAGATCGGAACAGAGAATGCTGAAGCGCCGATTAAAAGAAGCCCCGATTCATGAGAGGCCGGAACTTCAGAATATCCTAAATGATATTAAAAAAAAGGATTTTGGTGATCTCCAGAGCTGAAAATCAGAGAAAACATCGAAAGAAAAAGCGTCAGGCTCGGAGAGCATTCTACTCAAATCCATACGCGTTCGCAAAAAAGCTTTTCGTGGAATCAAAGAGTGGCAAGCTTGATGTACCGAAGGAGGAACTCGAGAATCATTTGAAGATGACATACTCAGATGATTTAAACGGTATCCCAATACCTCATCTAAGAGATTTACCAAAACCCCAAGAGCCAACGGTAATGTTTGATGATAGCGGGATAAAACCAAAAGAAGTTCGAGATTTCGTCCATAAGGCCCGTGCAGGTAGTGCCCCAGGCTTGAATGGGATATCGTACAAGTTATATAAAAACTGCCCACGTGTCCTCAGGAAACTCACTATCCTCCTTCAGCAGGCTTGGAAGAAGGCTATTGTACCACAGGAATGGTGTCTGGCCGATGGTATTTGGATACCAAAGGAAATGCAGTCAAAAGGTATCACAAATTTTCGCCCTATATCCCTCCTAAATGTCGAAGGGAAAATATTTTTTGGAGTTCTTGCTCGTCGTATGACAACCTTTCTGATGAGCAATCATTATATAAATACATCTGTCCAGAAGGCTGGGATACCTGGCTTCCCCGGATGTCTGGAACATTCACAAATGATATGGAACTCAATACTCTCAGCTAGAAGGGACAAAACAGAACTACGTGTGATCTGGCTTGATCTTGCTAATGCGTACGGTTCAGTTCCACACCACTTAATCCGAATGGCCCTCGAATTTTTCAACTTCCCAAGCAAGGTTGAGGAAATCATAATGAAATACTTCAATTCAGCTTTCATGAAATTTACCGTTAAAAACTATACCACCAAGTGGCAGGCAATTGAGATTGGCATCATGATGGGCTGTGTGATTTCCCCACTTCTTTTCGTTCTAGCCATGGAACTTATTTTACGAGGTGCAGCAAATACGTCGGAAGGAGTAATGAAAAATGATCATCTGACTCTTCCTCCTTCCAGAGCTTTTATGGACGACATCACCATTCTCGTCCCATCCCAAATCTCTGCCGAATGTTTACTACAAAGGTATTATGACCTTTTCACATGGGCGAGAATGAAGGCTAAGCCAAAGAAAAGTCGAAGCCTATCGTTAGTCGGAGGATCTGTCAGGGAGATCCATTTCAAAATTGGGGGTGATAAGATCCCAACAGTCAGGGAGGAGCCGGTAAAGAGTCTCGGACGTCTTTATTCAATCCCACTGACTGATCGTCATAGGGGTACAGAAGTCCAGAAAATAGCTTTGAAGGGACTAAGATCAATTGATAAAACTTGTTTACCCGGAAGGATGAAGGCTTGGTGTTACCAACATGGTCTGCTACCCCGTCTTTTGTGGCCCTTACAGATGTACGAGATTGCGATATCTCGTGTTGAACGGATCCAACAGTACAGCAACAAATACCTACGTAAGTGGCTCGGAGTTCCTCCTTGTTTTTCGAAAGTGGGTTTATATACCAATTCTGGAAACCTACAGCTCCCAATATCCTCACTGATTGAAGAATTCAAAATTGGGAAAGTACGCCTTCACATGATGATGAAGGACTCAGCCGACGAGATCATTCGGAAGGCGTATCCAGAAATAAAATCAGGTACGAAGTGGTCGGCCGTTAAAACCGCCCAGGAGGCGGAATGCAGCCTACGAATCAAAGACATCATAGGCGTCACTCAAACCAATCGAGCTGGGTTGGGTAGCACGAGCAAAAAGGTATTCTTCAAAATGGACCCAAAAGGAAAAAGAGACATGGTGAGCGAAGAAGTCAGGATGTTTGAGGAAGAGCAAAGAAAAGCCAGTGCTGTTACTCAGGCCAAACAATGTGCTTGGACAAAATGGAATGATATCGAACCAATTAAATTATCGTGGAAATCCTTAATTGCAATGGAACCACTGGCGATATCATTCCTTCTTCGCTCTACTTATGATCTCTTACCAAATGCGACCAACCTAAAATTATGGGGATATACCAATTCGGACCTGTGCTTATCGTGTAAAAGTGATCGGGGTACTTTGCGTCACGTCTTATCTGCATGTCCACACTCACTTCAAATGTACACATGGCGTCATAACAAGGTATTAGAAGTGATAATAGAATTGTTAAGAACACAATGTGAGACAGCAAATCAGCAATCCACAACAGCCAAGGAACCCATAATCCAGTTTCTCAAGGAAGGTGAATGTCCTGTGAGGAAACAAAAAAATCCTAACATGAAGCTACTGAACGGAGCTAGTGACTGGAAAGTTTCAGCAGATCTCAAGACATCTCTACAATTTCCAGTTCACATTAGTCAAACGGAAAAGCGGCCGGACATTGTAGCATGGTCCGATTCAAAGAAGAGTGTCCTCCTCATAGAATTGACTGTCCCTTGGGAAGAAAACCGGGAGGAAGCACACGAGCGGAAGAAAAACCGCTACGAGTCACTGCGTGCCGACTGCGTGGAAAAGGGTTGGATATGCCATGTGATTCCTATTGAGGTTGGTTGTCGTGGTTTTATAGGACATTCAGTCATTTCGTTTCTTTCAAAAATAGGAATCACTGGCCGCAGTTTGAAAGTTGCCTCGAATCGTCTTCAGAACACGGCGCAATATGCATCAAGTTGGATTTGGTCGAAAGCGAGAAAGTTTTCAGCATGAAGGTAATACACGAGGAATCACCTTTCCCGTGTGATTACGTAAGAAACGGTTACTGTAAACGCGTAATAACATCAACCGCCGAAAGTAAACGCGTTTTTTTTTTTTAAATCACAAACTGCACTCAGAAAATGAAGATTAACGTCCAATGTAGTCTCTGCATTTAATGGATCTGGCATATATATATATATATATATATATATATATATATATATGATTATCTCTTAATACCCTGTCCGGTGGCAAAAGCTGCTTGGTAGCGCCAGGGGTGGCATTACCGCCTTGAGCTACCGAAACTGTGTTATCACCCCTGGATGGTGGCTGATGAGGATATGGTATAGCACGTGCTTTCACACGTTGTATGATGAAAATATAAAAAAAAGAAAAAAAAAAAAAAAAAAATATATATATAAACAAATTGTTAGAAAAATCTTTTTCTGAAATCAATAAAGTGCTCAAATACTGGCCATTGGAGCAGCATAAAACCTGAAATAAATTAGCTTACATCCTCATGCCAGCTTCATTACTTAGAGTTTCATGTACTTGAAAAAAAAAATACAATCTTCAGATGAAACATGTTTTAGTCACATTTTATCAAAAAATTGTTTTTATGTTTATCTAAATTGACACTGAAATTTCAATATCCTGTCTGATTGTGGCAATATTTCCTTTTGCTGCATAAAAACTTTAATTAATTGAGATAGTATCATAAGTTATCACTTTTTAGTTTTTATACTACTCTACTTAAGGGCATTTGAGCACTCTGATTTTATTTCCAACCCTTGGTTATTGCATTTTTTCTATATATAGATAGGCACTTTGTGTGTGTGTGTGTGTGTGTATATATATATATACACACAAAGTACTATGTATTGTATTTCTGAATTTAAGTAGTCTGTTATTATCAATAATTTTGAAGATTAAGCCAATGCCTTGACTCTTGCAGTAAATAGTTTTGTTTTCTTACAATATAAAACAATTGTTTTTTATTTCAGATGGCAGGATTGTTGGAAACTGTGTAAAGTTATAAATGAAAGAAAAACTTGGGAAACTTTAGCGGAATGTGCTCTTCACAATTTGGAAATTGATGAAGGTTAAGTATTTGCCTTTGTTGATCCATTCGAAAATAATTTAGTTAAAGGCATTTCATTTCAAACCTCCTCCCGGCCAACTTTTTCTTTTTTTTTTTTGTAAATTTGTGACTAAGTGATAAATTTTATTCTATTTATTTTTTGGTTACCAAAGGTATAAATGTATTTATTTCTTATATGGTAACGTTGTTTTGTTAAACCATATCTGTTATCTAATTGAATAGGAGGTGTGATAAGAATTATTAAAATTGAATCTTTAAATTTTATAAACATTTCTTAAATTTCAATGAAAATCTGTGCCCAGTTGAACAACTTTTATAATAATGTCTATGTGAGAGTACTAAGTCCCCTTAATACTATTAGATCGTCAGTTTTTGGTGAAATGCTGGACTATGCAAATGATATTTATAAGACCAAGCTTTCTACTACTTGTTTTCTAAGCTGACATGGTTAATAATTATTTTCTTTGGGGCACTGCCACAACATGAATGGTTAGCAAGTATCTACACAGGATTTCTGTGTAAAAGAGTAATGATTAGGAAACCTTTTCATAGGCCCCTCACTCCACAGTAGAGGCCCTATGTCCTTCCAACCCACATAAGTTCACCTACCTGGGAAGCAGTGTCTCATCAACCAAGACAGACATCGATACACGACTAGCAAAGGCATAGACAGCTATTGATAGGCTATCGGTTGTATGGAAGTCAGACCTGACCGATAAAATGAAGCGCTGTTTCTTCCCAGCAGCGGTCGTATTGATACTGATACACCACATGGACACTAACTAAACGTATGGAGAAAAAACTTGACAGCAATTACATAAGCATGCTGAGAAATATTGAACAAGTCCTGGAGACAGCACCCCACAAAACAGAAGCTGTATGCCCACCTACCACCCATCATGAAAACGATCAAAATTAGATGAACCAGACATGCAGGACACTGCTGGAGAAGTAGGGACGAGCTCGTAAGTGATTAGCTCCTGTGGATCCCTTCACATGGCCGAGCAAAAGCAGGACGACCAGCTAGAACCTACATACAGCAGCTTTGTGCCGATATGGGATGTAGCCCTGAGGACCTGCCAAAAGCAATGGACGACATGGAGGTGTGGCGAGAGAGGGTTAGGGATATCTGTGCTGATAGCGCAACATGATGATGACTGCTAGTTCAGCTTCTTTAAATATGAATAATTATTGTAAACTTGAATAAAAAAAATTTTCCATTCTTTATTTTTGATAATAACCATTTTACAATCTGTATATAATATGGCTAAGTGTTGCTAGTTACACTTACTGAGTATCTCACTACATTGGTACGGTATGAAATTCATCTACGTAAATATGTGCACGTGAGGGTTTTTTGTTTTGTTTTTATTGTTCATTATTTGTGCAATTTGTCTGCTATTTAAAATAATTTTTGTTTCTTTCTCTTGTCAGCTGTTGAGATTTACCGTCATATCAAGTGTCCTGCAATGGTAATGGATCTTCTAGAAATCCAAGTAAGTTAAATTAATGTTTTAATAATAATATTTAATATAAAACCTGTTAAAATCCTTTTTAGCGTTTAAAAGGAATGTGAACTACAAGCACAAGGTATGAGGTTTGCATGTCCGATACTAAATATGAGGAAAAAAACGTGTAATTTACAAACAGCAGAAAAATTTCATTCTCTTTCCCCCATATCATAGTAGTGTGTAAATATTCAATACAGTAAAGAAATATGTTTAATGATATTACTATAGAAATACTTAGGAAATGAGGACAATAAAGATTTCTTAGTGGTTATGAATAAATGTAAGCATTACTAATAGAATAGAATTATCAAATATATAATGAAAATATACTGCAAATAATTGTAATATACAAATACATTGGAAAAAAAAGTATTATCTGTGGTCAGGAATGAATACAAACATTATTAACAGAATACAGTTTCTATATTTAATTTAAATGCATTTCCAATGATGTTACAATAGAAATTGATTAAATATCAGGAAGAAAGGAATTGTCAATTGTTAGGAGTTCATGTGGATGGTTTTACTATAGAAATGAATTAAAAATCGGGAAGAAAAGGAATGTCAGGGGTCAGGAATTAATAAATGGAATTATTGAAAATCCTAAAGAAAAGCATTGTTCATGGTCAGTAATTCAAATATTACTTACAAAATAAGACTGTTTATAACCTATATTATGATATCAAATTTTTGTATGCTTGTTTGTATAAAAGTGTAAAAATAGATTTTATGAATGTAATGGTATTAAAATGCTTTCAGAGATTAAAATAATTCCTAATCCAATTAACAAATGAATGATAACAATGTAGAGCCCTTATCTGTATTCATTCCAAGTCTTATAATTTCTTAGAGGAGATATTTATTAAAGGTTAATTATAGAGTGTTTTGCATTATTAATTTGTAATTCATTATAGCATCTATCTAAATAGGATTTGATTTGACATTAGACTTAATGACGTGCAGTAGTGTCCTTTAAATGAGCACATACATCCACAAACTAATATTTTATTTGATGTGGGATCCACTATTTAGGAATCATTTATTGAACAATCTTCCAGGCTTAACATATATCACTGAGTAATTATTTTAACATCTTGGCCATTTGCTGCTTGTTTTCTCCAACAATTTACATGTACAAAGAAGACTCTTTTATCTTCCAGAATATGGAGGAATGGAATTTGGTCATTGGTTACATTGCTATGTTTTTAAAAGATTTCAATCTCTCCCAAGAGTCCTTTTTAAATTCTTCAAAACCAAAAGAAGCTCTTGAGGTAAGAATCATTTAACTTTCTTGTAAGTTGTTTATTTAGAGTTTGAGATATTTTTCCCTTTTTTTAACTGAAGAACTTTGGAAAGATTAAATAGAAATAAGTCTTTAGTTTTAGGAACTTTTGGAAATTTGAACTTTTCCCAACTGTTTAGCAATGTTTAGAAATCTGTTCAAACTGCCAGTTGAGTTAACTCTTTAGTTTTCTATGATGAATATAATTCAATCTTATGAATAAAGTTTTTATTTTTCTTGGGTGACTCAAAAGTTTTGCTTTATTTTTCAAGTTAGATCAAAAGCAGCCTAACATTCAATGTATAGGTCATCATGTTGCATTGTGTGAAGCCATCTTTCTGCTACTTCTTTGATCCTATGCTGTCGCCAGTTTTTGTTTTTTTAAGGTAAAGGACTCTTTCACTGAAGCTTCCATCTCCTCTTAGTTGTTGAAGCATTGTGAGTGCAGGAAGTGAGCCATGGACTGGAACAAGTAATAGTTCGAAAGAGCTAGGTCTGGACTATGTGCTGGGTGTGGCATCAGTTTGATTCTCTCTAGTTGAAGGAGAACTCACTTTCTGTTAACCAATGCCACATTGGCCCAGTTGACTGGGCTGTAGAATACACCAATGGGTAAGGCTCTTCCAATGAGTGTCCTGGATGTAACACTTATAACACTATAGTTTAGTCTGGTTACCCGTACCCAACAATATGCTTTAATATATTTGTATGGCACCAAATGTAGTACCATTGCTTAGCCATGGGTTTTCAGGGTCGATTCCTGTTTATGGCTGTGCCGTGGGTTTTTAGGGCCGATTCCTGTGTCTGCTTGTGTTGTGTTAAGGATTTTTAAGGGTCAAATCCTTGTAATGGTACCAAATACAACACTATGGTTTGCACACTCTGGACCCTTATCTTGGGCACGGTCCCAAATATAGTACTATGGTTTGGCCCAGCACCAATTATAACCCTATCACTTGGTCTGGTACCAAATGTGTTTCCAGATAGTTTATCAATCTTTTCTGTGCCCATACTGTGTTTGAAAGATCCACAGATAGGAATGACACAATCTATCCAGAACTTCCTTTGACAGTCGGGGTTATCCATTGGAACAAAGTTGCCTGGGTGTTGGCAACTCAAAAACAAGAAGAACTCTCAGTCAACAATTATAGTAGCATGAGAGAGAGGAAATCTGTAAGGCTCTATGAACCAAGGATTATGCCTACTCCCCACCAACCTGACCGAACTCTCTGAACACAAACTTCTGACTGACTACTTTTTCAAAATTTGCTAATTTTTATCTATCTAAATTCAGGATATCAGTAGGGTGATGTCATCTTGCTAAATTATTATGACATCTCACACATGTCCCAAATTCACTGTTTTCATTTCCCCAATCAAACCTGTGACAGACATGAATCCATTTTGTTTTCATTTTGGTCTTCCTGCGTTGATTATTAGCGTACTCGCTTAAACTTTCCAGTTTGACTTACCTAAAATCTTTGAACGGGAATGTAACTTTACAGCACACTGAAAAACTCAAAACCTAACCAAACCAGATGATAAAATAATTAACCATTATGGCAACTTTGTTACACAACAATAATCTGATGGTGAGGCTCCAGTAATGCTGGAACTTTGGGGAATTCAGAGTACCCCTTTATTGCCATCACTCCTAGGTCCACCCTGGCTTGGAGTGGTAGCACTTTATAGGGTCCTATCTATTAGTCAGATATAACTAAACAGTGTACATATGCTAAACTGAATTATTTGAAATAGAACTGTTTGTGTATGAAAATGGATTTGGCATTAAATAACCTACAATGGTTGATGTGCCATCAAACCAAACCAATGCCAGATATTTTTGCAATTCACTGACATACATCTACTCCAGCTGATCAAAGTACAAGTTCACACTGGTGGTTTGACCATCTGGAATGAACTTGATTACACCCTAATAATTCCACCAGATGCAGATCACCATCACTTTGTGTCTGAAATGCAAATATTGCAAAACTTTTGACTCACACACACACACACACACACACACACACACACACACACACACATATATATATATATATATCCGTCTTTGTAATTGAGTAACTTTTTAACCTTTAGAAGTCCAAAAGATGTTGCACTGCTTGACACTGGTTACTAAGTACAAACTCATAGCCAAACACTTTCTTTGCCAAGAATTAACTTCAGCCAGCATATATGTGGGCAGAGACCATTACTAGTGAATTTGATTCTCACTAGTTACTTTATACTTTTGGTCTTGTGTTAAGCTAAATTTAGTAAAGAACTTCATAAAATACCTGGAGTTCAAAGGGTTGAATATTAAACAGAATAGTTGGTTGGTTGGTTTTAAGGCATGTCAACTTTTGTTGGGCTATTCACTGCTGAAGTCAGAAATAGGAACTTTGGTCTAAAACCATAGGAAATCAATATTTATCAAATTCAACAAATTGCTTGGGTTGAGGAAAGTCTCCAGAATTCCAAGCAACAAAAATTAGTCATGAAAATTTTGTTTTTTTTTAAGATTGGACCAACCTGGTTTAGATGTGTTCAGAAAAATTGATATAATTTCATAATCTAATAACTTTTGGCTGACCAATTTTCATTCAAATGATCTAAGATTTTAACAGCAAAAGTGTTGAAACAAGTCAAAATTCTATGTTTAATGTTTGAATGCTTTTTCAGTGAATGGTATTCCTATACCTGAGAGGAAAAAGCCATAAAACATAGAATTTTGGGTAGTTTCTACACACACTGTTAACATTTGGGATCATTTAAATACAAATTGGTCAAGTTATTCAATTATGAAACAATATCAATTTTTCTGAAAACACCTGTATATTATGTTATTAGTAAAATGTTTGTATTTTGAATTTTTATTAATGTCTCAACAGTATTAGCATATCAATTCTTACTGTCATAAAATATCTGTTTTGTTTTTATAGATGAGGAAGAACCTATTACAATGGGATAGTGCCCTTCAATTGGCCAAAGTTCTGGATCCAGAAAGCATTCCATTTATATCAAAGGAATATGCAGAAGAGTTGGAACTAACTGGATCATTTATGGATGCCCTAAATCATTACGAACAAGGAATTACCAAACTTGAAAGTGAGGCAGAACATGACAAAGTTTGTGCTGGAGGCGTGGCCCGAATGTCTATTCGTATGGGAGACATTAGGAGGTGGGTGGTAATTAAAAAATATATTGATTACATCCTGATTTTCTATTTAGCTATCTTTTTACCTTGAATAAGTAATTCAGAATAGAGTTTAGACTTGGTGCCTCCCCCCACCCCTGGAACTTTTCTTTCTAGCCTTAGCTGCTTTTCTAGATATTCATATATGCATCGAACAAATCTTTAATGTTGGGTGGGTAGGAGAATTCCCTTGGTATGATAGCTAATGTGCTGAAATACAACATTGGAGTAAGGGAGTTTGAACTACAATTGTCTTATTGCATTCACTTTCAGACAATACACTTGTCGGGGGTGGGGGAGTATAAACTGTCTTATTGTTCCTAACTATGCGTTAAATAATATCAATACTGATCTTATATAAAGATAGCTTTGGCATTGAATAACTCACAAATATGTATCAATGAAGAAATGCTGCCAAAATATACATATTGGTATTTGTAGACATGCATGCATATATATATATATATATATATGTTTACCCACCCTTCTGCATGATCAGGATGTGACACAAGGTCAAATTTTTAATCAGTTTAATATGTTGATATTCAGACTTCTCTTTCTTCTAGATTGGTTGCCATGTCAAGATTAAAGAACTCTAACCCTACCTATAGCTGGAGGGAAACTAGTTGAATACCTACCTTTTCTCTAGAAGGATTAGTGCTATAGGAAATAGAAATAACCACATCCAGGACCATATGTCCATTTTCTATGATAACTGTTAAACCATGATCACCTCACAGCTATCTACATAAACATCAGTATAGTTTATATATATATATATATATGAGAGAGAGAGAGAGCATATGCTTTCATAGTTATTAAAAAAAAAGTTTATTTTTAATTAAAAAGCTATTGGTCTACTAATTTTTAATTTCGATTAAAATTTTTAGTGGTGATAAACAGAACATGATATTTATAATAAGGGAACTTATAATTTGACTAATTCTTCCTGTTGTGGGGGATTGTATTGACATTGTATATGGTAATTTATATGTAATACACTGAAAGTTGATATATCATTAAACAAAGAAACCATTACAACCCAAACACTTTTTTCATAAAAGATTTTCTTCTAAACTAAAGATACTAGCTACAATTGAAATGGATGTTATTAGGTATTATTTATTATCAAACACTTCAGCAGTGAAACTCTATATTGGAAAAAATATGAATGTGTCCAAAAATAAGTTCAACCCTTCTATTTATGTAATTTTGTTTTTGGTTAAGAGATGTTGCAATTTTACTTTTGGTAAAAGTTTCAATGCTGTAGAGTTTGGTAATAAATAATACCTAATAGTATCTATTTAGACTCTATAATGTGCTGCTAGAAATATTCTTGTATATTTGATTTAGAAGATAGTATATTGGGATTTCTGTGTGTGTGTGTGTGTGTGGTTGATAATATAAATATGTCTCTTAATAAATGATAGGAATATACTAGTAAAATCATAATATTCTTTCCAGTTCAGAGTTCTCTTTTTTACCTAGTGTCACTGAAAAAGCTTTTCTCTTAACAGTCTACAGTCAAAGTGAAACTAACAGAGTTAAAAGAAAAAAATTAGAACCAATAAAAATTTATTTTCATGTCTCAATCTATTTCCAAGAATGCTTCAGTCAGAAATTGTTTTGCAGTATTCAGAGAAGTCCATATATGACTGAAATTGCAGAGGTAATCTTAGCAGAAATTTCTCATAAATATTTTTTCCCCCTATTCATTTCCAGAGGAGTCAAAATTGCTTCCAAAATACCAAATCGAATTTTACAAAAGGAATGTGCTGAAATCCTGGAGACGATGAAGGTTTGTGAGATGATTTCATTAATTTAGACTTTTATTAATTGTAATAGATGATTGAAAATTTAGACATTGCAATTCTGTCACTCAACTGCAAATGGATATTTCCATTTGTCACACATTTATATAACTATGTGAATGACCAAAATTTCTATGATTGCATCTATTAGCAACTCGGTCCTATCTGTGAATTAGAACCTCAAATGGACACTCCTTCCTTCAAGCAATCAGTACTTAGAGTATGACACTAAACTGTATCCAATGGTGGAGACTAAAGTACCCCTTCATTGCCATTACTCCCAGGTCCACTTTGACATAGTGTGGTCATACCTGTTATAGGAAAATAGATCTATTTAAAAATTATTTCAATTCAGACTGTATGCAAGAAAAAAGCTCTTAAGAAACAACTACACAAAAAATGTCAATATGAATGTGATTCTCTCACCTCTAGGCATAAGAATACCCCAATTGGGTTGTCATGCTATTAAAATCATTTAATCCAACAGGATGAATTCAAATTTGTTCTTTTTCCTTCAAAGCTTTGATTTGTTATCTGATAGTGTAGAAGAATTTATGAATGAGATCATAATTTCTAGTTTATTGGCAAACAAATACATCAATATCTTATCTTCAATAAACCCAAGATGAATTTTTGTTTTTGAGATGCATTAGTTGTTTGTGTAATTTTCAAAATTATCTAAACACTTTAAACTGATTTGAAAATATCTTGATTTGTTTCCTTTATTTTGACATCCAAATTTTCATTAAAAATTCTAAGTTATTTTTTTTTCCAATGAGTGAAACATTTATGAAGTATTTGATGTATTTATTATCTGATAAGTCTTTTGTTTTGCTGATGGCCAGGGTATATAAAGGGTTGATACTTAATGGGTTAAAGTTAATGTTGCGTTTAGAAAAATATTAACTGAGCAGCTGATTTTGTTAAAGCTAATGGAAAATGAATTCTTGTGATTATTAATTTTGATAGTTTTTTTTTTACATTTTATTTTTTTTTGCTTAGTCGTATTGGATATAATAATCTTGTCTTAATACATTTGATGAAGTCTATTATTGATTTTTGACTTGTTTTTCTCTCATCTTTTTTCTCTTGCTTCTTTACACCTAGTAGTAGTAGTAGTAGTAGTAATGTTGTCTGAATTTAGCATTTAACAAGTTTTTCTTTTCATTATGTTTTTGCTGCTCCTGTTGCAGTTAATGGGTTAACCTAATTTAGATATTCTTGAAATAAGTTGAAGAGAAAGTATAATAGGAAGTTAGAAAAGAGTTTCATTAATATCATTTGATAATTTTTGATGGCAACAGTTGCATAGTCATTTGCTCTGTTTTTTTCTTTTAAATTCTAAAATTGTAATTTGTCTTTTAATCACTTTATTTTTGTCTATTTGTTTTATTTTCAGCAATGGACAGAAGCTGCTCTTCTTTATGAGAAAGGAGCTTTCTATGATAAAGCAGCTTCAGTTTATATCAAAGGCAAAAACTGGTGAGTTTTTTTTTTTCTGTTTTTTTTCTTTTCTTTTTCCTCCTTTAATTTTGGGCAAATTATATTTTCTTTTGCTACAATGTTATGGTTGTGGAATCTCCCACTCCGCCTTTGTGCACTGCTGACCAAATCAAGCAGAAGCTGCATTTGCATTGAGCTGATCTTCCTACACTGATGTAAAACCAACAAAGCCTGGTGATATAGTGTGGTACTGCTGGTGTGTCTTTCGTTTGTGATGATGTTTTGACCCTGAAATTATGTCTGACACCAGAGTCATCACCTAAGGAAGGCTTTGTTAGAGGTACTAGTTATAATGATATAACTTTATTAATATGAATTTTTGTTCTTTGAATCCACCTGTGGGGAATGTACATTTTTAGGGGCACCTTGCTTGGGATAATGGTTATTGTGCTAAACTAGCAGACCATTATTTAGAATTTTTATTCTCAGTTGATGCCCTATGAATTTGGCCTTGTGCCAAACTAAGTAAATGACAACTAATATATATTTTGTTCAGTGAATGATAGCAGCACAGACATATTTTGCTAAATTCATTGCTTTATTGTTATTATTTTCTAGCATATTACCTGTTAAAAATTATGGGATTATTTACACGTAGATTATCACTTTTGTTTCGGATCAAAGTGTCATTCAAACCGGTGGCAATTCTATCAAAATACAAATCATCAAATCTCTATACCTGTGCAGCTTTGCACAGCTGATACTTGACAACTGACCATTCTACAAAAAATGTTATATTTTTCAAAACAAATGTCTTTAACCCAGGTTAAGTGACTATCTCAGTCACCAGTAGAATCTTTGACCTTAACTGTTCAATATCTTTTTTTAGAGCTGATTTTCATGGGCCTAAAAGTTGAGAATGAATAACATGTTATGAGAGAATTTTTATTTCTTTGAAATAGACTTGAGAGAATTCATTTGTTAATTCTATATATGTATTTGCTTTAATGGGAGTTACTGATAGAGAAATCTACATAAAAATGAACACTGTTAATTAAATTATTCATGATTATTGTTATATTTAATATTCATATTGGCCTAATGAGCAAAGTGTTTGCCAATGGTCCAGGAGACCGGGGTTCAATCCCAGCTCGAGTCATATCACAGACTCAAAAAATAGTACTTGATGCCACCTTGCTTAACACTCAGCATTATAAGGTAAGGATCAAGGGTAAAGTGGAGTGATCTAGGGAATGGAGTAGCACCCTTCCCTATACCTTGGTGTTGGAGCTATTGAAAAGGGCACCTTTGGGTCATCCTCCACTATGGTTACAAACTTTCCATTTTTTTATTTGATTGTTCCTTTTCTTTCTTTCGTGTGTTTCTAGGATGAAAGTTGGAGAATTGCTCCCAAATGTCACTTCTCCAAAGATCCACATCCAGTATGCTAAATCCAAAGAAGCTGATGGTCATTATAAAGATGCCGTTGAAGCTTATAGATTGGCTAAAGATTGGGACAATGTCATAAGGTAAATTAATTTGTACGTACACACGAAAAAGGAAGTCAATACTAAAAATTGAATTGAAATCTTTACTATAAGGATATTTTTTGTAATGTCTTCCTTTTCTCTTACTGTCAGATTTTATTCCAAACTTTACCAATCCACATAAATATATAGCATAAAATAGATATATTCATCTTCCATCAGAAAGAAGAAATTGATGCAGAATTTTTTTCTTTCTCTCTTGTAGTATAGATTCTGTTTTTTGGTAATTAAATTGCATTCTGATGATATTAGATCATTAGTGAAACATGTCAATCTGATTTGCCAAACTCTCTTTCTTATCTCTCTCTCTTATACGTATATATATATATATATATATATAGCTACTTGAAATAAGAATGTGTGTATATATATATATATATATATATATATATACACACATACATTCTTATTTCAAGTGGCTATTGTAATAATCATGAGTAAATAATGATGTTGCCAATTGTAAAAGATAATTGAAACTGTTGAATTGTTTTTTATATTGTATATGTAAATCTCAAAGTATTTTTTTTTTTAAACTTTCTCAACTAGACTGTAAACTGATTGTTCAGATTGAATAAGATTTATAATTAATAGCCTTATCAAACTGTCCATATCTTCCAACAAAATGATCGCCCTGTTGGCTGGGGCTGATTGCACCTCTGCAAAAGGGTGAAAAACAAGGCTACCTGTTGACCATGGGTGGTCACCCATAATGGTTGAGGATGGGATCCTGGTGGCTGAGCAGTCCTTGACCCGACAACTAAAGAGGTCACATGACTTGCAACACTCCACTTTAGTCCTTATTGGGCTAGACAGGCGGTTGGAGAGGTCCAATCTGATCAGATCAGTTGGCTGGTCATGTCAGCTCTCTTTTAGATTTTTGCAAAAATCTGAATTAGAGGGTGATGGCTATAGAGTCAATCATGCTGAGGAAAGACCTCTACTCCCTACTGTTCCTAGGGGAGTAATTATCTTAGGAATGAAAACCCAGGGATAAAACTTATCTGTCTACCATCAGCATGAGTATACTATGTAGCCCTGATGTTACTAGGCGAATGGGTTTTCCCCTAAGCACATCCCCATTTGGAGCTCTGTAGTGGGTGGGGAGCATACTCAATGAAACTCATAAACCTTCTACAAATGATTACAAATAAATCCACCCAGAGAACACACTTTAAAAGCTTTGATGGTAAGTCTGAAATTATTTATCAAAATGCCCCTACTTATATGATAATCCAATCAACTGAAGATATACCTATAACCAAAATATCCCCCTTCAAAATTGAACAAATCTCTACCAATAAACTTTTAGCAAAACCAGATTCTTTCTACAAACCATTTCCCTACTTATAAATTCCAACATAACTGACCTTTTTGTTTCCTCCACTTTTTTTTAACTTGATTTGACATTAAATGACTGGGGAGGTTGATATGCCATAAAATGAAATAAAACCAAAGCAACAAAATGAATTATATCAGAACTATAAAGGTTGGGTCTGTTTCTATGTCAAATCTATGATAGGTATCCTTTTAATGTTTTTTTCTGTTTTTCAGAATTTACTTGGATTTTCTCCAGAATCCAGAAGCTGCTGCAAAAGTGGTGAAAGAAACCAAATCAGTAGATGGTGCCAAAATGGTTGCTAGGTAAGAGTTTTGTAGTTTTTAAAACAAAATTGTCTTTTGTATGTTGAAAATAAGTTGCTATTCTTAACAATTTTGAAAAATTGGTTTCTTAAGATATGTAAGAATTTTTTTTTATCTCTAGGCATTTGAGAAAGATTTAATCATTTTTAACTCCCATATATTGGCTCTGAATCTGATTAGCCTAAATTCTTATTTGGACCTAAATCGAGGCTACCATATCTTTACAGTTATCATTGTAAGAAATGAACTTTCCAAGTTTTTAATTCACTTCATGTTAATGAACTTCTCTTGCCAGCTATGGATATATTGTTGGGCAGTTTTGAAAAAGTTGAACTCTGAATTTAAACCATACATATTTTACTTTAAAAAAATTGACCTTGTGTCACATCCTGCTCATGGTGAATACATATGTTCAGTCCTCAAACTGGTTGCAATGGATTGCAGTGATCGCTAACAAAAAAACATCTTCATTATTTGCCTCTGCTAATAAAAATCACATCTTCACTTGATTTGCTTTGGCAGCACAACTGGCCTTTCTCTCACATTTGGCGTTTTATACTTGGCCAATATACCTGCTTTAAAAAAATTTGCATATGCCACTCCCACAAATTCTCTTTGCTCGAGACTTGGTTTTATTCTCAATTGAGGTGTTAGAGAGGCCATTTTTCTTTTCTTTTTTTTTTTTCTTCTCTTCTCTTTCTTGCTTGGATGTACCATTCATTCTACATGCTTGCTTTGCCATATGGGGTAAGCTGTCTTCTCTTCTACAACATATTTGGACTTGATGAAATTGGTAATATTGATGTCTTTTCAGTTTGAGGACGAACCACCTTTGGTTAATTCAATCCCGACATCAGTCAACCAGACAGTTGAAAACTGATTAAGCAAGCCTAACTGTACACTAGCTACTATTACTTTGTAAATAATAGTAGAGCACTTGGCATAGTGCAATGGTTCAAGAATGAGGCTAGCAGACCATTGTTCCATATATCTGGCTTTATTGAAAGTGAATTATCCTGGAGTGTGAATAGGTAAATTATGAAAAAAAAATGTCTGCAACCAGAAGAGATAAGTTGGCAAAATTCAAAATCTCATCTGGTACGTGTTACAAGATATACTTTGATCTCACAACTTGAACTAAAAACACCTGTTAATATGAACTTGCCAAGGTTACCAAACTCAAATTGGTCATCTAAATGGTGACAGGAACGAGTGGAACAATACTGCCGATTCAGTTTGGTCTTCTGTGAACCTCATTAAAAGAAGTTGGATTTCTAGATTTGCTCTTTCTTTAGTGGCTTGGGACCTGTGGAAACCAGTGGTAGAGTGGATGGAAAGAAATTGAAGTAATGAAAGATGTGAGAAGATCTGGTTCCTACGAGAAAGAAAAAACCTACCCCACACATTGTGTCTGTTATCCATTTCTATGGCCTCAGTAAATGAACTGTGGGAATAAAACATCAAAGGTCCCAAGACTTGTTTTTGTATTTTCCTTATATTTTGAATGTAGGAAAAAAAAATTAACAGAATTATTATTTTTATTTATTTTTGTTGACTTTCACAGTGTTGGAGTATTTGATCTGAGTTATAAATAATCATTGACATTGCAGTCTTGGAAAAATGAATCTTCTAATTCTTCTTAAAACTTAAGCCATTTAATGTAACGTTGGATTTACAACTAAACAGGATTCTACTCAGGATTTTTTATATCAATCATTTGTGAGTTAACTGGAATTAAAACCCTTTTCATAAGTTTATTCTCTGTATTACTGTTTTTTTTTATGATGAAAATAGTTTTCATTTTTTTGGTAATTTCTTTTCCGGGTTACCGTCATTTCTTATTCAGGTTTTTCCAAAAGTTGGATGACTATAACACGGCAATTGAGTTTTTGGTTATGTCAGGTTGTAATGACGAAGCGTTTCAACTGGCCGAAATGCATGATGCCATGGAAGTATATGCAAGGATCATCGGTAAGTTTCATTCTACATTTAAGTCATTAAATGATTAATTTTAATGGTATGTCAACCCATCTGGAGTTATTTTATGCCTAGAGGTTAAAGAATCATGTACATTGTATGTTTATATGTACCATAATTATTTGTGTGTAACACATGCCCTCTGAACTCTGCACTCTGAAATTCTGTAAAGAAAAAGAAAAAATGTCCATGTATAATATGCACTGAAGTTTTAGCCGTTGTACAACTTTTTATTAAGTTGTGCTGACTAGAAATAAGAATTCATATGATTTACATTATGTCTTAAAACACATGGACATGTTCACACAAAAATGCAACAAGCTTGCAGTGAAAATAAATTCTCATTAGGAAAAACCAAATTATAAACAAACACATGTTCCAGTGGATATTTCTCTGTAACGGCATAAGACTCCTGAGTTTGGACTATAGGATATAACTTACTTTTGATCATTCCATCCTGAATGTGGTGAGGCATAAGGTTGGAAAAATACATAATCATATAGTTCTTGTATATAATATGCAACCTTAACTTTTGGGCTGAAAAATCTGGAAAAATTGTGCATCTTATACAAAAATAATTACAGTTCTTTTTTTGCATACAATTGTATAGCTTTAATTATTTGCATCTAATACAAATAATTTATACAGACTTGTGGTTTCAAGTAACTATTTCTATTTAATAATGATTATTTGTTTGTTGGCACACAGTCATATGGTTTCAAGAGCCAATTATAGCTTCAAGTAACTATTTCTATTTAATAATGATTATTTGTTTGTTTGCACACAGTCATATGGTTTCAAGAGCCAATTATAGCTTCAAGTAACTATTCTTAATACCAATAATTTATGTATAATTATATAGTACCTGTAAAATATCAATGAGGAAATAGTAGTATTGACACTCAATTACTTGATTCAGTATCAAATGCAAAAACAAAACCTAGAGTTCTGCCTCTAAAGACTGGCTTCTTTTATAAATAACTTCTAGAGATCAATGCCTGCTTAAGAAAGCTCTCATTATTTGATGGAACAGTCCATTTCTACTCGAGAGTATAAAATATTCCTATCTAATAATTAATTTTCAAACAGGTCTGTCCCATAGATGGGTCAGAGTGGACCTAAGGACTCATGGTAATGAAGGGGTGATTCTACATTCCCTAGATACTCTAAAACTTGAAGCTCTGAAGTGTGTGGAGTCAGTTCATTATCATTAATCCCAGATTCAATCTGATCCAGAGTGCTAGTACCTGTTAAGGCCAGATGTTGGAATACTTGAAACCAAATATTATTAGTATTACTATCATTATACTTAAACTATATGAATTTTTGCAAACAAATGTTTATTTGTGAGGAATACTTGAAACTATGTAAAAGTACAAATTGTTGCTTGAAACTATAATTGTTTATAAATTAAATTATTAGTTATTTGTAATCATCTCTAATGGTTAGAGTGTTTGCCAATGGCCTAGGAGACCTGGATTCATTCCCTGGTCAAGTCATACCAAAGACTCAAAAAATGGTACTTGATGCCTCTTTGCTTAACACTCAGCATTATAAAGTACGTACCAAGGGTAAAGTGGGGCAATCCTGGGAAAGGAGTAGCGCCCTCCCCTACACCTTGGTGTTGTAGCTATTGAAAAGAGAGTCTTCGGGTCACCCTTGACTACTACATCTTTGGACAAAAATATAAGACCACCTTCAAAAATGAAGAAAAAGATATTGTTTACAATTTTTATATTATAAAAATCAGATATTTGAAAGGTAAGGTTAAGAGACATTTAAATTAAGAAATTTCAATTCATTTTTTGTATGGGCTTAGTAGTTAAGAATAAACTGGTTGATTTAAGACTGAAATCTTTGAAATAATCTATTTCTAATCAGTAGAGACTTTAACACTCATTATTTAATACACATTACCTGCTGTTAAGGGGCCTAGTCAGCTAGGGCTGTAGAATACACTGACTGCACCTCTCCAGAGGGGTACCCACCTAATGAGTGTCCTGATATGACACTAAACAATCTGATGGTGAGGTTCCCGTAATGCTGGAGCTTTGGGGAATGTGGAGTACCTCTTCATTGCCATTGTACCCAGGTCCACTCTAGCCCATTGTAGTAGTACCTGATAGAGTCCTATCTGTGGGTCAAATAGAACTAAACTGAACTGCTTGAAATAGGACTGTTTTGAGATAGAACTATTTGACTAAACGGAATAGCTTGAAATAGAAATGTTTATGGCAATTAAACTGTACTCATACTAAACTGAATTGTTTGAAATAGAACTGATTACGCTGGTTTACAAAAATAAATTTTTGGTCTGAAGCAATAATGGGGATAGGTGTTCTTTTTTTTTTTTTTTTGTTAATTTGGGTGTGCTGAATTCAAATTTATAAATAGTTTTGCTCTATCACCTCTAGTTTTCTGGCTTTTAAATAGTCTCATTTTAGTATAAACAGAGAATATATGTGCATATTTCAAGAGTTGCAGCAGCTTATAACAGATAAAACAGGATAGATAAAGAACACTGATTGAATCAATATACTTGGATGAAACAATTACACAATTCATAGTACCACAGACAATCAAAAGTGTGTTTTCTTAGAAGATCTGGTGTATTTTGCCTTCGGGATGTCACGCAAGAGCATCCAGCAGAAGTCTCCCATCATGCCAGGGTTCCATTTGCCTTGATAGTTGCTCTCCATCTTCGTAATATCTTGGTGGAATCTTTCTCCATGCTCATCACTCACTGCTCCAAGGTTTGGCGGGAAGAAGTTGAGGTGGGAATGGAGAAAATGAATCTTGAGTGACATTCGGCACCCCATATCCTCGTAAGACTTCAGCAACTTCTCAATACAGTCTTGGTAATCTGGTACGCGTGTGTTACCAAGGAAGCCACTACAGACTGACTTGAATGCTTCCCATGCTCTCAGTTCCTTTAAGTTAAGAAGCTCCTCAAAATCAGTATCCTTCAGCACTTCTTGGATCTGAGGTCCGACAAAGATGCCCTCTTTGAGCTTAGCAGCACTAAGACCTGGGAACACAGTAGACAAGTGTTGGAAGGCAGCACCATTTTTGTGCAACGCCTTCACGAAATTCTTCATCAAACCAAGCTTGATGTGAAGAGGAGGAAGAAGCACCTTATTCATGTCCACCAGAGGATTCTTCTTGAGGCTGTATTCACCAGGAACAAAAGTGCTTCTAGACCCCCAGTCTTTCTGCTTGTAATGCTATGATACAGCTCGACTATCCCAGAGACAGAGAAAACAACAGTACTTTGTGAAGCCCGCTTGCATACCCATAAGAAGACCAATGACCTTATTTGTTCCGATTCCTGAAACTGGTGATCCTTACATCTTCCTGGACTAGGTTCCACTGTTTAAGCTGAGAAGCCAAGAGCTCTGACTGCTGTTTTGACAGATACAAATCACGAGCAAGATCATTCAGGTCTTCTTGCATGATCCAGTGTGGCTCATTGCCACTTGTTCCTGAATATGTAGACTCAATATCTTCCAAAGATATTGACTCGGCAGAATCCTCCCTTGAAGGCATTTCTTCATCTGATGAGGAAAGAAGTTCCTTATTTACTGGAGGTGTGGGTACAGAAAGATCATTTGAATGGGGAATGGGTCTCATAGCAGATCAAAGGTTGGGATATTTGATCTTTTTCCTAGAAGATGCATTGAAAACCAGTTATATTAGTTAAACAAAAATAACAATCATCTGCATGGTTTCGTGGCTCTCTCCAAACCATCGGGACTGCAAAGTTGAAAGCTGCTTTCTTGCCATTAAACCATGCAGTTAGTCCATTGTAGCAGGGTTTACAACAGATGTGTGGAGCCGAAGACTTGTCCTGATCACCAATTTTACAGTCAAAATAGTGAAAGTAGGCGGTTCTGAGGAGGGAAGTGATGGTTCGACGCTGTGCAACTGTTGTGAAGTCCCCCACACACGTAGCAGAAAGAATTGACCTTGTTGAGGCATCCTAGACATTTTGACATGCTTGAAGCCATTGGAGAATCTGAAAATATAACAAAGTAAAACTAAATGTGCATTTGAAAATGTAATACTAATATTTAGTAACCCAAAAGATGTGTAACACGATAGTTGAGGGACACCAACCTCCTGCGCTGCCTGCGAGACAACCTCTTCGAATGACTGCCAGAATGTGGATTGAGACCTGCTACCTTAACTGTCAAAATCCGTCTTGATATATAACATATATAAAAAATGTAATGCTATCACTTACATTTAGTGCATAATAACTAAAAAATAAGCCATAAGTCTCACAATATTAGAATTAACCCTGAATTCATATACGCCTTTATGTACCGTATATGCACAAAATGCATCTCTAAAAAAACTAGAGGTGATGAGTAAAAACTGATTTCAAATTTGAATTCAGCACCCTCAAATTAGGTAAAAATGGGTATTTTTGTGCTGGCCTCAATTTCTTTGTAAACTAGTGTTATTTGTATAAAAATGGATTTGGCATTAAATAACCTACAAAGGTTGATATGCCATAAAAACCAACCAACTGCTGTTAAGTGGTCATCCATCTAAGTACACAGCAGGCTTATCACTGCTTAGCTTTGGTAATCAGTTTTGAAACTGGGGCTTTTAACATAAATCTGTTGTGTCCTGTTGATACACCCCTTATTTTGGTACCTGTGCATGTATTGTTGTGTATATGTGATCATTTATTGCAATTCAATGTATATTACCTAAAAGTTTATGAGGTGCAAAGCAAATTTTTAGTTGTTTATGTACATTTCCTTTTGGCAATCTTGTCTCATCTCTCTGTCCTTTGGTCAAAATGACTGCTTAACTATGCAATAATAGCCACTTTGGCTACCCACAATTCTTTGTTTTATATCCATCCATTATAAGTAATCTTTTACGTTTTCTTTCATTCAAACTATAATTAGAGGTTTCATTCAGAGTAACTTAAAATATATATTCAAGTCAGTGTATTTTAAGTATTGCAGTGATACCCTAATATATATATATATATATATATATTTTGGCAGCATTTCTTAGTTGATACAAATTTCATTAAACATAATAGACATTTTATGTCTACATATTTTCTTCTGGATCTGTTTGAATTCCCGTATTACTTTTATCGTATTCGGGGGGAATTGATCTATGTATTGTCCATAGTTGTATGTATCCCTAGTACTTTCGGCCCGACTTTGGGCCATCATCAGGGAGGATCTATTACAAAAGTGATGTAACTTTTGTTTTAGCATATTACCACTATGTAATCTTCAATGGTAAAGACGCTCTTACATAGTGGTAATATGCTAAAACAAAAGTTACATCACTTTTGTAATAGATCCTCCCCTGATGATGGCCCAAAGTCGGGCCGAAAGTACTAGGGATACATACAACTATGGACAATACATAGACCAATTCCCCCCGAATACGATAAAAGTAATACGGGAATTCAAACGGATCCAGAAGAAAATATGTAGACATAAAATGTCTATTATGTTTAATGAAATTTGTGTGTGTGTGTATATATATATATATATATATATATACAAAAAAAAAAAAGCAAGCTTGGGCATTTAGTAAAGAGTTCATGGTGTAACAGGTATGGTTGTAGGAATTAACCTTGGCTACCCAAGTTCAAATCCAGAACAAGGTTATTTGGATTCCACATATTGCTGGATTCATACCTTTCCCTAAGCTCTAAGTAAATATGGCAGACGGGGCTTGGTATAGCATGGATTTGTCAAATTAGTTGTAGACCTAAAGAAGAATAGGATTTGTACCTGAGTCATATTAAATGAGTAGTACCCTTATGACCAAACCAGGTTACGAGGATGAGGATGAAAGAAAGAAAGGATGGAATTGGTATTTGCTGGATGTTTAAGGTATAAGAATAATAAGTGAAGGTTTTGCTACTATTCAATTACTAAGACAATCTCTTGCTTTGCATTATAGAAAAATACTAATGAAACTCTCCTTCATTTAGGTAACAATGCCTCTCCAGAAATCTACCAAAGTGTTGCCAAATACTTTGCAAATGAGCAGAATTACTTGTGGGCAGGAAAATTCTATCTTCTTAGTGAACAATACACTCAGGTAAGGTGAATGTTTCTAAATTTAAACTTAAAATTAGAAAACAACTTGAGTGGATCGATTCATTTTGATTATTTTTGTTTGTAGCATTAGACGAAAAATATATTTTATCATTAAGTGGAAAAGTGGATAAATCAAACCTAACGGGTTTAGTAGTAATATTTCATTCTTTATTCATGGAAGAACTTTTTCACACTAAACCTTTTGAGTTTTTGACATTTTAGCAATTAAGGAAAGAGATAAAATAATTAGGATGTCCAGGAAGGGTAATCAAATAACACCATACCCTTCTTGGGCTTTCTAATTATTAAATCCCAAAATGATTTGATTTTTAAAGTCTACTGCAAACACACAAACAAAAAAATGATTATATTCATTTTTACTCTTACCACAACAAAATGAAAATGGGCCTCATGATTGGCTTTTATCAGCAAACACTTAGAATATGTAGCCCACAACACCTAGAGGAAGAATTTAAGTTCTTTGAATATTCCCGTAAAAGCCTAAAATGCCCTAAATTTTTCATATTAAATGCTAGAAAAAAGCCCTCAATATACACTCATCAAAGAAACTTAGAAAAAACACTCCTGCTATTCCCATTACCAACAGACCTATCTCTCTACCTACAAACATACTAACCAAATTAGGAATACCAATTGCAAACCATTAAATATCTCACTAACATCTTGAGACAAACCAACAATGCAACCATATATAGACGCAGGCATGTATTCTATTCCATGTAAAGATTATGACAAACATTACATTGGCAAAACCCAATGTAATCTAGGAAAAAAAGGATCTATGAACACTGTCAATCAATTAAATTAAATGATGACCAAAGTGCTCTTTTCTCCCACATGTTAGATCTCGAAAACACTTTTAATTTTTCCCAAGCCACTCTAATTAAACTCCTACATTGCAAAAAATCCAGCCAAGTGTTAGAATCTGCAGTCATTTCCAAAACAAATCACATCAACCAATGTCCGGGGTTCTATCAGATTTCACCCAACATGGCAGACATAATCTTACATGAAAACAATATCAAAATAGAGAATAGATAAAAGAAAAATTATCGCAAAGACATTTTTTCACTCAATAATACCATATTATCGATGATTTTTTTCTTCTCTTTTATTTCCATTTAGATACTGTATTATAGTCAATGTCTTTGAAACTGGATATGCCTGAACCCCTGCTCCCCTCCATTTCCTTTTTCTCAAAAACCTCTTGCCACCTCATATTTCCCTCTTTCTCATTGAAATTAATCTACTACTGTCTGGTCAAATCTCTGAAGAAACCTGATATACTTGATGGCACCTAACTTTGACCATCTACCCAGATGGTCACAGTCAAAACCAATAACCTTTCCCTCCCTGTTCTTTCTGTATATGCTTCTTGTCTTTTGACCCTTTCCATCTTTTTATATTTATTTCATCTCTGTCTTCAATTGCTAAAATGTAGAAAATCTCAACATGTTTAGTCTGAAAAAGTCTTTCTGTGAATAAAGAACAAAATATTACTACTAAACCCATTGTGTTTGATTTATCCACTACTCCACAGATTCACCAAAATCTACCATTTGCCCATTTTTAAAACCATCCAAATTGGACAAACAAAACAGGCAGGACACTGGTGGAGAAGTAATGATGAAAATGTGTGTGTGTGAGTGTGTGTGTTTACAACCTGAAATATATCCCTGGTGTTTAACAGAAAAAAGTAACCAAATTCCAGTTTAAATCTATCTGATGACATTGAAAAAGCCAAATAAATTTACTATGGAATGCAATTTCTATTTTTCTTTCATTTTATCACCACCCCCTTAAATTATCACTAAACTTGAAGTCCTGATTTTATATAGAGATGAGATCCCTATATAATCCTGATTAGTTTTTGTTTCTCTTGTGGAAATATTGGCCAATATTTTATAACACTCTACTAAACTCCCCTATCAAAATATTTCTAGTAACTAAAAGACCAAGGGTTAACCCCAATAATATGCTGGAAAATTTTGAAAAAAAAATCAAGAATGCATAGCTTACATGGTAAATGTAATTTATTCCTTGAAGAAAAAATTATTTTGCAATATAAAGAAAAGATTAATCTATTAAATGAAAGAAGAGAAATTATATGTACATGTAGACATAGATATAAATTTATAATATGAAATTTATTTATAATTTTAACATTGAACCATGTTAAACAAATATTTAAATATGATAAAATTTTAAAATCTTTTTACTCCTATAATTTTCTTTTAATAGCCTCATTAGAATTTTAGGTGATATGTTTAAACTAGGATAGTATTTTGATTGAATCACATACATATACTACAACACTGATTTTTAAATTAATTTTCAATTATAAGCTTTTAGTTTAAAAAAAAATTCTTATTCAAAATTTAGGTAACCCTTAGTGATTAATAAATTAAATCAATTCAATAATAAATAATGTTTATCCCAGTACAATCTATATGCAGAATTAAGACTGAAATGTATTCCTAAAATAAATCTTTTATCCTTGTTTTTTTTTTTTTTTTTATATCGATTAATAGTGGTTAAAATATCTGCAATTTTATTTTATTTATCAAGACTAATTATGACTCTTAAAATAAATTAATATAGAAACTAAAAAATTTACTGTTATCAAATAGTTTTGATTTAGTTTCTTATTTGTTTTGCTTAAAGAATGAAATATGGAGGTAAAATTTAAAAAAATATATTATTAATAAAAAGACAAGGGGAGCTAACTATTAAATTATATTATTAACCTAGATACAAATACAAAAATATACATTGACTAATGGTTGTTGTATTATTAACTGATTAAAACGATAGATAAAGTATCTAATATCACGTGATAACTTTCAAAAAATCTTTATCAAATATAAATATCAGTAAAATTTAAACAATTATACATTTGGTTAAAACTAAATAAATATACAAATAAATTTATAATACTATCGAACTTAGAAAAGTTTTTAAAAAGCTTTTTAAATAAATATAAACTTAAACTGATTAAAATGATGAATAAAGTATCCAATATGATCTGATAATTTTCAAAAATTTAAATAAATGTAGATACCATTAAATCTAAACATTTTTCTGAATTAAAATATAATACTAGATTCTTAAAAAATATATATATATATCCAAAGGAAAAGAAAATTTTTTTCTAAAATTTTACTGATTAAAACAATGAATAAAGTATTCAATATCATTTGATAACTTTCAAAAAAATTTGAATAATCATTGATACTGGTAAATTTAATAAAAAACTAAAACAATTGAGTAGAATTATATTAGAATTAAGCTATGCTATTAGACTCCTAAAAAATTCTTTAAGATGAATTTATAGTTCAAAATTTTAAATGACATTGTGGAGCCAGAAATATGTTTATTAATAAGCGATTAATACCGAAGGATAGATGGAAATGAAAATTCAATGGAATAACCTATTGGGCACTGGAAGATTTTCTAATCCGGGATATATAAATATGGTTTTGTTTTTTTATACATTCATATATAAATTATAATCCATTGAACCTTACATAAGATGAAATATATTCCTTGAGGTTGATGTTGAAAAAGAAACAAGGTTCTGTTCAAATTCATCAAAAAAACCTGTCAATAGATCGCTGAAATAAATTTATAATGGAAAAAATTATTAATTTCCTTGTTCTCATTTTTATATATATATATATATAAAAACTTGGTGGGTTAGAGGAAGACCAAATGCAGTATAAATTGGAGTGTGCTCAAAATCTGTGATTGAGTTTTTATATAATCCTATTTACCAACCCCTCCACTTGGGCAGGATATGACACAAGGTCAATTTTTAAGCGGAGTTTAACAGGTTTGAATTCAGAGTTTTCCTTCTCCTAGACTAGTTGCCACACCAAGGCTGAAGAATCCAGTCTTTCCTACTATTTACCCATAACTGGAGGGAGAATAATTGGATTCATACCTTTCCCAAGGGTATTAGTGCTATGTGAAAATGCAATCGTCCAGGATTTGAACTCGTGTCGCCATGTCCATTTCCTACGACGATAACCATTACACCACGTGCACCTCCCTAGAGTTTTTATATAATAAATAAATATATATTTGTTTTTATTCATATTTAATAGCATGGATGCTTTTTACATGGCAATCATCAGACTGAAAAAAAGATTTTGGAAAAATCAAAAAAATTTAGTCAAAATAATTTTTATGTTAGAATTATGTATAAGTCTTTGTTTTTTTTTGCATGTGTAGATTATATGTGTGATTGTTAGTGTGTGTATGATGATACATGTGTGTGGCAGATTTGAGGTTGTCTTATGGATATATATTTGTAGTGATATGTAACAAAAGGTGGTAGATGACAGATGGTTGGGGGATTTGGCCGAATAAATTTTTTTATTGTATATAGTGATTATTATAGCTAAGGGACAAAGTTATCATCATTGCATTATGAAGAAAATGAATTTTCTATTTAACAATTAAGTGTGTATATATATATATATATATATATAATCACACTGGAAAGTGAATTTCATTTAGTTCACTTTCTTGTAAAATTTTACTGTAAAATACCTACTTTGTTTTTATGTATCTCCCATGTTTGGAAATTGTCTTTACCTAGTTCCTACTAGTTATGTTTTTTTTTGTTTTTTTTTAATCAAAATTATAGGTATTTGAATTCTCACTAAAGTGTTTACCCCCTCTAAGCCCACTAATTGAACTGGAAAGTAAATTTCTTGGAGCACATGTATATTTCTGCTGTTTACAAGAAACACTATCATTGACTGGGTTCAGAAAGATCCTTCAAAAATTGTACTTTAATTTATATATATTGAAAAAAATCTACATAGATCAATTGTTTTCACAGATAATTAACTCCAATAGGACATTCTAAAATTAAACAAGACTAAAAAAAAACCTATCTCTGTATATACTTATAGGTTTACATGTGTATGCACACACACACACACACACAAATTGATACTTATACATATAATAATCATCTGAAGAGACCAAAGGTCTTACATAGACAATTTACTTTAATGGGAAGTAAATTTCATATAGCTTATTGTCTTTCTCATAAAATTTTACATAAGAATATCTACTTTGTTTTTATATATATCTTCTATTCCCTTTCATCCTATTGATGGATAGGCATACAGGCACATACACAGAGATGTTGAGCTTTATTCTCTCTCTCTCTCTCTATATATATATATATATATATATATATATATCAACTATCATAGATTAATTGGGGGAAGAGAAACACACAGAGTATGCTTTTGTAAAAGAAAAAAAGAGTAAGAAGAAACCAATCCTTACAGAAGTGAAAATCTATCAACAAATTAAAAAAGAACAACCCTATCAAAATGGTCAACACTATATAAATAAAAGACAACTCCACCAGCAATCATTACAACTCCTGAAGATAGTGAAAATACACTTAAAACACATGTAGGAGTAAAAGGAATAACTTAAAAAATATATCTCTTTATGGGCCTATCTCATTTCAAAATTACACATATATATATACACATACAGTGATTTATCCATTTACTGATATACTTATATATACTGCCACAGATACATACATTGATTCCTATTGTTGCATGTGTGTGTGTGTGTGTGTGTGTGTATATATATATATATATATATATATATATATATATATATTAGTTTTTTTCATACCGGTCTAGGAGAATGAAAGTCTGAATTCAAACCAGTTAAACTCCTCAAAGATTGACCTTATTTTGCATCTTATTCGTGCAGAGGGGTATTTAAAAATATGTTCATATATGTATTTACATAGATTCAATTCCTATTCTCTCAAAATCATTTTTGTTGCAATGCTCAACAGCAATTGTAGAAAGGGAAAATGATGTGAGCTTTGTTATAAATAAACGATGGCAATACTTCCTCTCTAAGTAATATAGAAAATCTTGAAAAGTGAATGTTCAGAATTGAAGTAACAGACAAAATTATACTTGAAGAAACAAATAGCATAAATCCTTTCCTGGCTGCCGACGAGCCATCAACAGGAAAATATCAGATCAGATAGCTGTTTAATCAACTCACTTAATAAAAAGTCAATAAGGTGCTTGTCTTAAATGAAACAAATTTTTATTTTTGCTTAAAGAAAAAAGAAAAAATGTGTATGGTCTATAAATTTTTGTTTTTTTTGGAAGGCATTAAGATATTTGATCCAATGCAAAGAAGAGGAAGACCATGGTGCCATTGATTTGGCTATAGAGGCTGTCAAGAAAGCTGATGATCTTCAACTGACTAAACAATTAACAGATTATCTTCTTGGAGAGACTGATGGCCTACCAAAGGTAGGGGTCTATTAATTTCAATTTCTTTCTCATGATGTATATTAGTGTTAATCTTGCCGCATTTATTGTTAATGCTGCTTTCATATTATTGTCATTTAACTAAATTTCAATCAAATTAATCATCTCCTTTTTTATTCTTATTGTTATATGAAAATTTGTTTTCCACATTCTCTTGATCTCAATTTCCATGGATCAGTTTCCCTCTTTCTAAAGAATTTTAACCTCTTTCTTTACCTACCTGCCTTTCAAACTTTCAATATCTCTGGCTGGCAAGACTTTTTATTTCATCTCTATTCCTTCCCATTCTTTATGTATATATTATTTTTTATTGTTAAGGGTTTTTCAGACTATTGTCTTTATCTTTTGTTATTTCCACAATGTTTCGGCCGATATATCTTCTAGCCTTCTTCAGGTGTTTGTCGAACTCGGGAACCTACACGGAACTACGTCCTTTATTGAATCCACAGGGTCGCCTGTTCTGATTCCATTAGCCATAACCGGGTAAATGTGTTACGTATTCTTGTATTGTTACTTGTCAAAATGTTGTAGAAATAACAATAAAGATGAAGACAATTTTCCTAGTACTGTCTTATCCTTTACCATTTATACTTCACAACCACTTTGACCCCCTTATTGGTGGGGCTAAGTATATACTGACAGTATCCTCTGCAAAGGGGTAAGACCCCCAACCCAAAATGGGTGTAGTGGATATTAAACTGCATTTGATTGTGAGGCTTCAATTCTGAAATACTCCTCCATTACCTTTACTCCCAAGCTCCATGCTGACCCAGAGCGTCCTATACCTATGTTTAAAAATTATATGTATTTGATACGACCATGTGAAGAAAAAAAAACATTTCAAGAAACAATTAAACAAAAAATGTAAATATAAATGTACAGTGAACAAGATTTTCTAACCTCCAGGCATAAAATAACCCAAGGCAAGTTGACATGCAATAAAAATCAATTAATCCTCTTCCTTGCTTTTCCTAATATTTGTCTATTATTTAGACCAGATTCTATTGGAGTCTATGTCAACCTTTCTCCTTCCATAAATTATCACCCATACCAGATTTACAGTCATGATAATATATGAGAATCTATTCAGAAAGTAGTGATATTTATTTTTCAGGTTGGCAACCGTGATTGAAAATTGGCAGATCACTGTTGACTTTGAAAAATATGTAAAATGTAAAAATATTCAGAGTTGGAACAAGTGTGACGGCAAATTGACTAAAATCCCAAAACGGGACTTTATTTTCGCACATGTGAAGACGGGGCAGGTTGGCACTTGATCCCTTGTAGAATAAGTCCTCGTTCAGAGTTTTTCTCTCAGGCATATAAGAACTGGCATATTATGTGAGGGATCAATTTAGGGTCAGGCTGACCGCCGCCGGCAAGGGGTTCCAAATTTCACACTATCCACACACCCACCAGGTCGCTTTCCTTCCTTCCCCTAGACAATGGAAGATATGGACCTATAGGTTTAGTCGTAATAATATTATATTGTAGTAGTCGGTAATCCCGGTTTCCCGTGTGATATTTTAAAGGAATTTATAGGACAATTCTAAGCAAGATAACATAAGGCGAACAGAAGCTGAAAAGGAAGCATGAAGTAACAAACTCGTAGAAGACAATGCAAATAACAACTTAGACCACGTGGTAACATTAAAATATATGAATCTTTTACTACAATTATATACACCTTCAAAGTGTCAAATATATAATAATTGAACAGTCCATGAACATAAATGTTTTTCTTCTTTTCTGTTCTTTCGTTTTTCTTCAAATTGAGAGAGAGTGGTATATAAAATTTGGTATAAGGAGAAATAGCCCCAAAGTTACTTATCTTATTTTTCGACGGGGTTCCACTGGAGAATCTTTCTTCTTTCACGGGCTAATAGACTTTTAGCTATTTTTAACACTGGCTTGAAGAACTTGGGTCCCTCGTGTCCGACATGTTTTTGTCCTCTTCACTCGGAGTAATGGCTATGGGTCCGTCTGCCACGAGCCCTTTCCAATAACTTACTTTCTTATTATTTATTTCTGCTGATGGGAAGGAGTCCCCACTTCCATTTTGGGATCCCAGCCAATCATTTGGCTTCTCTCTCCTTCCTCTTGATGTCTGGCGACCTGAGTGAGATTACCAAGTACCAACATCTGTTGGTATCCCCTCTGTGACCTACATTCTTTCTTAACGGTCACTCTTTGACGGCTTGCCACTGTTCATTCCAACGGGAGGATAGTATTAATCTTATTTCTATCGTCTCCGTGGGATATCACGTGACACAAGTTAAAACAGGCTTATGGAGATAAAAGTTCAATCTCATGTATAGGTTTTTAGGTGATACAAGGTATTTTTTTGGATGCTTGAAGATGAATTCTATTCTGGTTGATTGATCACTTCATCATTTAAGGAAAGTATAAGTGAGAACTCTAATAAGATTTGATGGGTGAAGGGGTTAAATTTGAATTGCCAGATATTGTTCCCTTGATCCTGTGACTATTTGCAACTGAAAATGTACTTTTTTCCAGTTCAGTATAAAAATTATCTATATGAGTTAAGACCCTGTTTAAATTTATAATGATTTCCAAGAGAATTTTAAAGGTTTCTGGTCTTGCTTTCCCAGGATGCAAAATACTTATTCCGACTGTATATGGCACTAAATCAGTACAAGGAAGCAGCACGTATTGCAATCATCATCTCTAAAGAAGAGCAGAACACAGGTGAGTTATATTGATAATAACTTTCAAAAGCATCTTTAAAATCTCAAGTTTTTGTTTGTATCTTTGAACTCTTTGTCTTCTATTTACCCAACCCCTCTGCCTGGTCAGGATATGACACAAGGTCAATTTTTAAGCAGAGTTTAACAGGTTTGAATTCAGAGTTTTCCTTCTCCTAGACTAGTTGCCTCACCAAGGCTGAAGAACCCAGTTTATGATCACTTTCAAACAAATTTCTTGGGAAAGATATCAACCCCCTTTCCCCTCCACCCATCCATGGGTTAAGATGGCTTTGGCATTTGATAACCTCCAAAAGTTGATATTCTATTAAACAAAAAAGTCATACCATCCAGATAAGAGTAAGTTTCAATCATTTCCTTTGTTTTGTTTTGTTTTTTTTACTGAACAATTCAGTTACATCGGTCATAAATCAATACCTTAGTAGAGAAGGACTAAAAAAATATGGCCAGTGGTTAAATTTTGGCTAGTTGAACATGTAATTTTGAAAGTTGACTGTTAATGTAAATATTACCTAGCTATATAATCTTTTGTTGTACATTACCACAAAAATAACAGAAACTTTTATTGGCTGGCTATTCTTCTTTTGTAATTTTTTTTTTTTTTTTTAAATTTCTTATTTTGTTATTCAGGAAATTATCGCCATGCTCATGATGTCCTGTTTGGAATGTATCAGGAATTGAAGGAACACAAAATCAAGATCCCCACTGAGATGTCAACAAATTTGATGATACTCCACAGTTATATTTTAGTCAAGGTAAAAACCTCATCAGTTGCTTTGCTTAATACAAAAATCATAAAAGTCTTGAGTTTGATGGTCATAGTTATTTTGGCTTTGTTTCTCACTTCATCATTGAAACAATGTCCATTGCTGGGAAATGAGATAAAGTCTTTTATTGCTCAAAGAACAGACACAAAAATTCTCATGTGTCTACAAGGTGTTCAAAGAACATATTCCAAATCCGAGAGAGAAATTTGATTAAAATGCTAAGCTGGCCAGGATGCTGATTTTACTTTCTATGCATCCTAAGAGATAGTGTGTCTGTGTTTTAAATGAATAAACAGTTGGATTAATCCAGACCCTCTTACCATTTCCTCCTGGATCCATTGGCCAGATTATGCCCATCTTGGCACATTCGTATTAGATGGCTGAGAACTATAAATGTTCATCTGTTCTTTAACTGGTTTTATTTTTTATTCTGTAAAATATGTAGCCACTCTCCTCATGATGGAAAGATTGTTTAGGGCTGATGGCAATTAGTTACATGGTTACAGTAGCACTTTAGTATGAACAGATTTTACAATCAAACGAATAGAGAAACTAAGTCAATTTTCAGACATTAATTTCTCTCCCAAATTAAAACTATGTGACTGACAGTGTCTAGCTGTACTTGGCAAAAATTTCCTTGTTTCAGGAAAAATGATATAATACAAAAACCAAATTTTTATTTCAATCTATTTTATGAATATAGCAACACAAAATCTTTTTTTTTTTTTGTCTAAGATGAAAATGTTTTAGAATTGCCAAGATCCATTCAGCTGCAGAAATAATGTTGTCAGTGATTCCTAAGACAGGAAACCTGAGCAGAAGTTAGTTATACTCTTAATTACTATGAGGGACTTCCCCGTTGGCTGGGACTGTAAAATATGCCTACTGCATCTCTACAGACCCCACCACCCATGTCCTGGATATGACAGTAAACTGCATCTGATGGTGAAACTCCTGTGCTGGAGTTTTGGGGAATGTTGTGTACCCCTTTATAGCCATTACTCCCAGAATAGATGGGACTCAGTCAGGTACTACTCTGGGCCAAATAGAATTATTTAACCATTTAATTGTGTGCAAACATTTCAAACCATTTAACTAAGCAAAAAAAACTATTAGTGTAGAATATTTGAAACCATCTCACTGTATGCAAAAATTGAATTATTAGTATAACATAGAAATTCTTGAAATCATTTGACTGCATTCTTAAATAAAATTATTAGTGTTAAATAGCAATACTTGTAAACACTTCTCTGTGTACAAAAAATCATTAATATTAGATAACAATTTAACTGTATGGTCTACCAGCAGCTCAAGGAAGAAGTAAACCTGGACGAGATAAAGCACACCCTTTATAGTCCTGAATTTGTCACTAAACCATCTGATGGTGTGGCTCCAGTCTTGGAGCTTTGGAGAATATTGAGTATCAGTTAGGGTCCTATTTATGGGTCAAATGGAACTAGTTAATCATTTACTACCATTAAAACCATTTAAGTGCGTGAACAAATGAATAAAGTTGATTGGAATTATTAGTGCTTGATAGGAATACTTGAAACCATTTAGTGTCGTGAGCATGTCATGTAACGTAACTCTATCTGATGGTGAGGCTCCAGTCTTGAAGTTTAGGGAATGTGGAGTACTCCTTCATTACCATTACACTCTGAGGTTCACTCTGACCCAGAATGTTAATATCTGTTAGGATCCCATCTACAGGTTTTGCCCAGTTGGCTGGGGCTGTAGGATATACAGACTGCTACTCTGCAGAGGAGTAAGACCCCTAGCAAGTGGCTGGATATGACACTAAAAAAATCTGATGGTGAAGTTCCAGCTTTGGGGAATGCAAAGTACCCCTTCATTGCCATTGCTCCCAGGTCCACTCTGGCCCAGAGTGGTAGCACCTGATAGGGCCCTATCTATGGGTCAAATAGAACTAAACTGCGTACTTATGCTAAACTGAATTGTTTGAATTAGAACTGTTTGACTAAACTGAATAGCTTGAAATAGAAATGTTTACGACAAACTGTGTATTCATCCTAAACTGAATTGTTTGAAATAGAATTGATTATTTTTATAACTATGGATTTGGCATTGAATAACCTACAAAGGTTGATATGCCATAATTATGATCAGTCAATAGCAAGACTTGAAACCATTTAACTGTGTGTAAACAAATAAACTCTGGCTCATTTAGAAATAGTATTATCTACTTACGATTACAAATCATATATATTGACAAGATTTGGCATTAAATAACCAAAGTTTGATATACCATAAAACACAACCAAACAAACAAACAAGCATCTGACCCAAAAGTTTTTTTTTTCCTTTTAGACTCATGTGAAAATCAAAGAATACACATTGGCTGCCCGGTTATTGATTCGTGTGGCTAACAACATCAGCAAATTCCCATTACGTAAGTAGAACTAAAGTGTCCAAATTTATATTATTAAGAACCCTATTTTACACCAACCTCTGTGCAACATGCTGTGATAGTATTGCCCATACACTCCTAATAGTTTTTTAATGAAAAGTTGATTTTATTATTTTTATTCTAGCATCAAAACAGATATTTATGTGCAATATTGTAATACATAATAATAAACACACCTCCAATGAGTTTCTGCCAATATTCAGTAATTTTGTTGTTCTATTCACATCTGATTTTAAGTCAAACTAAACTTAACAAATGACTATTCACAGCTTTTCTCCAAAATTTACCAATTTTTAGCATACAGTAACTAATCAAGAGATGACCTTGCTATATATTAGTGTTTTGCAAATTGGTTCTTTCTGACTCTTCCTAGTGTGATCAGTTAGATACTAAGTGCACTAGACTTGTCTTGTACCAGACTAAATTAACCCTTTCATTATTGTATGTAACTAGTCAAATTTCAATTGCCAGTTGGCTGAGGCTGTAGAATACACTGACTGCATCTGTACAGAGGGATAAGAGCCCCCCCCCAACGAGTGTCCTGGATATGACACTGAACAATCTGATGGTGAGATTCCAGTAATGCTGGAGCTTTGGGGAATGCAGAGTTCTTCTTCATTGCAATTGCTCCTAGGTACACTCTGGCCTGGAGTGTTAGCACCTGAATAAGAGTCCTATCTGTGGGTTAAAGAGAACTAAAGCTAAACTGAGTAGCTTGAAATTGAAATGTTTTTGAATTCTTTGAAATGGAGATGTCTATTTGTATAAAAATGGATTTGGCATTAAATAACCTACAAAAGTTAATATGCCATAAAAACCAAACAAACTTCAAGCAGTGAATCATATACTAATATAGTTGAATTCCCAGTGCCATCATTATGAACGTATGCCCACATTACTGATTCCTTTAACTCTGTCTTATCATTTGTCTCTGTCGATCGTTGCTCTTGGCACGTCCTCTTGTACCATGTCATGAACAGCTAAAGATGAAATTTATACTATGTTTGTTTGCTGGTCTGCATTTTCTAACTGTTGGGAAAATGATATTTTGTGTTCGTTTAAAGGTTTTAAAATACAATTTTCAAATCATTTTTGCTAGAAAGTCCCTCATTGGGAATTATCTTGGGATATAATTCGAAAATACATCCTGGGTGGGTTTTTGTGGAGGACTGTTTGGCTAACTTGTTTCAGAAACCATTACTGCTATACTAGACTTCATCTTAACTTGGCGCTTATTTGTGGTCTTGTGCCAGACTAATGGGTGCCTTATTATAGGGTATGAAATAGCCATGGGTGGGCAAATGACTTAATGGACTCAGCAAGCCAAGTGTAAATTCTGGACGAGGCTGTTTGCATTTCACTTTGTGGTAATGCCCTTAGGTTCTCTAGCCTTGGTAGGACAATTTGGGAAAGACTCTAAATTCCAAATCTTTTTGAGTATTGTTTGCAGAATCTTTGACTCACTGATACACCATCTTTCTATTATCAGCTCATCAAAAAAGTACGCACAAGTCATCAGCACTATAAACAAATCACCTGCAGAGTTAATGGTCATTATTTATGTTGATGGACAAATATTAATCAAATAGACATCATCTTTACTGAATACTCTTGGCCTTGTGCCATTATAAGTTATCGTCACAGTGTAATAAACATTTATCTTGTTTTAATTTAAACTCTACATTATTAACAAGCACTTGACAATTGGGCTTTTTTTTTTCTTTCCATTCATATCTGTCAGTTTCTCCAAGTCTTTTTATATCTGTCTTAAGTTTATTTAGATATCTATCTAATTTAGTTTGTTAAATATCTATAAGTTAGTAATAGGTTACATGGTACCAGTAGTACATTGAGGACATATATAGTACAATGATTCAAATGGAAATTTCATGTTGAATAATTGTATTGACTGTGTAATGGAACATTGAAACTAATTATAATCAAACATTTAAAAATGTTTGAAACTTCACCATTAAATAACCCATATCGAGTTGGTATGTCATTAAAGAAAACTGTTTTCATGTTAAATCTTTAATACACATAGTTATTCTGTAATTAGTACTAACAAATAGCATTTATTATGTGGGATATCTAATTTCCATAAAGATTTTAGATGGCAAGTTTTAATAAATAACTGTCCTTTGTTAATAATTTTATTTTCTTATAAAGGAAAAAGACATTAAAAAAAAATTGCATGCCTTCTCATTTACATATTGTCTATTTCGCATTATTGGAACAATTTTACCTTTTGCGATTGATAGAAAATACATTTTTAAAATTTTGCAACAAAGCATGGCTACTAAAACTAATTTATTCATAAAATTTGATAATGTTCTAGTTTGAATAACCTCTTACGACTTAGATTTTGATTTTAATTTCAAATTATATATTGGTCCAACTTCTCTGCTAAAGGGGCAGAATGCGACACAAAATCAATTTTAGCAGATTAGAGTGGGTTTGAATTCAGTTTTCTTTCTCTTTGACTAATTTGCCTTACTAAGTTTAAAGAATCAAGTCTACCCTACTATTTACCTATAGCTGGAGTGGAGGGAATAACAACAGATAAAGTGATGCCTTTCCCAAGGGCATTAGCACAAAGTCCAACATAAACAACCTCATCCAGGAGTTGAACTTGGGGTGTTGATTCCATTTCCTATGATCATAACCATTATGCTAAACACATCTCTTAAAATAAAACTGTTGCTTCAAAGAGAACTATATATATATATATATATATATATAGATCTGATGATTATAACATTTTTCATGACACCAAAAATATTAAAGCTCTGAGGTATCTGAATATTAATATTTCTTTACATTGATGCTAATATATCGTTGTAGACATTGTTCCTATATTGACATCGACTGTGATCCAATGTCATCGAGCAGGACTACGCAACTCATCATTCAGTTATGCAGCCATGTTACTAAGAGATGAATATCAAGGAGAAATTGATCCAAAGTACAGGAAAAAGATTGAAGGTATCGTTCGGTGAGTTCAGTTTTTTGCATGCCGTAATTTTATTAAAAAAAAAAAAAATAGGGTTTATAAAAGACTTATGTAGAATATAAATTACTATAAAATCAGTGTCTTAATTTCATCAGAAAGTAGTTTTTCTTTTTGATGTTTCTTATGCTATCTTTAAAAATAACTTATTTATTTGGGGGGAATTTTCACATTTTTAAGAAAAATGAACTTGAAAATTTGGATCAGTTAAGGTTACCATAAAGTGGGCACTTGGTTTATAATAGATTTATGCATAATAAGACACTCACTTTATTTCAGCATTTATAACAGTTGATATTCAATTTGCAATGTAAATTGAACACAATGTCTATTTACAGTTTTGTTAGAAAATAGTTTGGGTTGGGTATGTTTTAAATCTGGTCATAAATGGGTATTTTTGTCTGCATGGAAAAACTGTCAATGTCTCCATTGTAGGTGTTGAAATGCTTCTTAGTCCGTCAGACTTTATAATTACTAAACATCAAAGAGAAAATCCAACAGAGAATGGCATCTCCTGTACAATTAATGTTAGTGATGAAACAGTTCATTCTAGAAATTGATGACATCTATCTTCCCTCATCCAACACGTCCCCAAACACAGCATCCTGGTCTTTGGTGGAAACATGAATGTACATATAAACAAAGATGAAAATAAATTCTGTTTCCATAACTCTACTAGATATTCACCATTTATGTTTGTAAAGTTTTCTTTAAAAAAACAGGATTGGATGCTTAAATTTCAGAAAAAAGTGAAAACAAAACACTTTTACTCAAGTAACTGAAATGCATAGCTAGATTCTAAGTATCAAAAAGTGTTATGAACTGTGAAGCATATTTCTCTTTTGAAGGAGAATCTTCTGCTCAGAAAATTATCTCAGTAAAAACTTGCTTGAGTCTATTCAGAAATAGAAGGTAACATGTAAATCTTTACAGTATGAGTGGTCCTCATTTGCCAATAGAAGCAATCACTATTCTGTAACTGTGGGAAAGAGGTTTGATATTCTTTTAGGAGATATCTGAAAGGCATTCTTTCCAAATGACAAAAAAAAAATATGAAAACTTTGTTACTGCCCATTTTGAAGTTGTAAGTGCGTACCAACCAAACCCAAATGCAGAGATAATCTGAAAAATGATCTATACTTTTAATAGAAGAAAGTCAACAAAGACCAATGAAGAAAAAGCTCAAAAAGAACTATAATATAACACGAAGAAAAACTCGAAAACATCTAAAGTCAAATTGGTCAACTTCTCAGATTCTGACGACTTGTTGAATCGTTGAAGAAGTACGTATAAAAAATCTCAAGGAAACTTTGTCGATTTCTCCAAAACATTTGATTCTATACTCATTGGAAAGATGGAGAAAATACTTGTAGCAAAAAGAAACTGTTACCACTGTCATGATGCTCTGCAAAAACAGAAAAGTGATGGTTCATCAATTGATCAAATAAAAATAGCAAGAAACAGATGATCTTGTGCTTCTTGCACATACATCCGTCCAAGTCAAATCTTTGCTGTGTAGCCTGGATCAGGCAGTAAGGGGCATTAACCTCTCTATAAACTCAGATAAAACAGAATTTTAAACAATATGGTGCCATCTCATCATTTAATGGCAAGCCTTTGAAATTAGTAGACCTGTTAACAAAGCTTTTAGTAGCACATCGAAAAGGTATATATGGTCTTCTGCTATTGAATAGTCAATGACCAATAGGAATAAAATTCTTCCAAACTGTAGCAAAACTGCACCACCTGTCGAGAATTGAAAACTACTCAAATATGCTGTGGGCTGTTTTGAAAGCAGCTGTATGGCCACTTACCTCCCATCTCCCAAAGCATTCAAGTAAAACATACTGGAGAAGCTGGGATAAAACTCATAAGCAACATTCTTCTATAGACTCCCACACCAATATAGACTGACCAATCAGAATTTACATTCATCAGAGTGACATGATGATAATTTATGAAGTTATTTCAAAATATAAACTTCAAAATTAATTTTATTATTGTTGAGTGTTTTTTTATCATATTTTATTGAATATTTTAAAACTCACTTTTATCTCTTTCCTATGCTAGTTATTCCATTCAACTCTTTAACAGACGGACAATAAAATAAGAATAATATAATAGATACAATACACTAATTATATTTAATGCCTTTTTTTGTGTATTTTAAAAATGAAAATCTCTTTCATTTGATTACAGGAAAAGAGATAAAACAGAGGAAGAAGAAAACTTAAATCCATGTCCTTATTGTGATTCTGTCATCCCAGACACTCAGTTGGTGTGCCCAGACTGTAAGACAAATATTCCTTATTGTATTGCAACGGTAAGTTATATGCAATTAACATAATAATTATACGAACACATTATAAATTCTATTTCTCATTATAATTAGAAAATCATGTTTGTTGGAGGGATTTTTCCAGATGGTTAGGATTTTAGTCATTTGACATCTGCAGCTTTTTTTTTTTTTTTTTTTTTATTGGCTGTACTTATTTTTAATTTTATTTTTTGAAGCATAAGTATTTTAATATATTAGGGTAAGGAAATTGGGCAAAAAGCTAATACAAGGCCTATCCAGAATCATCCAGCCATTTAATATTAACAGAAAAAATAGCCTAATTAAATCTATGGTAACTTTCGTTGCATTGCTGGAATCAAAGATTGAATGAAGCGATGACGATGAGTTTCTGTCAAGAAAAATAAATCATTTTGTTACTGTGTTTCAATTTTCCTCTAGATTGACCTCAGATCAGGAAGATGTGAAATGGTCTTCTTTTGAAGAACAAGCTTTAAAAAAAAAAAAGTCAGATATGTTGAATACTAGCTCACCTGAAGATTGAAAGCATGAAACTCTTAGTCATGAGTTTTTATTCTGTTTTATATCTTTTTTTTTTTTTTAATTTACATGAAATATAAAAGCATCATAGAGTGCTGTTTCAACAGAAGCAGATATTGACCATTTAAGAATGAATTGTTTTTGGTTAACAAATATTTCAATTTGGATTTTTTTTTTTTTTTTTTTTTTTAGGGTTGTCATATCAGGAAAACTGATCTTACTGAATGTCCAAAGTGCCATTTCCCTGCAGTTCATTCAGAATTTGTCAAGTGAGTTCACATTTTGTAAAATTTTATGATTCTTGGTAAATTCATCAGATTAATTGCTTTTAAAAGCGCAAAAACAAGAATTAGGATTATATAACATTCTTAAAGGCAATGATTTTCCATTTTATAACTAAATTCAGAATTTTATTATATGAATAACTGCAATACCAGACTTTGTTATAGTTAACAAGAAAAGAACGCGTTAGATACTAGACATTGTCATATTCCAGTGGAGCATAGAATGAATGAAAAGTAAAGAACTAGATAAATATCTGAACTTTATGAGAGAAAAGAAAAAAAAAACATGAAACATGAAGATGATGGTAATCACTAATCATATTTGGATCCCTTGGAAAAGTGACCCCAGCATGACTGAGATTGGCTAGACTATTTAAAAGAGTTGAAGAGATTTGCTGATACTGGTTGTTATTAGTGTAAAAACTTACAAAGTGTATTAAAAGTTAATTTATTGCTTTTGTTTTGATACAAGTTCAAAATCTGACAATAATAATTGTTGATCTTGTACTGTAGTTTTTGAATTTTTGGAGTTTACTATTGAAACTCTTAATAATCTTGGAGAAAATGGATTCAGGGAGCTGAATTTAATTCCTGGACGAGGATGTTTGCATTCCATTTTGTAGTTGTAGGTTTGAGAAATGTATAAATCAATTGAGCTCTTTAGCAAAATTGTAGACCAACTAACCTGGGAGAAGATAAACTCTGAATTTAAATCAGCTGTTCATTAAATCCTTGGACACATTCCTTTTCAACTTTTTCCTTAGTCATGAATCAATCTCTTCTCTCTTCAGCTATGCAGAAATAATTGGCCACACTGGGTTCTTTATCTTTCATATGCTAACTGGTCTATAAATTTGACCTCATGTCACATCCAGGAGTTAATTAAATACATACCTTCAATATTCTATCCAGTCGTTAATAGATTTTATTCATTACAGCATTGTAAAATTAAAGATGCTAAAATTTATATAATTTTTTTCTTTTAATTGGACATGTTTTTTGTTCATATTATCGTTTATAATTATGTATATAAGTCATAAATATATATAATTATCATATATATATATATATATATATATATATATATATATACACACACAACATCACCCATTAATTAGTACACCCCACACCCACCCAGCAATTATTTTACTTGCTTATAATTTTACATTAGAAATGATAAAATCCTATTATCTTTGATTTAGAAGATTAAATTTTTATTTTTAAAAATTGCTAAAGATTTAATTATTTAAAGTGATACTGTAATATGTATATCATATTATTTTATATAATAAAACCCTCAACACTAAAACAATTGTAGCTAATTAATATGAATTTATTTACTTTTTATTATTTCAGAATATTGGAAGCTGAAGAGAAATGTCCAATGTGTGCTGAAACTATTTTAGTTAGCAATCTTAAGACAATCACTGATCCTAAAATCTTTTTATACATTGAAGAATCAAATGAATAATTAGAAAAGATCGTCATCACTGTATCATTTACTTGTCATTTAAAACCTCTGCCCATTAACTGTTTCATTCTTTTATCTGTTAATTCAAGCAGAATTTTCAAAATGATATTTTTAGGTTTCTGTCTACAAAACACCCCAATAATTTATGAATCACATATGTAAAAAGTTCATCCATTTTGATGAGGTCAAAAGAGAAAGTGATGATTCAGTAGAATGAGTCAAAATCCATGCACCACAAGAGAAAAAAAAAGAATGAATGATTCAACTGTTAATTTGGTTGACCTTTCAATAAAGATAAAAAAATAATCAGTATAAAAAGAAAGTGTTCTCTGAGATCAGAAGTTTTTAAAGGGCAGTAGTTTGTTTTGAAGACATGAAACTACATCTGATAGTGAATTTGGAGTTATTCCTATATTGACATAGTAACATGACCTTTGAGCCATGCTATTAAAAAACTGGAATTTAGATAGGGGAGTTACATTATAAAACAAACCCTTACTTTCTGTCCATCATACAAAATTAAGACTTTAGTATTTAGTAATTGGTTACTATGAACAGTGCCTTACAAAAATGCTAAGCAAATTTGTCTCACAAGACCAATTAGTTTGAGACTTAAATCTAAGCTTGGCATTTCTCATACAAGAATCTATTCAGAATTTGACTACCAGACTCTTATAATAGTTGAAAGTCTTATTGATTAAAAGCATTAAAAAATTATCCAAGAATTTTGTATGGAAACAGTAAGATTACCCCCCCCATATAGATGACTGCATTTTGTTTATCTCCTTTTCAAAATGATATTTTATGTTCAATTCATTTCTGTTTTGTTAATTCACCTACTCCAATTATTTTTCGGATATTGAGGATCTCTCAGAACTTTTACACTTTTTGTTTCAAATGGATTGTTTAACCAGTGTTGATTTTTCTGAAATCTGTTCTAAAATGCTCGAAAAAAAATTTCCTTTGCTTGATTTCAACTCACAAATTGCTTTACCAACACACTCTACGTAGGCTTGAGCTGAAATCCAGATAGATGCCAAAATTAAACCAAATCAAGGATGGAGTTGTTTGACACAAGGCTACAATTAAGGAGCAATCAGTGAACTCTCTTGTAATAATCTCTTAGCTGAGCTATTTGAGGTAACTTAAAAACTAAGCCTAACTTTGATTTGGTCTCGTGTGTTATCAAATTACACAGTTCTAATTAATTAGCAAGAATAGCTTGTTAACCATTACATTATAATATGGTGCAAAAGAAAAACATCAAATGTGTTACACAAAATCAGTTTCTAAGAGGAGTACTGTTGGTCTGAATAGTTTTCCTTCTCCTTGAGTGGTTGCCATACCAACTGGGGAGGAACATAGATTCCTGTCTTTCCAGGGAGTATTAATGTGGCATGAAATGCAAAGAGCCTTGTCCAGGATTTGAACCCAGATTGTAAAGTCCATAAGTGTTAATCTGTTTAAAATTTAAGATACTGAATTGCAATGAAGGATGAAATTTTGACCTGTTCAAAGTGATTAGATAGAAATTGTGTTTTATATACAAAATCATTAACAATTTTTTTTCTTAATTAATTGAATATAAAGTAAGTAAAGTTGTCTCCCTTTAGTCGAGGGCAACCAGAAGGCTCCAAGTATTTGTCGCTGCCTCCCACCAGACACGACTTGACACAAAAACGACGTGCGTCGGAAGGCTCCAAGGTGTTGAGGAGGGTGCTACTCCTTTACCCTTGATACGTACCTTATATTGCTAAGTGTTAGGCAAGGATGTATCAAGTACCATTTTAAAAGTCTTTGGTATGATGGTGACCTGGGATTGAACACAGGTCTCCCGGACCATTGGCGAACACTCTAACCACTGAGCCATGATCAAATTCTGCTAGCAAAAATATGAATATGTAGCCATCCACAAATAAGTAGAGATTTTAAAAGTTTCTGCAATTCATTAAACGATGGACCGAGTGGACTGAATAGATGGAATAGCAAATTTCATTATTCCCTTTAGTGAATTTCAGAACATCCTCCTAGTTTATGAAATGGCTTTCATAAATTTAAATGAAATTTCTTCTACCTTTTTAATTGTGGGAAAAATTTGAAAATAAAGCCTTTGAAATACACTGGAAGTTCAAAGAACAGCAATGTATAGATAAAAATAGAATTAACCAAGTTAAAATCCAAGTGATCAGTAAAAGAAAAATCCAAACAACTCTTGTAAAATACAAATAAACATTAAGAGAAAAATCCAAACTAACAAGAAATTATGATGAAAAAAAAAAAAAAGGTCAATAAAACTGAAATGAAAAGTATGTTAAATCAATTTCTACCAAGTTTAATCGACACTTGGAAGATCAACAACAATGATTCTGCATAGGAAAAATGCAATTGAGAAAGAAAGAAAAAAATCCATTTCTAAAATAAAAGATTAATAAGACAATTTACAATTCACTTCAGGGAGTTAAAATTGATAGGGTCAAATGACATAAAGAAAAAGTTGATTAATATATTAAAATCAACGGGTTTAATCAAAGAAAGTGATAAATCTAAAAACATAAATCCAATGAAGTCAGACGAGATGCAAATCCATTCAGGAAAAAAGTTGAATATACCTGAATGTGAATTGATAGAATTTCAGCAATAGTAAAAAAAAAAAAAAAAAAAAAAAAAAAAAAAAATTGGTCTAATTCCACCTGTCGTTGTTCAATGGAAAGGGGCCAGCAGAGATGAAATATGCATTTATGTAGGTCTGTATCCACAGTGTGCATTGGTCTAATTCAAATGAGTTAGACAAGGTAAAATATTCCATTTTGTAAAAAGAATATTTCCAGTGTCTACAGTTTTGTCTTGGTAAAATATTCCTTTTTTGAAAGAATATTTAGCGCATCCAGAAATGTGTTGGTGTAATCCAAAATGATCAAGCAATGCACATTTGAAAGACTACTTACTGAATCCAGAGAGGTATATATCCACTATACGTCAGTATAATCCATAAGGATCAGTCGAGATAAAATATTCATTCTGAAATATTCATACTTGCTGCCTTCACAAAAGTCTATATTCAACGCACATCTGTATAATGGAAAAAGCTGAGGGGTCATTCCATGTCAAAACGCCAGCAAAAAATTGAAATTTGCACCACTGACACCGAATTACTTGAAATTTGACACAATTGTTTCCCTTTATGAGTTAGGAAAGTGTGCCAAATTATTTTGTGCTAGACCTTACTGCATCGATTTTAGGTAGCGGGGGTATAATATTTCTATCTTGTCTCTAAATTAAGGCAGCTGTGCATCACAGAATCTTTTTTTTTCTTTTTTTTTTAAACTACTTTCATACATTCAATATTTATGAAATTAGGTATGTAGGGCCAATAAGGAGGGTAGAATCGAAATATCCAACTATTTTAACCTTAATACTTGATAGAAAATTTTGCTCACCCAAATGCATGACTCTAAAATCAACAACTTTTCACCTATGTAGCTTACGGTCAGTCTGTGGGGAAATACGATATGACCCTGCTAAGTTGAGATTTTTTTCCCTATGTATGTGCAGGGTTTCAGTGAAAGATTATGATTAAAGACAATTATCCTAATACTCCATGACCTCTCAAATGTTCATATTGTGCTAAGTGATTTTTTAAACTATGCAATAAGATTGTTTTTATTGATTTAAGAAAAATAATTTGAATATGCTTTGTGATATTGCTTTTTTTTACGGATAGATTGTCTTTAGCAAGTGGTAAACACTGCCTCATGCCTGATAATCAACCGTGCATAGAATATTTGTAGATGACACTCAACATATCAAGTTGGAAAAAATTCTTTCGATTTGAGATTTTTTAATTTTATTTTCATGAACCAAAAACATTTGATTTTTTTCATTCTCAAAAAAGTGACGATAAAAATAAATGTGAATCTTTAAAACATTTGTAGTTGGTACTCAACCGATTTATAAAGTTGAAGGGAATGCTTTTATCACTTTTTTAAAAAAATTGTTTTTTGATATTTTATTTACAATTTTTCAAAATTATTTTCATGAACCAAAAACATTTGATTTTTTTTTTTTTCATTCAGAAGAAAATGATAATAAAAATGAATAATACAAAGAATCTTTAAAAGATTCCATTTTAAACTACACTATGCACTAAATTTTGTTGTGTATATCTACAGACTAAATTATTTCAACATGGTCTCTCTTGTAGGATAATTGACAGTACATAAAATATTAGTAGATGGCATGAAACATATTTATAAAATTGAAAGATGTTGGATTGTTTAGGGGTGAATGTTTATGTGTGTCAGCCACCTACAAACTGTCAGCAAATATTTATAGACTTTCCCATCAGTAGATTAGCCAATGAAAAGCGACTAAAGTAGAAGCAGTCGATTAGCCAATCAGAGTCGACTAAGTCATATATAAACAATGGCAAATTAACAGAGTCCAGACTTAATGCAGCCTTGTTACTTAGAAAGAGTATCTTGTATTGCGCAACCAGAAACAAGATGGCTAATCAAATTTCAACATAAGAAAATGATAATAAAAATGAATATACAAGGAGTTTTTAAATTATTCCATTTTAAACTGCATTAAACTTTATAGTGTATATAGGCTAAATTGTTTCAACATGGCCTCTAGTAGGGTAATTAACAGTGTATAGAATATTAGTGGATAGCACGAAATTTATGAAGTTGAAAGAAATGCTTTCATTATTGTTTGTAATCTACTTTATAATTCTCTTTGACAAATTTTTTGACAAATTTTAATGATTAATTTATGGAACAAAAATATCTTTTTTCATTCTGAAAAAAGATTGATAAAATGTACAAAAATTCCTTAAAACATCTTAAAATTGTATCAAAGAGTGTTTCCATTTTAGTCCCTTAACTCTCTTTGACCACTCTCTTGGTAAGTGTAAGATCTATGGTACCCAGGCCATAAATGAAATAAAGATGAAATCACTTCAAACTGGGAACTTTGACTCTTCTATGACCAGGACTGCTTCTACTTTAGTCGCTTTTCATTGGCTAATCTACTGATGGGAAAGTCTATAAATATTTGCTGACAGTTTGTAGGTGGCTGACACATATAAACATTCACCCCTAAACAATCCAACATCTTTCAATTTTATAAATATGTTTCATGCCATCTACTAATATTTTATGAACTGTCAATTATCCTACAAGAGAGACCATGTTGAAATAATTTAGTCTGTAGATATACACAACAAAATTTAGTGCATAGTGTAGTTTAAAATGGAATCTTTTAAAGATTCTTTGTATTATTCATTTTTATTATCATTTTCTTCTGAATGAAAAAAAAAAAGTTTTTGGTTCATGAAAATAATTTTGAAAAATTGTAAAAAAAGTGATAAAAGCATTCCCTTCAACTTTATAAATCGGTTGAGTGCCAACTACAAATGTTTTAAAGATTCACATTTATTTTTATCGTCACTTTTTTGAGAATGAAAAAAATCAAATGTTCATGAAAATAAAATTAAAAAATCTCAAATCGAAAGAATTTTTTCCAACTTGATATGTTGAGTGTCATCTACAAATATTCTATGAACAGTTGATTATCAGGCATGAGGCAGTGTTTACCACTTGTTAAAGACAATCTATCTGTACGAAAAGCAATATTCGGCAGTAGATATACTAAAATTGGAACCATACAAAAAGCAATATTTGCAAAATATATTTAAATTGTTTTTTTTAATTAATAAAAACAATTTTATTGAATAGTTTAAGAAGTCAATTAGCACAATATGAACATTTGAGAGGTCATGGAGTATTAGGATAATTGTCTTTAATCATAATCTTTCACTGAAACCCTGCACATACATAGGAAAAAAAATTTCCACTTGGCAGGGTCATATCTTCTAAAGTAGAGATGAACCTCTCACAAAATTCTTTGGTGAACTTAAGCAGGCATAGTTGACGTTAAGGAAAATATTATGAAAATTGAAGAGGATGTATTTCCCACAGACTGACCATAAGCTACATAGATGAAAAGTTGTTGATTTTAGAGTCATACATATGGATGAGTAAAATAAAAGTTTTCTGTCAGGTATAAGGTTAAAATAGTTGGATATTTAGATTCTACCCTCCTTATTTGCCCTACATACCAAATTTGAGAAATATTGAATGTATGGAAGTAGTTTGAAATTTAAAAAAAAACACTAAGATTCTGTGATGCTCTGTGGACTTAATTTAGAAACAAGATAGGAAAATTATACTCCTACCTCCTAAAATCAGAACAGTAAGGTCTAGCACAAAATAATTTGGCACACTTTCCCAACCTATGAAGTGCCAAATTTCAAGTAATTCAGTGTCAGTGGGTGTAATGCCCTGGTGAATTTACATAGAATGACCTGAATCAAACTAAAATATCCGTTTGTGAAAAGAAAATTTCCTGCATTCATAGATGTATATATCCACCACCTGCTGTGAGTATCATCCAAAAAAGGTCAGCCAAGGTAAAATATCCATTTATGAAAAACTTGCTGCATCCACATAGGTATATATCCAGTGCGTGTTGGTATAATCTAAAAGGGTCTGCCGAAGTAAAATGTCTATGAGAGAAAATATTTGCAGATTCCACAAAGGTGTCTATACACGGCATGTCTGTGCAATCCACACGAATTAGACAAGATAAAATATCCACTTCCGAAAGAGAATACCGTGTCTAGAAATGTATAATCCCACCTCGTGTTGGTATAATAAAAAGAACCATTTTTGAAAGACTCTAGTTACATCCACTACGTATCGGAATAATACGAAAGAATCGGCCAGCGTAAAATATCAAGCTCTAAAAGTGATTACTTGCCGCATCTCCATTGAAAACCTGTCTGTATAATCGAAATGAGTCAGCTAACATAGAATATAGAGCTCGGAAAGTAGATCTTAATTCCACATCATCAGAGATTCAAATCCACCGCTCGTTGGTAAAATCCAATCTTGTCAGAATAGATATATATCCACGTCTTAATTCTGCGTCATCAGCCGTACAAATCCACCATAAGTTAGTATGATCTAAATTGGTCCACAAATAAAATATCCACGTCTTAATAATTCTGCATCTCCAAAGGTAAAAAATCCACATGTCTGAATTGTAAAATATACACGTCTTCATAATTTCGCATCATTTGAGGTGAAAATCCACTGCACTTATGCAAAATCTAATTTTGGTTTGGTTGTTTGGGTTTTATGGCACATCAACCTTTGTAGGTTATTTAATGCCTAATCCATTTTTATACACATCATCAGTTCATTTCAAACAATTCAGTTGAGCATGAGGTACAGTTTGTCAAAAACATTTCAATTTAAAGCTATTCAATTTAGTCCAACAGTTCTAATTCAAACAATTTACTTTAGTATAAGTATAGATTTTGTTTTCAGACAGTTAATGTCAAAAACAGTTCTATTTCAAACAATTCAGTTTAGCATAAGTACGCAGTTTCTGTTTAACCCATAGATAGGACCCTACCAGGTGCTACCACTCTGGGCCTGAGTGGACCTTGGAGCAATGGCAATAAAGGAGTGCTCCTCAATCCCCAAAGCTCCAGCATTACTGGATCCTCACCATTAGATTATTTAGTGTCATATCCAGGACACTCGTTGGGGGGGGGGATCTTACATCGCTGCAGAGGGGCAGTCAGTGTATTCTTTAACTCCAGCTGGCTGGGCAAAAATTCTAATTTTGTGAGAATAGTAAAATATCCACGTCTTGATTATTCCACATCATCAGCCGTACAAATCCATCGCACGTTGCTATAATCTAAACCAGTTCACAAAGTGAAATATCCACGTTAATTCCACATCATCAGCCGTACAAATCCACCGCACGTTGGCATAATCCAAATCAGTTCACAAAATAAAATATTCATGTACTAATAATTCCGGGTTATCAGAGGTACAAATCCAATGTGTGTTGGTATAATAGTAAAAAGAGTAGAAATATTCATATCTTAATAATTCCGCTTTCTCCGTAGTACAAATGTATTGATACAATCCAAATCAGTCAACAGTGTCAAATATTCCCGTCTGAATAATTCCGAATCGTCTGAGGTAAAAATCCACTGCACGTTGGTATAATACAAATATTCCCGTCTGAATAATTCCGAATCGTCTGAGGTAAAAATCCACTGCACGTTGGTAAAATACAAATCGATCAGCAAAGGAAAATATCCATACCCGAATAATTCCGGATCATCAGGGGTACAAATTCCCTGAGTGTATGAATAATTCAAACTTATTAGCAGAGTAAAATATTCACGTCTGAATAATACCGCATTATCAGAAGTGCAAATCTACTGCAGGTTGGTATAATCCAAACAGGTCATCTGTGTAAAATATCTACGTTTGACTAATTCCATATCGAGCGAAGGATAAATCCAACGCGCGTTTGTATAATCCAAATTGATCAAGCCGTGTAAAATATCCCCGTCTGAAGGTACAAATCCACCGTTTTTGCTAAAATCCAAATTGGTCAGCAGTTTGAAGTGTCCACTTCTGAATAATTCCGTACAAATCCACCGCATATTAGGATTATCAAAATTGGCCAGGAGTATAAAATATCCACGTTTGACTAATTCCACATCTGGTGGGGTACAAATCCACCGCACATTGGTGTAATCCTCATCGGTCATCTGTTTGAAATATCCACGTCTGTATAATCTAGCTTTATCAGAGGTACAAATCCACTGCGCGTTGGTATAATCCAGTTAACCCAGCAGTGTAAAATATACAGTATTACCTCCTAAGGCCCCCCTTTCAATTTGTCCTTGGGAGAAGACTTCATGTCTCCTCTGTGAACTAAGAGAGAACTTTTCTTTGTCTTTTGATCTGGGTCACTTTGAATACTATCTTGCACAGCTCATTGTTGTAGTCTCCCAGCCCCCTTTGGTCTTGTCTTTTGGGTTGAGTCTGCTGCTGGTTTTGGTCTTCTTATCCCGATGTTGCTGCCAGTTAATCAGAATGAATCCGACCGCCGACAGAGCGCGTAGAATCCTCTCCCGGGACAAAGAGACAACCGGTAACCTTTTTACTTGCTGTATTCAACTTTTTATTTGGCTTTTATTGTGTTTATTTTCGCTGGCCAGACTTTGAATAATCTTCTAAACTTTAATCCAAAATACAATTCATGTTGGTTATAGCCCATGTTTTTACTTTCACCCCTTCTGCTAACGTGTTACTGTTTTTTTGTTTGTTTTGTTTTTACTCTTTTATGCCTCCTCGCCCCCTGTACATTCCCTGTGAATAAATTTAGCTTAGTATTTACAAACCTCTGTTTTATTTGACTATTTTGAGTGCGTCTTATTTTAGTGTTATGACTGCGGGGTATCAAGTCTACCCCTAGGCACCCATCCTAAATTCACCGTAGTTGTAATAACAGCTTTGAATAATTTCACATCATCAGAGGTACAAATCCACTGCATGTTGGTATAATCTAAAGTAAAATATCTGCATGGGAGTAATTCCACATCATCATTGGTATAAATTCACCGCGCGTTGGTATAATCCTAATCGGTCGACAAAGTAAAATATCCACATTTGAATAATCCCGCATCGTCAAATGTACGAACCCACCGCGCGTTGGTATAATTCAAATCGGTCACAATTGTAAAATACCCACTTTTGAATAATTCCGCATCGAGAGAGATAAAAACCCATCGAGAGTTGGCAGAATCCAATTAGGTCAGCAGTATGAAATATAAATGTTTGAATAATTATACATCCTTCTAGGAACAAATCCACCGAGCGTTGGTATAATCGAAATTAGTTAGCAGTGTAAAATATCCACGTTTGACTAATTCCAAATCTTCCTCACATTGGTATAATCCAAGTTGTTCATTAACGTAAATTATTCACGATCGAAGAATTCTGCATCCACAGAGGTACAAATCCACCTCGCGTTGGTATAATCCAAATTGGTCAGCTGTGTAAATTATCCACGTCTGAATAACTCTGGATCATCAGAGGTACAAATCCACCGCGCGTTGTAGTAATCCAAATTAGTCTTTGACGTAGATTATCCATGTCTGAATAATTCTGCATCTACAGAGGTACAAATTCCCCCGTGCGTTGCTATAAACCAAATTGGTTTGCAGTGTAACATATCCACGTCTGATTAATTCTGCATCCACAAATATACAAATCCACCGCGCGTTCGTATAATCCCATTAGATCAGCTAACTATAATAATATCCACCACTGAATATTTCTGCACCCACTCCATTTCAACTGTGGAACATTAAATAAGATTGTAAAGATTGGCAGGGGTCTTATCACAACTCATTTGGTACAGTCTACTGATGTGTGACAAAGAACAACCATCACAGGAAACCCGAAAGCAGGATAGCTAAGATCATTAGAAGATTGGAAATAAAGAGCATTAAGTGTCATAGCTCAGACATCTGTTGGTGGGGGAGAGGTTTTACCATTCCTCAAGTGGCACATTCTACAGGATCAGACGACAAGTAAGACCATTGTTAGATATCAACTCTAGAGCATTAAATATGGTTTAAAAGATTTGGTAGGGTTTTAACTGTTCAGGTTTGTGCTTGATGCAGTTGCTAGAAAATATAAGGTCGGCAATTGATTGATTGACTTCCATAATTCTTGCAAGGAGTAAGTTGGCTAACCGTTGTCGAAGGTGACGCGAAGGCTCCCTTTTTAATAACTACTACACTGAACTAACCGGACATTGGTATAATGGTTAAAGTGTTCGCCAATGGCCCAGGAGACCTGGATTCAATCCCAGGTTGAGTCATACCAAAGACTAAAAAAATGGTACTTGATGCTACCTTGCTTAACACTCAGCATCATAAGGTAAGGATCAAGGATAAAGTGAAGCAATCCAGGGAAAGAGTAGGACCCTCCCCTACACCTTGGTGTAGTAGCCATCGAAAAGGGAGCCTTCGGGTCACCCTCGACTACGGTCGCCAACTAACAACACTGAGGTGTAGGGGAGTGTGCTACTACTTTTTCTGGATTGCTCCACTTACCCTTGATACTTACATTATAATGCTACGTGTTAAGCAATGAGGCATCAAGTACCATTTTTTGAGTTTTTGGTATGACTCGACCAGGGATTGAACCCCGGTCTCCTGGACCATTGGCCAACACTAATGTGTGTGTGTGTGTGTATATATATATATATATATATACACACACACACACACACACACATAGTATACTATCCCTGGCAAAAATTATGAAATTAGCTTGTATTTATATACCCGTTTGTCTTCTTTTATCAGAATTTCACTATGTCTATAATTGAAAAGCCTGTGTAAAATCCCATGAGAAATTTATATTATCAAATCATCACAATATGCATTCATGTGATCTTTTTTTGAATCAACAAAAAAGAAAAAATAATAAATAAAACCCATGCATATTAAAAAATATATATAATCGTACATAAAATCAATCATTCTCACTTCCCGCTTTCACAACTGAATTGAGTGATCAAGTAGACCAAATCCAAAGAAATTAAAACGTCATGAAAAGAAAAAAAAGAAGAGAAACAAGCCTAATCACTTACGACCTTAGTTATCACAATGAATAGTCATATATTTATGCAATGCTAGTTATAATCAAAGTTATAAAATGATCAACATCAACTATTATTATTATTATTATTATTTAGACATTACAAAAATGTCACCAAAATCCGAATACCTCTAAGAAAAATAAACTACCTCTAAATTATTCCAAAAGATATTAACAATAATTATGAAAATACAGTAAATAAATCGAGTGATACAGGTAAATATAAAATACTTCTTTTGCCGGGGACGATGTAAGTCTAGTTTTTCTTTTTTATGAGAAGAACATTATTTCCAAACCCGTTTGCAAGAATCAAGAAGAGGGAAAAAAAGGACGCTATCTTTAGCATATATAAGCGTTTATGGTGACCAGAGCGAGCTATGTTGCCGTTTGCTATCTGACTCCATTCTGAAGTTATTCTATTTTTACCCCACATTGTCTTGCTGGTGTAATTTCTGGGATAAGAAATCCGTAAAAGAATTATATGAAAGAAGATAGTAACAGGAGACGAAGACATATTTTTATATTTTTCTTTTATTTCTGGGTTCAACAACCATGCAATGGGTGAGGAAATTCTTCCTGAATAGAATTGAAATGGTTGAATCCCCCAGTCAAGATGTTTAAAATACGCAAGTCGTTTCTTGGGTATATATGCGTGTCCTTATTCAGTATTTAATGCTTTAACAACGTATTTGGTATATAAATCTTTAACGACGTGTCAGTCGCATTTGGGAGTTTGTCCAGGTTCAGTGTTTTAGTTCGTCATTCGATATGCCCATTTTGATACTTTTTATATTTTGGCATACTGTTAATCGAGACGGCTGCTGCAAGTGAAAGGTTAGTCAACGTGGCGCTTTAGAGTGGCCACGTGGCCTTCCACCAACTGCAAGGGAGATTTAGATGTCACTCCGCGGGTCACTGCTGAAAGAGAATGAGATTTTTCCTTTTGTCGGGATAGTCCCTTTTCTTTACGCATACGTCACCCCTCTTCCTGTCAGAGGCCTCTGGGAGTTTCTGCATATTTTAATAATCATTTTAATTCAATTAAATTTTTTTTTAAATTATTTATTCCCTACACGTTCTATGTTGACGTCTTGTGATAATATTCGATTGTCATGGTGTGCGCTAAGCAAAAATTACGAACACCCTCATAGATTTATTTTAAGAAATTTATCCACCAAATAAAATTAGGACAAAATAGATTCACCAATTGGCGGGATCTCCATTTTTCAGAACAACAGACACGTTGATTGGTGGAGGTGAAAAGAGCACTATTTTGTTTTTCGCGCAAATAATTTTATCGGTTAATTTCTTTTTGCTTGTCGATAAATTATATGGGGATTTTTATAAGCCCCGAAAAGCCCGGTTTATTCCTACGGTTTGTAAAATAATAAACCGTACTTCAACAGCAGTAGGGAAATGGTTGACAGCTTTTGAAGAAAGGAGACGAACGACTTTTAGTGCAACAAAATTTATATACAACAACAACAACAATAAACAGGGTTTTACACCAAAATGGAACAAACAACGAATATGTAAGAGTTCACAAAAGAGTTCAAGATTCCGATAGATGGTAGGGTTTTGTAAGGTTTAGTTGTAAGGTTGTTATATGGTAAAGGTTTAAGGTAAGGTTTGGTAGGTTATGTGAAGGTTGTAAGGTTTGCAGATAAAATGCCTGCTGGAACTTAGCTGTGTGTCCTGTTCCTTTTAACTCAGCACGTGAGTTCGTCGCTCTTGGCTCCTGGCTGGTGGAAGGTACCAAATACGTTTGCCGTCAAGGCCTGCTACGAATGGACCTTTTGCTAACAGCGGTGGAAGTGGCAAAAAGAGGGAGAATCTTCAGTGGTAGCTCTTTTTTATAGTGGACACCACGTGACCCCAAGGGGCTGCTGATATTCGGTGAAACAGGATCACCAGTTCCTTAACAAAATTTCTACAATTAAGCTATTGTCGTCTCTACCAGTAAACGTAATTTATAAGTTCAAAAGACAAGGAAGGTAGACACGTACTTGATGACTATTTACCTCATTAAAATGAGAAAGTGAATATATCAGTCGAGTGTCCTCCTGACAGTTAATCATTTATAAAATATCCCCCAGTCTATATAATCGTATTTGATGACTAACCTTTATTTGTTTCTTTTACAAACATTAATTTTCAAACATCAAATGAGATTGTCCTCTGAAGGTCCTAACTTACAGAATGTCAAGAGCAAATATCAAGAATCATCTCCAATGACAAAGACCTGCTTAAGTTGATGAAGAAAAATATGAATAGCTAATTATAGTTAAAAATCTTTATTTTTTTACAATTTTAAACAAGATTTTTTATATTTTGCGTTAACAGCATTATTTACAAAAATACAAGAAAAATAGTTCTAAATAATTTTCTCATATCAAAAAGGAATTATCCGATATATATATATATATATATATATATATATATATATATATATATTAAATAATAAAGACAAATTTTGTTTATATAATTTTATTAAGATCCTTTCAAGTTTCCTGATGAGTGTCTTAGTTTCAGGTTGGAATTGGTCGATGAATTTCCCAAAATTGTCCCGAGCGCTTTTGGACCCTTCATAGGCAATCATCAGGGGTCGCTTGCTTGTCTTTATTATTTAATGAAACATGCTTAAATGAACGACTACTTCCTAACTACACACACACACACACATATATAGTGGTTTACAGAACAGCCCACTCCAACTTTCAGCTCAGGTGGGTGACCTCGGCAAGAGCGATCTGGCATGCTTGATCAGGTATATCTTATGATATCTAGCCTACAAGAAAAGATGTGCCTGTAGGATATGTTGATGACTTATATATTCACGCTTCGACACCATTTGCTTGTAATGCAACAAAGATATATTTGTATCTTGAAAAAAACCACTCAATTTTCGAAAGATCACCATTGACAGAGAATACAGAATAACCATAAAAAAACCAAAAGAAAATGTTGATTAAGTATTGTCTTCACACGAAAAAACAAAAGGATACAATTTCTGGAAAAAAAAGCAATGAAAAACTAATTGAATTGGAGATAGGACTTGTTCATCAAAATACAAAATAGTTTTACGAATAAAGAAAACTTAATATTCAAATTAAAAATATTTACATGGATCTTGTTACAAAGTGGCATTTAATAACGTCATGAATAAAAGTAATATTGTTATTTACAAAGCTTTGCTTAGATATGACAAATAGGTTTCAAGCTGGTTACCGTGGATGTTAAGTGATCATCCATTTAAGTATTGGACAGGCTACATCGCTGCTTATTTCTTTTATTTTCTCTCTGCTCAGATATGACACAATGGTCCCAAATTTTTTGGTTTTTTTTGTTACACTGCCTGTTGTTTCTAAGAAAAACTATTTATAACGATGCATTAACAAACACTTATAACATGGGGGAAGATAATATTACCATTTATACAAAAATGGTAGTTGAGGTTGTAGAGTTTTGTTGCCTCTTGTTATATTAAAAGGAAGAACAAATGAGTTGACTAAGATATTGATAGTTTTCAATTTGGAAGTTTTATTAACAGCTTGAGACAAAAGGAACCCTTGTGCTGTAAGTCGCAGGGAGAGGGTAACGGTTGTAAATGATAGAGTCGGTATTAAGACGCTGTCGTCAGGACGGAATTAAAATGCTGGAGTCCTCCAAGCAGGAGTTGAAATGCTGAAGTTAAAGCAGGAGTTGAAATTATCCAATTTGTTTCTCCGAGGATCCGTTGGTTTAGAAAGAAAGATGAATGATGAAAGAATGATTTCCCAGACACCAACGGCCCGTAAATTGGATGAGGTCTCCTCATGGCGCTTAGCGGACTGCTCGAAATATGTGAGAGAGAGAGTCAGTGAAGAAGAGTGAATGTGGTCTTTCATGTTGGCTGGTCCTTCCTGCAGCTAGCAAGCGAAGAGAGAGAGAATGTGTGTTTTGTCATGTTGGCTGGCTTGCCCTGCTGCTAGCTAGTGAGGAAGCGAGAAGAGGAAGACAGGACAGGTCTGTCCTGCTCGAAAGGCCTGCATGGAAGAGGGTGAAAGAATGTTACCTCGCCTTTTTATAGTTGCCCAGGGAAGTGACCCCGGACAGAATGGCATGAAATATTCTCATTGGTCGAAAATATGAGTTCGGGACCAAAACAGTCAAAATATTCCTGCGCCAGACAATAATTTGAAATTCTTTCTGCTACACATTAATGAACACCTAAAAAATTAATTCAGAAAAAAGTTAAGCAACTTCACCTGTGATCAAAATACCTTGATGTGAGAAAACATTTTCCTTGTGGGTAGAGTGTTCGGCAATGGTCCGGAAAACCTGGGTTCAATCCCAGGTCGCGTCATACCAAAGACTTTAAAAATGGTACTTGATATCTCCTTGCTTAACACTCAGCAATATATGGTACATATCAAGGGTAAAGTGGAGCAATCCAGAGAAAGGAGTAGAGCCCTTCTCTACATCTTGGTGTAGTAGCTATTGAAAAGGGAGCTTTCTGGTCACCCTTGACAACAGTCGTCAACTTTACTACTTTATTTTTATTATCTTAATAACTTTATAAACTGAGTTTGCAATATATATATATATATATATATATATATATATATATATATATATACACATGCATCTGAAGTGGTATGATCCTCCTCTCTTCGTGATAAGAATTAGATAATAAAAAAAGTTAAGAGCTCCCTTTTTTTGTAAAATTTTCTTGTTAACCGGACAAATTCGCAAATGTGTATTAAACAACACTAGAAAAATATCGAAATTTCCTAAATGGAAATGTAATCATTAGAATTTACAGTCAAATATTGAAAAGCTGATTTGTAAGGATATAATAAAGTCAGCTGGTTCCCTTGCTTTTCAAATTAAAACTAATCCTACTGTTGGTCTGTCTGTTTGACTCCCTCCCTCTGGATGTGGCACTTGCCCACACAGCTCGGTTGTTCACCTCCTTCAGTCCACGCGCGTACAATCTGGCTGAACTGTCGACTTCAACCAGTTCATGCTTGTACAGCTTGCATACCTACCCGTTTCTCTTCGGGTCTTGCTGTTTGCCTCCTCTCTCACTTTTGACGACCTTGTCCTGTCCAGTCCACTGTCTGTCTGATATTCTTCCTTTCACACATAAACTGTGCACGGATTGCTGTCTCTGTCATTCAATCATGTGACTTGCCCAGTTCACAATTTGTCAAATGAAATATAATACGCCCTAATATAATCACTATATTAAAACATTTAACAAGTGATCGTAGTTTAATAGTTATAATCGTTGATAGCAGACATGGAGAACCGAGTTCAAATCTTGGATGAGGCTGTTGAGATTTTTCAAAGCGCTAATACCCTTGAGAAAAGTATGCATCCAACCATTTTATCTCGAGGTAAGGCTAATTAGTAGGGAAGACAGGGCTCTCTAACTTTGCTATGGCAACCGATCTAGGAGAAGCACAATTCTCTATTCAAGATTGTTAAACTCAGCTTAAAATATTGACCTTGTGTCACATCCTGTTCCTACTAAGAGAGTTGGTAAATAGATTAAGATATTGAAACAATCTGAAAATATCAGATGTGAAAAAAAAAAAGATAAAATAAACTGTGGAGTAAATATTTTTGATAATCCAAATATTAATTAGCAAACAATATCAATAATTACCAGATGATCATCAGCAAAATACACTGAATCTTTTAAAATTCGGATATTGATCAGGTGATGCGATAATATGAAAAAAAGTTGTGTCATAAGAATGAATACCTAATTAATAGAATGCTGTGTATTAAAATATTTATATATAAATTGATTATTCACTTCGACCGAAACATTCTGATGATTGCTGTAATAGTGACATGAATGATTTTGAGAGTGAAGGGAGATTAAAAGCATATCAATCCTTGTAGGTTATTTAATGCCAAATCCTCTGTATAAATATACGAGGATTATTAAATAAGTTTCCAGACTTTTTTCGTATGGACAATCTCCTCCGGCTGCAATGCACTTGTTGTACCGTTCCAACAACTTCTGGAAGGCCCCATGGAAGTCCTCATGTGTGAGCGTGTCAATGACCTTCGTCACAGCCTTTCATCTCCTCAATTGTCTCATAACGACAGCCTCTGAGCTTAGGGAAAAACCAAAAGTCACAGGGATCAAGGTCTGGACTATAGGGACGGTGAGGAACTGTCTTGATGCCCATCTTGGTTAAATAGTCTGTGACAAGGATGCAGTTGTAGATTAGTGTATTGTCCTGGTGGAAATGCAACTGACCCGATTTGAAGAATGCTGGCCTCTTCCGACAGAATCTCTTGCTGAACTCCCTTAAAACCTCAGCATAGTAACCCCTTGGCCAATCAACTCTGGTATATTGACTTCCTTACTCCTCCCACACCTCTCATCATCCCTCACAGACTCCCTGGCTTCCTTGAATCTCTTATGCCACTCAAAAACTGATGCTCGATTCATGCAAGATGCTCCAAAAGCAGTCTGAAGCATTCCATACGTTTCTGTGGTATTTTTTCCAAGTTTAAAACACAATTTTATTGCATATAGTTCTTCTAAAGTGTCAGATTGCATTTTTGAAATTCACCAGCCGTGACAATCAGGCTTTAGTAGGGTGTATTCCAATTCCTGCATTATGTTCATTTAACATGAAATCATAAAAATTGGTCAGTCATCTCATAATAACATAGTGAATTCTCAAGAGTCTACGACAATTTTAAATGTCCGTACGAAAAAATTCTGGAAACTTATTGAATGCACCACGTATATTAAATATATATGTTGTCAAATTTCTGAGACGAAGCTTGATGGTTTTTATCATTAAGGGTTTTCGGACTATTGTCTTCATCTTTATTGCTATTTCCACAACGTTTCGGTTGATATGTCCTCTGGCCTTCTTCGGGTGTTGGTCGAACTCAGGAACCTACACGGAACTTCGAACTACGTCCTTTATTGAATCCATGGGGGTCGCCTGTTCTGATTCCGTTAGCCATAACCGGGTACAAGAGTTAAGTATTCTTGTATTGTTACTCGTTATTGTTACTTGTAACCTCCAGATGATTAGGGAACCAACGCCTATAACCATTACGCCACGTGTCCTGCTGGACAATTCAGAGTGAATTTTTGGTAATTATGAACTTAATGTTCTTACTTGACTAGGATTACTACTATTATGTATTATTTTTAACCTGTGCTCATATTCAGATTTTTTTCTCATCTAGCCTTCTTAATTATCGGTTCCCATATTGTATTCAACTCTATACTTGGTCTACTTAGCTGGTCATTGTAGCCCAACATATGTGCTGATTCTTTAAGGCGTCTAATCCTCCAATGTTCAGCCCTATCAACTATTTCAACTTTATCCCATAAGGGCAGATAGTTTCCCTTTTCCTTCCATATATGGTCCGCCATACCCGACTTCTCAATCTCGCCTCGTATTATTGCCTTCCAATGTTCTTCTAGCCTTACTTTTAGTGGGCGACCTGTCTCACCTTTGTATATTTTACCACAACTGCAAGGGATGGAGTAAACACAGTTCTTGGTCATGTTGAATTCCGTTGGTGGCTTGACCCGGAACAGATATCTCCGGAGAATTGAACCACTTGTGAATACTGTCCTGATGTCATATGGACTACATATCTTTTGGATTCTTTCGGCTAGTCCTTTGACATAGGGCAGATATACTGGGGTGAGTTTTCGGGTATTGTCGTCTATCCTCCTATCTAGGTTTCTTGGAGCCGATGTTATGCGCTCTGGGTAGTTGTTACGATGGAGGTTGTGTCTTAGACAAATCATTTCTTTTTGATATGCATCAGTATCGCTACTAATGGTTTTTGCTCGATGTTGTAAGCAACGGACTATTCCTTTCTTTACCGTATATAGATGATGGGAGTTGAAATTGAGGTACTGTTCGGAGAAGGTGGGCTTACGATACACAGATGACCAGAATCTTTGCTCTGTGCGTGTTACTAATACATCAAAGAAGGGTAATTTATTATCTTGCTCTTTCTGCATAGTGAACTGTATAGATGGTCGGATTGAGTTCACATGATCAAGTAATGTCTGAACATCTTCTTGATGAGGCCAGAGAATGAATGTGTCATCTACGCATCTAAGCTACATAGATAGCTCTAGTGATGTAGATCTTAAAGCCATTTCTTCGAAGTATTCCATGAATATGTGCCAATCCTTCTTGTCGGTATATATCAGATCCTATCCCGAAGTAGGTTGTCTCCACACAGATTAGATTATCTACCAGGATAGATGTGCGTTCTTCCAGGAAGGGGTCTGCAGCCAGTTTATCCCATACTACAGCAAGTGTCTCATTAGCAGGTACCTTTGTAAACAGACCCACTACATCCAAACTCCCCATCTGGTTAGAATGAATGGGGGCATCACTGATTCTCTCCACAAAGTGGGCTGAGTTCTTAATATATGATGAGGACTTTCCAGTTAGTGGGCTGATGATCTCCACAAGGAAGCGGCTCAATGGGTGACATGCTAAACCTCAGTTGCTGGCAATGGGTCAAATGGAATACCATCCTTATGAATTTTTGGAAGGTCATATATGTGTGGTAGCTTACTGTAATGTTGAATTAGTGGTCTGTATTTTGTTTGTGGTATGATATCTTTATTCTTACCAAGAATCTGTGACAGTTTCCTTTCAGTCTTCAGGGTCGGGACCTTCTTTACTTTACAATAGCCACCATTGCCATTCAAGTCTGCCAGTTTGTTGGAGTATTCCACCCTATCTATTACCACGGTAGCATTGCCTTTGTCAGCTCAGAGTATTATGATACTGTTATCCCTTAATGATTTGATAGCCTGTCTCTCCGTGTTTGTGATGTTTGGTTTCGGAGGCTTTGATTTCCCAAGTGCTTGTCTCGCTTTCTATCTTAGCTCATCAACTCTTGCCTTGGGTATTTTTAAAGCTGCATCCTCGATTGATGCTATTAGATCTAAGTAAGGAATTCGCTTGATGGTAGTGGCGAAGTTGAGACCTTTGTTTAGCACTGATTTTTCAGGAGTTTTTAGCTGTCGCTTAGTGATGTTGACAATAACTTCCACTGGTGAATAATGGGAATGGATTTTAATATTGATGGTTTTCATCTTCTCCAACTTCGTAATTTGACGCGCCTTGACCATATGGAATTCCTGTTCGTACGATTTATCCAGATATTGTCGGATTTGGGTTCTGTCATCTATCATAGATATTCTTCCCAGGAAGGGAGTGAGTTTGCTCAAGATTTCCAACCGGAGTTGATGTTTCTTCCAACGGTTGTTATAAATTCGATCTCGGACTAATTCTTGCTCTAATCTCCTTGTTACGCTCCCCCCCCTGGAATGAACTGGGATTTTTATTGTTAAGCTTGGTGGAACTAGTTTGAGGTCCGGATAGAGAGAGGTAAGACATCCATGGAGATGATATTAAGCCATCTGATGGGGAGGATCCAGTCCAGGAGCTTTGGGGAGCAGGGTCACAGAATGCTCAACCACTCAGATCTTATCAGATGCCACTTATGGTCAACAGGCAGCCTCCTTGGGGGATAGTCTATTCTCTGAAGAGGTTCAGTCAGTATATAATACAACCCCAGCCAACAGGGTAGAAAGGAGGCTGCTGTTTTGAAAATATACATCAAACACTAATAAAACTTCATATAGAATATTATTCTCAGGACAAGTCTCCAGTGTCTAGACATGGAAATTGCCGTCGAATAATATTCAGATTAAAAGGCATAAAAAGAAGACTAACAAAAATAATCAAAAAGTCAAAGATTACAATTATAGGGAGAAAGTAGAGAAACTAAATTTCACTGCTGGAAAGAAGAATCAAATCTAATCTCAATTGTAACTTTTATAATAATACAATTTCTTACTCTATGAAACATATTTTCAATATTTTTTCTCTGACTTCAAATTTATTGTCAAGAGAGATTTCAAAATCTCAGTCTACAAACCAATTGGAATTGTTTCTTGCTAATCAACTAATATATTGTTGCAAAAAATTGCCTGATCAAAAAACAGCACCAGTGTAGAAAATTCTTACATTCAAATTAGATGATTTCAGAAACATGTCATTTTTATTTCAAGATGAATATGAGAAGATAGTCAAATGTGGAGTTATCCAAGAAGGTAAAAATGATAGAAAAATATCAATGTTATTGAACTGTGGAAGTCAATCTTTTCTACACGCAATTATATGATTTTAAGTAACTATTATATAATCACCCTTTGTGAAAAATTATAGCAGGAAATGACTATTCATAAGACAGTCTACATAGAATTATAAGAAGCGCGACCCAAGAACTGAAGAGGTGAAGCAAAAAACGCTTTCGGTATTTGTTCTCCGTCCCAACACCGGACAAGTATAGCACAAGGCCTTTTTTAAGGTGGGTCCGGTGGCAGGGCCGGAGCCCACAAGCGTCCGGCATTTCCAAAAATACCTTCGGTCCCGTCGGTATTCTTCTTATTAGGGGTGCCTCAGGCGCCAGGCAATTGAACCAACATCCCCGAAGGAGGTAAAAGCCTGGGGTGGCCCCTGAGGAAATCTCCAGTGCCGAGGCAAACCCGGCTATATCTGCGCCGAAGCAACCACGGCCGGCCGAAGTGCGACCCAACAACTGAAGATGTGAAGCGAAAAACGCTTTCTGACTCCGGTGTATTCAGGCAGAACTTATATAATCATGCCAAAATGCCATATCCAGGTCAATCGCACAATGTGGTAATTTACATGCGCGCTGACGTCAGACACAATTCACGATCGGGAGGATGCGAGTTCGATCTTCCCAATCACCGTTTCTCTCTCCCTGGTCTCATTTTACACACCAGACATATTCGTGCACACTTTGAGTTGCTGCGTGTGAGATTTCTCTCACTATAAATTTATAAGGACTTAGAAATACTTTAGTAGATATTTAAAAACATGAATTTGTAAACAATTGTATCTTCAATAATTAATCTTAATACAAGTTGCATTTGTAGCAGAAAGAAACTTGTATTTTTGTTTGGCGCGTAATTTAATTCGACCGTTAGAGTCGCCGAACATTTTCACCCAATCAGGATGACCTGTCCTATTCAGCCCGAACCATATTTCCTAGCAGCACCAAAAATTGAAGAAAGCCCGCGAAACTCTCTCTCTCTCAGAAATCCTCAATGGGAACGGACGTCTTATTGTCTGCTCCTGAATAGCAGTAGCGGTATCATACACTATGAGGAGAGACATCTAGTTTATGGACCCCTTGGGTCTATTGTTCTAGACCAAGGGATCCTAGTTAAAAACAAATTAGATGATACACTCTAACAATTTCCTACCTTCTTTCCTTACTACGAGACCTCGCAGCATACCAGTGTAAACCCCTTTACTTCATGCTGCCATTAAAACCTTGATACAAAAACCTAACGACGTCTTCATTCTTCTCCACCACCTTTATTTTCCAGTAACATTTAGCGAGGGGATAACAACCAACGTAATACCAACGCAACCAACGTAATACCAACGCAACCAATGTAATACCAACATAACCAACGTAAAAACCAAACCTAAACCTAAAAACCCAACAATAATAATAATAATAATAATAATAATAATATCCCCATCACTATACATTTTTATACTTTTAACGTTCGTGAATAGACGTATATATCTTTATATACCGTTAGTCACTTGTAATCATATAATTATTTACAAAGATATTCACACCTTCATACTTAGTTGCAGTATCTGCGTTTTAAAATAATTTGCAGTGCTACATGCAAAATATTCATGAAGTTGATATTGGCGTAACGGTAATGAAAGAATGACTCGACATTCACCCGACGTCCAGAACAAGAGACTCACCAAAAGATGCAGCTAAACCCCCCTTGGTTAGGGGACCATACTCCCCAGCAAGCTAAATTTAAATACTGGAGGAGACTGTCTTTCACTTTGTACTTATGCCTTTGATAAAAGGTGTAAATCCATTTCTTCTACTCTTCGTGTAGCAAGACAGATTGGTATCATTTAGCCTTGGTATGGCAGCTAGTCTAAGAGAAGCAAAATATTCAAACCAGCTGTACTCTGACAAACTTGTTTAAACTATTAAATCTAACGGCAAAATCTAATCTAGAAGAGGATATATTTTTATCCCCTCTACAATGAAAATAAAAAAACACCCATATTCTTTGGACTTGGAGTTATCCCCCTTTTACTTTGTTATTTAAAAAATTACTTTACCATTTCTTTGTCAAAGGCATTTCTGTTGTTTCAGGTTTATAGGTATGCTTATCTTTTCATAAAAGCATTAGTACAATATATATATATATATATATATATGTTTGTGTGTGTGTGTGTATAAAGAGAGACATCATATTTGTTAATTCATTGCCAAACTTGACCTATGTTCTCTTGGTATGACCAGGGGCTTGTCTAAAAGAAAAAAAGATCTAACAATTCTCGACAAAATAATCTATTTAATTCCATAATTAATGTCTTCAAAATATTTCTATCATTTCAGATCAACAACATCAATAGTGCAAAAAAATTTTAATTAATTTATTCAAGTATCACAGAATATGAAATAATTCTATTCAACATCACTTATTCATTAGCGCACAGTTAAATTGTTCTGAGTGATGCTATGTATCACAAACAATTAAACATCAGACATTAATTTCCACAAAGTCAAATGGTCAGACAATTATATTTCTAAAGATTCAATGAAACATCAATGATTTGTTTACACAGGTAAATTGTTGGTTGGGTTTTATTGCATATCAATCTTTGTAGGTTATTTAATGCCAAATCCTCTTTATACATTCATATTAAATATAAGATTTATAAACACATTTTGTTGATGACATTTTTAAATGAGAGTTGGCTCATGGTTTTTTGGGCCTTTTTTGCAAACAGGGAATTGGTTTCAAGTATTGCTATGTAACAGTAACAATTTAATATCATTGATTTGTTTGAACATATTTAAGTGGATGTACATATGACTCTTTGAGAATAGTTCGTAGGTATTTTTTACTTTTACATACAAACTATTTTGTTTGCACTAAAGTATTGCTATCGTTTTTACAGAGTTAAATGGTTTTAATTATTGTTTTCTAACACTAATAATTCTAATCAATATTCATCATTGGTTTGCGGACTGTGAAGAGGTTATAAGTATTGCTATGTATCACAATTCAATTAAATATGATCCTTTTGTTTGCCCACAGGTTAAATATTAAACACTTTTATTTGACCCATAGATAGGACTGTGAAGTGGTTATAAGTATTGCTATGTATCACAATTCAATTAAATATGATCCTTTTGTTTGCCCACAGGTTAAATATTAAACACTTTTATTTGACCCATAGATAAGACTGTGAAGTGGTTATAAGTATTGCTATGTATCACAATTCAATTAAATATGATCCTTTTGTTTGCCCACAGGTTAAATATTAAACACTTTTATTTGACCCATAGATAGGACTGTGAAGAGGTTATAAGTATTGCTATGTATCACAATTCAATTAAATATCATCCTTTTGTTTGCCCACAGGTTAAATATTAAACACTTTTATTTGACCCATAGAGAGGACTGTGAAGTGGTTATAAGTATTACTATTTAACACTAATTATTCTATTCAATCCCTCTCATTCATTTGTGCACAGGGAAATGGTTCCAAGAATTGCTGTGTAATAGCAATAATTCCATTTGGGCAGACAGTTAAAGTGTTTCAAGTATTGCTATTTCCCAGTAATAGTTCCATTCAACATTATTCAGTTGTTTACATACAGTTAAAGCGTTCCAAATATTGCTATGTATCATTAGAAATTCAAATAAATGTCGGTGACTTGTCTCCATGCAGTCAAATGGTCAGACAATTCTATTTCTGAAGATTCGATGAAAACATCAGTGATTTATTTACACAGGTAAATTGTTGGTTGGGTTCTATGGCATATCAATCTCTGTAGGTTATTTAATGCCAAATCCTCTTTATACGTATCCAGTTAAATGGTCAAATAGTTTTATTTCTAATAAGTCTATCAAAAATAAGTCATTTGTTTGTACACAATTTAAATATCAATCAGTTCTACTTGACTGATCGATAGAATCCTATCAAGGTGCCACCAAATCGGATCAGAGTGGAACTGGGAGTAATAACAATGAAGAGATACTCAATACTCTCTAAAGCTGAAGCTTCACGTTAAAATGGTTAAATGTCATATGCAAGACACTTGTTGGGGGAGGGGTCTAAACCCTTTGCAAAGATGCAATTGGTGCATTAAAATATATCAGAGAGAGATCATATTAGTTAAGTAATTTGATTATAACAGTATGTTTTATTCTATTGGCCTTTTGCCAACCTTGACCAATGTTCAGTTGGTTTAACCAGGCGTTTGTAGGAATAAAACAAAAAAGCAACCTTGTCAGACAAAATAAATTATCTATTTAATTCCATGATTAATGTCTTTTCAAAACATTTATTTCAGATCAACAACATCAATAGTGCAAAAAAATTTTTTAATTAAATCATCCAAGTATCACAGAATAGGAAATGATTCTACTGAACATTTTAGTGCCAAAATATTTAACATTAAATTGGTGCTTTTTGAGAAAAACTTTTACAAAAAAACTTGATATTGGATTTAATGTAATTTGGAAAATTAGTTAACAGAATTTAATCGCTATATGGATATTGTATTCATAGTGTATATGTTTGTTTGGGTTTTATGGTATATCAACCTTTGTTGGTTATTTAATGCCAAATCCATTTTTATGAAAATAGTCAGTGGTATTTCAAAGAATCCAGTTTAACATGAGTAAACAGTTTAATTGTCAAAAACATTTCTATTTCAAGCTATTCAGTTTATTCAAACAGTTCTAATTCAGTTAATTCAGTTTAGTATAAGTACAGATTTTGTTTACACACAGTTAAATGTCAAAACAGTTCTATATTAAACAATTCAATTTAGTGTAAGTACAGTTTCAAAGTCAAAAACAGTTCCATTTCAAACAATTCAGTTTAGCATAAGCATGCAGTTTAAATATAAGTACAGTTTAATTGTCAAAAACATTTCTATTTCAAGCTATTCAGTTTAGTCAAACAGTTCTAATTCAGCTAATTCAGTTAGTTCTATTCAACCCATAGATAGGGCCCTATCAGGTGCTACCATTCTGGGCCAGAGTGGACCTGGGAGCAATGGCAATAAAGAGGTGCTCCGCATTCCCCAAAGCTCCAGCATTACTGGAATCTCACCATCAAATTGTTTAGTATCATATACAGGACTCTCATTTGTGGGGGAGGGGGAGTTTTACACCTCTGCAGACAGAGTTAATGTCAAAACAGTTTTATTTCAGATAATTCAGTTTTGCATAAGTACATGGTTTAGATGTCAAAACAGTTCTGTTTCGAGCAATTCAGTTTAGCATAAGTACACATAAGGAGAGATTCAAATCTAATAAAAGAAACAAGAAGACAGTCAGTGGCTCTCAATCTATAATCATATCCAATGCATTTCTATATTTCATTTTAACGGCATTTCTTGCATGAAGTAAATATTAATTATAGAAACATGATTTATAAATTTTCTATAATTATCCTATTTACCCAACCCCTCCGCTCGGGCAAGATATGACACAAGGTCAATTTTTAAGCTGAGTTTAACAGGTTTGAATTCAGAGTTTTCCTTCTCCTAGACTAGTTGCCTCACCAAGGCTGAAGAACCTAGTCTGTCCTACTATTTACCCATAGCTGGAGGGAGGATAATTGGATTCATACCTTTCCCAAGGGTATTAGTGCTATGTGAAATGCAATCAGACCCGTCCAGGATTTGAATTCGTGTCGCTGTGTCCATTTCCTACCCCAATAACCATTATAGAAACATGATTTACAAATTTTCTACTGAATTTATGTCTTCTGAGAAGAATTTCATTTTACTAATTTATATTCTTGTGTCACAGTTGAAACAATTTAGCTGAATTATGACTGACATAAGATATTCATCTTCTAAGGAAAATGTAGGAAAATTTAGATAAAAATTACTCATTTATCAACTGGTCCATAGATAATGTCAATGTAAATATTCATTAATATCATCCAGTATTAAATCAAGTGTCACAATATATATGCTCATTTGATTGTATGGCAATTTTGAAGTTTTCATTTGATAAATATCATCAGTGATATTGTGGGATGTTTTCTGTTTATCAACCTTTTGGGATGATTTAATATTAAACCCATTTCATATATTACCGGCTCATTGGCCTAATGAGTAGAGTGTTTGCCAATGGTCCGGGAGACCAGGGTTCAATCCCAGGTCGCGTCATACCAAAGACTTTAAAAAATGGTACTTGATATCTCCTTGCTTAACACTCAGCAATATAGGGTACGTATCAAGGGTAAAGTGGAGCAATCCAGGGAAAGGAGTAGCACCCTCCCTTACACCTCGGTATAGTAGCTATTGAAAAGGAAGCCTTCTGGTCGCCCCCGACTACGGTCGCCAACTTTACTTTTTACTATATCTGATTTGGAAATGAAGAGTTAACTGCTAACTTTTAATGAGTTGTTCAGGGTCATTTGCGTCACACAGTTAAATGTTTTCATGTATGGCTAACACAAATAATTCTTTTTCGTATTCATTTGTTTGTAGACAGTTAAATGATTTGAAGTCTTCACATATAACTCTATTCTATTTAATGTAATTTCTTTGTACACAGGTTTTACTTAACCTTATGAATTGTCGTATTTCCTTTTAATAAAACAGTAGATCCCAGAAAACATACTTTGTAAAAACTAACCCCCGCCCCACACAAAATGGCTGGCGTTAATGACAGACGATAAAGAAATGTAATCTACTTCAGGATTTTAACATTTAATTTTTTTTTCTCTAATAAATGACAATCTTTTGAAGGAAAAAAAGATGATTTTAAATTATTATTTAGGTTTTATTTTAAATTTGTTATTTTAACTGTGAACAAGGTAACCCTGATAATTCTATTTGATAAATCTCATTTGTTTGCACACAAATTCTTTCAAGTTTTGATATTTAACATTAGAAATTCCATATATAGAGTATTTCTATCTAATATAAATCAAACAAAAAATACATGCATATATAAAATAAAAGCAGGATTGGATTTAAAAAAAAAAATCATTTTCATCGATTACTTACAGTACAGTGGTAAAGTAGACAGTATCTAAAGTAATCCAAACATTTTTAAGAAAAAAGAAACAAGTCAAATCACTTCCGACTTTAACACAATTATAGTGAATGGCCAGATATTTATAAAAATAGCTGTTATAATTAAAGTTATAAAATGATCTGTGGATACGAGAACAAACTTATTCTAAAGTTGTTTTTTTTTTTCAAGATGACGACCGGAGTACCGAATAGAAATTTAAAAAAAGGTTTCTGGAGTGTTGGCCGCTTGACAAAAAGTTCTTCAAAAGCGAAAATAACTTACCCATCCATGCTGAACGTTCTGGAATTAGTCTATATCATCAACCAGATAATAAATTGCATAAGATAAATAAAAACAATATGTCGCTGTATAACCGTGAATATCTTCGATGTGTCTTCCATCGGTGAAAGTAACTTTAACGGAAATGACGTCATCGTTTAAATGGAATTCCAGTAAAAAAAACTTGTTGCTATCATTCAGTAAAAATTTTAAAAATTTGGACATCACAAAATTGTTTTGAAATTTTAAAAAATCATATTAATTAAAATCATACCAATCTCCAAGAGATAATATTCCATTTCGATTAGACGACGGGCATATATATTTTTGTGATGTTTTATATCACAAAGATCTGAATACATCTTTAGCGAAAAAATATATTGTTACGTGTTGTGTTACGTTGTTATTTCCTTGCTAAATGTCGTTGGAAAATAAAGGAGTGAAGAAGATGAAGATGCCGTAAGGTTTTATGATGGTTTTAATAGTAGCGTGGAAAGGGTTTACGTTTATGCTGCAAGGAAGGAAGGAAGGAAATAGTTACGGAGTTGAGAAGGAATTTTAGCAGCTATTTGCCTGAGTGAAATGTGCGTCGTTGGGTTCAGGCATTGTTGAATGTGTGAGTGAGATATGGTCGCCATAGGTGCAGCAAAAGTCGTGTTTGCTGGTTAAGAACAGGAAGGATGTAGTCGCCCATGGATGTGTGGTCCTGGTTGTTTGGGGAGAGAAGCGTGAATGTCTCCAGAAAATGTTGCCCAGGGATGAAGTGGCTGGATGTCTGAGCGAATTTTTGCGTCGCATTCGACATAACCAAAGTTGAAGGCGACTTAAAGTTGCTCCTGTGTGAGGCGGATTGAATTCATCTAATTCATTATCAACTGGGAACCCTTGGTCTAAAAGAATAGATTCAAGAGGTCCATAAATTAGATGGCTTTCCTTGTGGGGTCGTGATGCTGCTGCTAAAAGGAGAGCGGACAGTAATTACGTCTGTCCTGTTCGAAAAAATTCTGAGGAAGAGAGTGTTTAGCGGTTTGTCCCCAATTTGGTGCTGCCCGAAAAAAATGGTCCGGGATGAATAGGATAAGTTATCCTGATTGGGTGAAAATATGCGTCGACACTACGGTCAAATTAATTAACGCGCCAAACAAAAATACGAAGTTCTTTCTGCTATACACCCGAATGTTTCCTAAAAGAAAAAGTAACTGCTTTTAAATAATAACAAAAAGTGTATCATCATCATCATCATCATCCACCACCACCACCACCACCACCATTACTACTACTACTACTACTGTTATTTAGAAATTACGAACAAAAGTATCATCAAAATTTGAATGCTGTCGAAATGATAAGAATATTACCGTAACTTATTATGAAAGATTATAATTTACAACATTGAATAATATAATAATAATAATACCTAATAATAATCAACAAAAAGAAGAGAATTTGCAAAATTGTCGACTTTGCTGTCCCGGCGGACCACAGAATAAATCTGAAGGAATGTGCAAAGAAGGAAAAGTACTTCGACCTTGCTAGAGAATTGAAAAAGCCGTGGAACATGAAAGTGACGATTGTGCCAATTGTGATTGGTGCTTTTGGCACAATATCTGAAGGATTATTAAAAGACTTGGAAGACTTGGAAGTTGGCGGACGGGTAGAAAATATCCAAATGACAGCATTGCTGAGAACGGCCAGAATCCTGAGACGAATCCTGGAGACTTTAGGAGACTTGCTGTCACTCAAACTCCAGTGAAAAACCATCAGCTAATACTGATGTGAAAAACTCTCAAAGGAGTAAATAATAATAATAATAACAACAACACCTAGTCTCAACCAAAATCACCTAATCTCAGCAGGAAGACCAGACCTTATAATCATCATCATCATATCGTGCTGGCAAATAATCAACAAAAAAGAAGAGAATTTGCAAAATTGTCGACTTTGCTGTACCGGCTGACCACAGAATAAAACTGAAAGAATATGAAAAGAAGGATAAGTACCTCGACCTTGCTAGAGAATTGAAAAAACTATGGAACATGAAGGTGACGATTATACCAATTGTGATTGGTACTTTTGGTACAGTCACCAAAGGATTATCAAAGGGACTGGAGGACTTGGAAGCTGGAGGACGTGTGGACCATCTAAACTACAGCATTGTTGAGAACGGCCAGAATACTGAGAAGAGTCCTGGAGACTTGAGGAGACTTGCTGTCACTCAAACTCCAGTGAAAAACCATCAGTTAACGTTAATATGAAAAACTCTCAAGGAGTAAATAATAATAATTGTAGTAAATTTATATTTCTTTTTTTTTTGTTGTTGTTGTATTACTTATTTACAGAAGTGTAGCGAATTTAATAAAACGAAGGTAGGTAACAACACAGCAAGTAATCTTAATTCTTCCTTCAGACCTTGAAACTAGGGTGGGACCTTCACACGCTTCTTTCACCGTGAGAATAAGAAAAACACACAGCCGCTACCCTATAAACTTGAATGGCCAAACAAGAAAAATATAAGGTGAACGACAACTCACGTTTAAACCAGTTCAGCAGGAGAAAAAATGCGTTTTCAATTCGGCAGCTACTACATTCCGAGGGTACCAAGAATCCTTCTTCGCTGTCTCTCTGCGTCTTCTCCACTTCACATCAAGAACCAAAAAGGAAGAAAACCGTGACCCAAGATGGCTCGTCGCGCATGCATCACGAGACTCTCACACCCTTACGTTTTTCTGGCAAGATTCCCTCCGAGCATAAGTACAATAATAAAGTAAATAAATAAATAAGTATAAAATCTTTCTTTTGTCAGGGACGATGTAAGTCTAGTTTTAAAAATAAACACATTTTTTCATTTGAAGCCCATATATTGAAACATGTTTGCAAGAATAAAAAACAAACAAACGAAAAACTCCCCAAAACACGACACTCTCTTTAAACAAGTGCCACTCATTTGATTTGAAGATTTCATTTGATAAATGTTATCTGTGATAACACTGAATGTTTTCTATTTAATGGTATATCAACCTTTTGGGATGATTTCATATTAAATCCACTTCATATAAATATAAGTCCGGCCCTTATTTAAATTTTTCTTTGCTTTGATAGAGGCACGAGCGTAGCACGTCGTGATCACGGAGGCGGCTTGGCTCTTCCAGAGTCATGCCGGGGTTACTGTCGGAGCCGATATGATGCAGAAATAACCCGAAATCGGCAATGAAGACAGTTGCATCACTGAAGACCTCTTTGATACATCTAGGATGTATGATTGAAATGAAATTTGTAAATGAAGTGTTAACAGTTCAAATATTTTTAATGACTTTTTAAAGTTCATTTGTTTGCACACAGTTAAATGTTTTCAGATATTGCTAACACTAATAATTCTTTTCAGTAATCATATATTCTACGGCGTTTGCAAGAATAAAAAAAAAAGATAAATAAATAAAACGACACGATCTTCGGCATAGGATTTAATCATAAACGTACAGTAGCGAATTCGATTGTCACCGTGTGCACCAAATAAAAAAAAGATAGCTGAATCATTTTAAGAAATTTATTTGCTACGTAAAATGAGAATAAAAGAGATTTGCCTCTCTTCTCTTCATCCTTTTGCCAGTCAGACACGCTGACCGGTTTAAGCGTGACGGTCGCTCTTTTCTTTTTCCCACAAATAATCTTCTCGGCTATTTCGGCTTCTCGAGCCGATTAATCAAGCTATTGTCTTTACCAGTTAACATAATTTATTAGTTAAAATACAAAGAAGTTAGACTCGTACTTGTACAGAGTCTCTTTATCATCTCTCAGGGCTAACTTAGAAAATTTCAAAAACAAATATCAACCTTTTTTAAATTGAAGATGATTCTTATTTTATCGAATAAAAATACTAATAGCCTAATAATGCCAAGAAAATTGAGTTTTTCTGTAATTTCAATTTACATTTGCTTTTTAAGGAAATTTAAAAATTACCTATTGTAAAAACTGTATACGAGAGAGAGAGAGGGGGGTTGAAGAGAGTGAGTGAGAACGAAATGAAGAGGAGAGAGTGAATGAGAATGGATAGAGGCGCGCAACCGGCCTACGTAAGAGAGCGAGATAGAAAGAAAATGAAGTGAACTGTGCGAGTGAGAATTGTACTGAATTAAACAAAATATAAAAAATTAATCATAATCTTTACAAAGTATTTATTTGTATCAATCTATATTTAATTGTCACAATAAATGTGATTGTATGCTCATTTTGTATTCATTTCATTAATATAATCTGCTCTATCATAGTACTTGATGAAATATCAATAATTCTGAGTTATTTAGTAACAAAGTGTTGATAGGCCATTTAAAAAACAAACAAAAAACACTCACAAGATTTGGCATGAAATAGTCGGTGGCGACCGTAGTCGAGGGCGGCCAGAAAGCTCTCTTCTTAATAGCTACTACACCGAGGTGTAGGGGAGGGCCCTACTCCTTTCCTTGGATTGTTTCACTTTACCTTTCATACGTACCTTATATTGCTGAGTGTTAAGCAAGGAGGTATCAAGTACCATTTTTAAAGTCTTTGGTATGATGTGACCTGGGATTGAACCCAGGTCTCCCGGACGACTGGCGAACTCTCTACTCACTTGGCCAATGAACAGATTCTGGCATTAAATAATCCACAATATTTGATGCACCATTAAACAAATCATTTGCCTCCGTTAAAATATCATTAATAGTAAAACCCTGTTTTGTCTCCAAAGTGTTTTAGTGTGACTTTTATTAAGTTAAATTTTAAAAAGCATAAAGTTTTTTTTAACTCTGGGTTGTTCGGTGTTTAATAGCGTCTCAATATTTGTGGGTTATTCAGAGCCAAATGCTATTTATTTTATAATTACGAGTTGTAAGGGAATAGTTTGTAGGTAAGTTTATTTTTAAACAATTTGTTAAAGCCCATTCGTATCTAAGCCGTTGGTATCTAATTAATAATTCTATGTAATATCAATCTTTTAATCACACACTTGAATATTTAGATACAATTATAATTGTTAGGTAAATAAATGTGTTGTATCGTGGTAAGGAAAATGATACACAGTGAAAATAAAGTGAATCGTTTATTAACTCAAGTGTTACCGTGCGACTAGTATTATAAGTCTCGCGCTGTTGGAGTTAAGTACGAAGCTGGTCTTACTACTGACCGACGTCCCTTAAGAGCTCTCTTTCTGCTTCCGCTTCTCTTTCTGATTCACCAGTTTAAGAGACACGGCGTCTTTGATACATCCGCGATACCGGAAGTCACGTGGTACGGGCCACTATACAACAAAATGTTTCCAATTTTTTTTGCTCATAGAAATACTTGAAAACATCTAATTGCAACAACTTTTTAATATTAAACGTACGATTTCACACAGTTAAGTTGATTCAAGTATAGTCAAGGATTAAATAGTTTCATTTGACCCATAGATGGGACCCTAACAGACACAACTCATTATTATAACAGATACTACTCTTTGGTTACCATCACTCTCAGGTCCAAAGTGGCCCTAAGAGTGATGGTAATGAAGGAGTACAATACATTTTCCAAAGTTCCAGGACTGAAGCATCTCACCGTCAGATGCACTGTTGTCTCATACCATTTAAACTGTGCGCAAACAAATAGTTTATATCAAATAGAATTATTTGTGCTAGGAAAATTTGAAAGAACGTAATTGCGGTTAAATAAATGAATATTAAATAAAGTGTTTTCATGGTTTGGTTGTACCGTTAATAAAGATGTAAATTCATCTCTTCTACTCCTCATCTAGCAAGACAGACTGGTATCATTTAAACTTGGTATGGCAACCAGTCTAGGAGAAGCAAAATATTCAAACCAGCTGAACTTTGACAAACTTATTGTTTATACTATTAAATCTAACTGCAAAATGGAATCTAACTGTGGATATAATTTTATCCCTTCCATTATGAAAAGAAAAATACCCTTTTAACTCTTTGACATATCAATCATCTAATATTTATGGCTGGTTTATTGGTATTAAACCTGTGATCCCCTATACTTTCTTTTTAGTATTGAGTTTGATTCTCACTGGGATAGATTTATATTTTCAAGAAATATCTCCAGGAGCAATTTCAATGTTTACATTGTTGGATACCCAATTCTTTGAGCTTTATGAGCAGTTATCTCCCCTTTACTGTCAATGATTATAAAAATTACTTTGTTTTTCCCATGTCATAGAAATTTTTGTAGTTTAGTGTTTATAGATGTGCTTACATTTTGATGAAATATCATTGATTTGTTTGCACATATTTAAGTGGATGTACATATGATTTTTAGTGAATAGTTCGTAGGTAGTTTTTACTTTTACTTACAAACTATTTTGTTTGCACTAAAGTATTGCTATCGTTTTTACAAAGTTAAATGGTTTTAATTATTGTTATCTAACACTAATAATTCTAATCAATATTCATCATTGGTTTGCGGACTGTGAAGAGGTTATAAGTATTGCTATGTATCACAATTCAATTAAATATGATCCTTTTGTTTGCCCACAGGTTAAATATTAAACACTTTTATTTGACCCATAGATAGGACTGTGAAGAGGTTATACGTATTGCTATGTATCACAATTCAATTAAATATGATCCTTTTGTTTGCCCACAGGTTAAATATTAAACACTTTTATTTGACCCATAGATAGGACTGTGAAGTGGTTATAAGTATTACTATTTAACACTAATTATTCTATTCAATCCCTCTCATTCATTTGTGCACAGGGAAATGGTTCCAAGAATTGCTGTGTAATAGCAATAATTCCATTTGGGCAGACAGTTAAAGAGTTTCAAGTATTGCTATTTCCCAGTAATAGTTCCATTCAACATTATTTAGTTGTTTGCATATAGTTAAAGTATTCCAAATATTGCTATGTATCATTAGAAATTCAAATAAACGACGAAAAAATGTGTTAGTAGTCCTTAAAGAGCAATAAAGACTTTCAATAAACCATGGAAAAGGGCTGAAAAAAAAACTTGTGTGTGTTTAGCCCTGAAAAGGACAGAAAAAAGATAAAGCCGTGTTGGATATTGACTGGAAGACCCATTTTGAGATGCTGGATAAGTTTCGTGGGGGACATAGCAGAGATAGACACTTTTTCTAAAGTAAACAGGAAGCAGGTATTTCCGCGTAAGTTTCGTGGGTAGCACGTTAGAAGGAGGCTTGTCCACGTTCAACGCGTAGATGCCAGCCTGGAGGTGTGAGCACGAGAATTTTCATAGGCGTTCGGAATATTATATAATTGCAACGATTTTGATATGAAAAGAAGACAGATAAGACAGCTACAAGGCATTACGTCCCTCTGGGCTATGGTCTCGAGCCAGACTGCCCAGAGCTGGGAGGTAGAGAGGGAAGAGAGATAATGCCAGACTCACGAAAGTAGAGAATCGGGGAGAAATTAAGATGTCAATCCCTTGAGATGGCCTTATACCAGACTCGCAAAGGTAAAGAAGCGTGGAGAAAGTAAGATGATTTGATGCCTTGATATGACTCTATACCAGACTCACAAAAGTAGAGAAGCGAGGAGAAATTAAGATGTCAACCACTTGAGATGGCCTTATGCCAGACTTGCTAAAGTAGAGAAGCGAGGAGAAACTAAGATAATTCGATACCTTTCGGTGGACCTGCACCAGTCTCGCAAAAACAGAACGAAGAAAAAGCGTGTCACTGAAGATCCATATATCGCCCCTGTGTGTGCAGCTCAACCATATTCAAACTTCTGTCACTCTGTGGTATTTTGACCTTCGACCCGGCCAAAAATGCCATTCAGAGTGATGCACCAGAAGGAAGTGACACATTCTAATGGCAGTTATGAGAGGAAATCGCATGGGCGGAAATTGGCTGATGAAATGGGACGAGGTAAAAAAATTTCCATGGTACACTCATAGACTGATGCACCGGAAGAGAGTGACCTGTGAACTGCGTGACAGTTATTTCCGCTGGATGACGATCAATCATGCCATTCCAAAGATCGAGTAGGCGATTGAGTGGGCGTTGGACTATTATATAACTCAGTCAAAACAGAAGTCAGACAGTTACAGTTGGAGAGCAGACGAGTTATAGACAAGATGTGGTAGGGAAAGCCACGCCAGGCTGAAGAGGCCCTCGGGGCCCCCGATTGAGTTGGGGTCCAGAGAAGTTGCTGATAAGATGCAGTAAAGAAAGCCTTCACCCAGCAGAGTGGGCCCCAGGGCCTCCGGTTGAGCATCAGGAGAACGAGAAAGACACAACGCTGACGGCGAGAGAAAATAGATCTGTGACAGCTACAAGTAATAAAGAAATGTTGCTTATAGAAAGTCATATATTTCAAAAGGAAAATATAAGCAAATTTTTGAAAAATATTTTATGGCTTTGTTTTGTGTATTATATTTGCATTTAAATGTGTTCTCTTCCTCAATATAGAATTGAAAACTACAGTACATTTAAGTTTGCATATTGCGTATTACAAAAGAAGAAAACTGTAATCTCGTATACACCCCCTCCTCCTTCTGTTCGTAAATCACAATAAGATATATAAGATATCAGTATCTACAATGATATACTTACAATGAGTAAACGGAAAGATGTAATATAATGGCCGAGGGATTTCGGTTTCATACCTTTGGGTTTAGTTAGGCTGAGAACCTCTCGGCTCAGTACATGGGTTACTTAGGTGTAACATTAACACAGGTGTTCGCGCGCGCGCCGGCGGAGCAGACGTGTCACTCAGAGATGTCACAATAGCCCACATTGGAAGCGGGGTTACGGAGTGCGAGTGACGTTACGCACCGGAAGAGCGCGGAGGATTTTGGGAGATTTTGAAAAAGTCAGTTAGTTGAGAACTGGACACCGAACGAGACGGTTAACTTTCGCTTGATCGCAGAGACCTTTGTGTTGCGGGGAGGGAGGCAGATGAAAAAGCCAGGATAGAAAGATTGTGCCACTCTCTCCTTATGTCGAAGAACCTTTAAACTTAAAGGTAATAAAAAGTTTCGTACCTGAACTAAGAAGTCTTTACGTGTTTTTCGAATTTCGAGATTCCTATGTTCTATTTTAATGGACATTCGATGTACGTTACACACATCGCCATATCATGGCTATGGTACAAAGAAAGTAAAGATGAGTTTGTAGTTTGGATAGGAATGAGTTTGTCAGTGAATATGTTTCCGAGTCCGTATTGGAAGGTTACGAACGAAAATTTCTAAATGAAACGAAAAGTCAACAAAATTAATCAAAAAACAATAGTAACAAACAAGAAGTTAAAGTGCCACAAATTTTCTTCCATTCTTCCTCTTCTTCTTCTTCTTCTTCTTCTTCTTGTTGTACAATTTTTAACAAGTTAAAAAGATGTAATAGGCTAATTAGAATTAATTACCTATCGTCTATGTGTCCCCAACGCCCGCATCTCTGCTATTGTCAAAAATTCTCATCTGCCTGACTGTTATAGACAAGCATATATCTTTAAAATAAAAAACGAAGTCGGTAGATTAGAAGAGATATATGTTCTCTACTTCTACCAGATAAGGTTCAGAAGGTGAGTGGGTGTAGTTCTTAAATGGCTGGCTTTGCGTGTGGCGTTGGTTATTAGGCGCTAACGGTCTTTGATTTTGTCCGACATATCAACTCTAAAAGGTTTTTAAATTGGAACCCAGCGTCAATAAAATCCGGCTATGATATGATATAATATATATATAAAATCATCATTTTTTCGAGCCATCAGCGCAGATATCCCGGACACTCTCTCGCCACCTCTCCCTATCGTTCATCGCATCAGACTGGTCCTCAGGGCTGTACCCCGTATCCTTACAGAGCTGCTGTATGTAGGTTCGAGCTGGTCGCCCTGCCTTTGCTTGGCCATGTGAAGTTTTCATGATGGGTGGTAGGTGGCCGTACAGCTGCTGCTTTGTGGGGTGTTGCTTCCAGGATCTGTTCAATATTGCTCGCAGCATTCTTGTGTAGTTGCCGTCAAGCTTTTTCTCCAGCCGTTTAGTTAGCGTCCATGTAGTGCATCCATATAGCAGTATCGACACGATCGCTGCTTGGAAGAAACTGCGTTTCATTTTATCGTCAGGTCTGACTTCCATATGACTGATAGCCTATTGACAGCTGTCCATGACTTTGTTAGTCACGTGTCGATATCTGTCTCGGTTGATGAGACATTGCTTCCTATGTAGGTGAACTTGTCAACTAGTTTCAGAGAGCTACCGTTTAGTGTGGAAATGTTGCCTGTTTGATTAAAGCACATATATTCCGTTTTGTGTGCATTAACATGGAGGCCAATGCCTTCGGCAGTTCATTCCAGACTATGCAGTAGGGTTTCGGCTTGGGCGGGTGTATTTGCCAGAATCGCTATGTCATCGGCGTTTTCGGTGTCGGCAATTGTTTTTGCGGGGTACCTTCTGCTTCTTTTCTTTGTCAGCTCGAAGCCGTTTTCTTTGATTTTAAGGATCGATGTTCTAAGCACGTAGTCTAGACAGATGATAAAGAGGTATGGGGCAAGTGTGTCTCCTTGCAGTACTCCAGCTACAATGTCGAAGTATTCTGTGTCTCCATCCAGAGAATGCACTTTCACTTTGGTGTTTCTGTAAAGAATCATTATAGCTACGACAGTTTCTTTTGGTAGACCGTATGCGAGTTGAATTTGCTCCATCTTCCCTCTGTGAATGAAATCAAAGGCCTTTGTAAAGTCGACATGTAATATTGTCGCCTGTTGGTTTTTTGCTCGTACGCCTTCAAGAATTCTACGGATAGTCAATACTTGTGATGTCGTGGATCTATTTCTTCGGAAGCCGTTTTGGTTCTTCCTAAGAATGTTGTCAATTTTGGGTTCTATGAGGTTGCGTAGTAGGGCATTGTATATTTTGGCTGCTATGGATGTAAGTGTTATACCTCGGTAGTTCTTTTTAGAGGTCGCCCTTTTTAGAGAAAGGGAGGATGCATCCCTTCATCCATCTGTCTATCGCATTTTGATTATAAACTGCATAACAGTGTTGGAGCAATATGTCATCGAATTGTCTGGTATTCCATACTTCTGGTGGAAGTATTTTAATGGCAACCCCAGAGCAAAAATCATCTCCTATTACAGCTCTACCAATGTTAGTGAAGAAATTGAACTCATCGCCTCTCTTATACGTAGCATCACGGCGACACGAGTTCAAATCCTGGACGAGACTGATTGCATTTCACATAGCACTAATACCCTTGGGAAAGGTATGAATCAAATTATCATCCCTCCAGCTATGGGTAAATAGTAGGGCAGACTAGGTTCTTCAGCCTTGGTTAGGCAACTAGTCGAGGAGAAAGAAAACTCTGAACTGAAACCTGTTAAACTCCGCTTAAAAATTGACCTTGTGTCACATCCTGCCCGAGCGGAGGGGTTGGTAAATATGATTATAGGTAGCATCCCGAAATATAACGTTCTCGTCAATGGTGGAGACATGAATGTCAAAATCGGGAAAAACGGAAACCACAAATACAGCCCACATAACTCATCAAACAGGAATGGACAACATCTAACAGATTTCATGATAGAAAATAGATTAACATGCTTAAATACAAACTTTCAAAAAAAGGGAAGGAAAATTATGGACCTACACCGACGCAAACAATACAAAAGCACAAATAGATGACGTCTTTATAAACAAGAAATGGAAAAATTGCGCGGTAAATTGTGAGGCTTATTCCTCTTTCGTGTCCTCCGATCACCGAATTGTCGCGGCAAAAATACGATTGAGCTTACGAAAGAATGCCACTCGAACAACGACCACCATACACTATGACTGGGCCCTTCTTAATAACAAAGATATTAGAGATAAATATGTAATAACATTAAGAAACAAATTTGATGCACTACAGGAGAAGACAGAAACACATACTCCGAATGACGAATATGAGAATTTCGTCAACGCCCACCTAGAAGCGGTAGCGAAATACATACCAACAAAACTTAGAACTAAATCAAGAGTCCCATGTGAGACATTAGCAGACGGCTTAGTAAACAAAACATTGTACCAAGATCGATTCTAGTAAATAAGAATGATCTTCACCAAAGGAACGAAGAAACCGGTTTTTCTCAAGAAGCTACTACATGAAAAACGAACGTCTTCCCAGTAGTACCAAGATATAGTTTTATCTTGAGCCATGAAACCGATTTAAAAGAGCTTCCCTGTAAGGAAACAAATATTCCACCAACGAATTCAGGGAAAAATTCCTTTTTAACTTTTCTATTAAGGAATCTCATTAAAATCACAAAACTAGAAACTAAATAAACGACTTGCAATTGTACACTCTCGTTCTAAGTTAGTGCGACAATCAATTTCGAAAAACCAAATCTTACATGTCCTCTAGTTGAATATGTGACATTTTTATGTAAAAGAAATATACATTACTCATTTTAAAAAATCTCACCGATTATAGACAAAGGTGTCTTCGGGCGAGGAGGAGGGGAAATTCAGAAAATGATACAGAGATTTCTAAAATGTCTTGGGATTGATGGATTCAGTTACATGTGCTTTTCGGGTGTTTGGAAGACAAGGTTGGTTTGGTTGGTTGTGTTTTATGGCATATCAACCTTTGTAGATTATTTAACGCCAAATCCATTTTTATGAAAATAGTTCTATTTCAAACAATTCAGTTTAGCATAAGCATGCAGTTTAAATGTAAGTACGGTTTAATTGTCAAAATTATTTCTATTTCAACTCACCACCCCCTACAACATACAAACACACATACACCTCTATACATAAAAAGATTTATGAACATTACTCCCTTTATATTTGTTATTTGTCCAGTTGTGATAAAGGAAAATTGTTTGTTTTTTTAACATTCTTGTTTTTGTCAATTTTCTTTCGTCTACGTTTATTTGTACAAATTGTGTTGTATATTTTGTAACTGGCACGCTGAATTACATCTTAGAGGAATACCAATTCCTCCACACACGTCTTAATTTTATATTCTTTCTACACGTCATCATTTTACATTCTTCCTAACGTATATAACCCAGAAGGTATAAAAAAAACTATTTGGAAGTGAAAATACAAAAACAAACAACGTATTGAATGAAGATCTGCTTTAACTTTGGTTTTAAGGTTTAAAAAAGTTCTAATTTCGTTTTCGGGTGTCACATTTCAATTTCAGTTGACGACTAAAAGGCACACATGAACACAAGGATTGTTGATTTTTCACTTGGAAAAATTATCAGTATTGGCGCGAATGCTGGGGTTTGATGTGAAAAAAAATCGAAACAATGAATTAGATACCTATTACCAATTTTTCAGCGTTTGATTTTAAAGCTCGTCAGAAAAATATTATGTAGCAGTCACAGATCTATTTTCTCTCGCGAATCAATGGGGCATTGATTCGGCCACACACTGACCAATCAGAGACAGAGCGCATTGATTCCTACTTCTTCTCTAGAACTTTTTCTTCTTGCCCTTTTTGGAAGTCGCCATGAGGCAGAGAGCACCTGGCTAGCAGTGAAGAAAGGCCTCTACCTCGTCCTCTCTTACAGACATTCCACATGGAAGATCTTCACCGAAGATAACGCTGCTACTAGCTACACACACAAAAGAACCAGCCCTGTGGCCTGCCACACGAGCTACCTGCTACAGTGACACACCTTCTATAAACTTAAGAACCACGGTACTCCCGGCGACACCAAAAAGAACCTTTTCTCACTCTGAATCAAGTTTACTTCTGCTATAAGAATAAACCTTTCGTTGTTGGGTTTCAAAGAAGTTTCGTAATTCATTTTGTACTACAAATTAATTTATAGTGATATAGAAACTAACCATAAACACTAAAATTGCATTTCCCCCAAGTTTTTGCATAAAAACTGACTTCGAAATTTTACACATGGATGCGGCAGAGTTGGTCGACCAGCAAAAACTTACATCAGCTCTATGCAGACACTAAATGTACTTTGGAAGACCTGCTGGGAACGATCAAAGATAGGAGCGGATAGCGAGAGACAGTCAAGGAAATCCAAGCTGTGAGCGTGACTTGATGATAATGATTCCATTAGTACACCTGTTTGGTACAATCATATTAGTTGGCAGGGCTTGACGTGACCAGCCGATTGATCTGATCTCTCCGACCGCCAGTCTAGCTCAGTAAGGATCAAAGTAGTGTGTTGTTAGTCACTTGACCACTTGGTTACCGTGTCAAGGACTGCTCAGTCACCAGGATCCCATTCTCAAGCATTACGAGTTGCCACCAACAGCTGACTCTTTTAGAGGAGTTTTACCCCTCTGCACAAGTGCAGTCACCATATTCTACAGCCCCCAGTCACCATATTCTACAGCCCCCAGTCGACAGGGAGAATTACCTTTTGTTTAATCTTTTAGTCAAGCTCCCGTTTTTAAAAATATAAACAACTTGAAAATTCTGACTTTGGCGTTTATAAGAAATAAAGGTTTTCGTAATAATTGTGAATGATTTGCCTGCTGATTTTAACAAAGCGAGTTATAATAAATAATTACAAAATGTTATTGATTTCTAGCATCATTATTTTATGCTTAAGCGTATTAAAAAATGTCTAACAAATATTTTGTTGTCTAAAGTTGAATAAAGGCTTTTAAAAGGTATATATTTTTTTATAACAATTTGTCTAGACCTAAAATAATCATAGAGATGTTTATGAGATTTAAACGTTTCGATATGGATATCAATTTGACTTTGATTAACAAGTTGTAGGTTGGAGAAGATAAGAAAAATTATTTATCTACACATGTTAGAAATGAAAATATTTGTGAATGTAACTTACTTTGAGAATAAAAATTGTTATCATCAGCATTAGATTTTTTTAATTTAGAGAAAGATAAGGAAATTATTTACTTAATCCTTAAATTTTAACAACTTGTTCTTTTGCTACGATTTTTTTTTGTATTATGTATTTTACATATGATTTTCTTTTCTTTTTTCGCCTTTTGTCAATATCTTTTCAACATCTTTAGAAAGCAATGTCATAATAACCAGCAAATAATACAGTTAATAATATGACTGGCTATACAACACTCTCGTTCTGAATTAGTATAAATAGCACTTTGAAAAAGCCGACAGTAAACAAGTGGTGAAGATGAATTCAGTTAAGTTTTTATTTAAAAATTAACATAATTTGTAACGGAAACTTCATACAACTATACCAAAAGTATCACCAAATGGACCCATTAATATTTCGTTTTACCAAGTTCATTTCTTTCTCACCGTAATTTACGGTGGTCATGTTTTTAGTTCATTCATTAAAAGAAATCTTGTGTATAATAGACCAACTTTTTTTCTGGGCTTGTAGTGGGGAAGGGTCAGAAAATGATAACGAAATTTCGACGACGATTGAGAGAATCTTTTCTATGTGCTTTTCGCATGGTTGGAAGACAAATATTGATAATTATTCATCTAACTCTTTATATTTCATGTTTTGCGCTAAAAGAAAACAAAAAAAAAATCAATGGCCGAAACTTTATCTTGGGGAAAACTACGCCTTGTTCGGAGTTTGAAGACGTTGAGAAGAGGAAATTTTCTAAGTTGTCAGAAAGCAATTGCCCTCCCCACTTTTATGTTTAGCTGGACAATCTTTTTTGGATGGGGTCTGCTGTTTTACCACACGATTTGCATTTCTTTCTTTTGCGAATTGGTTTCTGTTTCTTGCTCTTGTAGCAGGAAGAATTTTAAATTATTGTCTGGCGCAGGAATATTTTGACTGTTTTGGTCCCGAACTCATATTTTCGACCAATGAGAATATTTCATGTCATTCTGTTCGGGTCACTTCCACAGGCAACTATAAAAAGACGAGGTAACATTCTTTCACCCTCTTCCACGTAGGCCTTTCGAGCAAGACAAGCTAGCCAACATGACAGAGCACACTTTCTCTCTTTTCGCTTCCTAGCAGCAGGAAGGACCAGCCCACATGAGAGACCACATTCACTCTTCTTCACTGACTCTTCTTCACTGATTCTCTCTCATATATTTCGAGCAGTCCGCTAAGCAACATGAGGAGACCTCATCCAATTTATGAACCATTGGTGTCTGGGAAATCATTCTTTCATCATTCATCTTTCCTTCTAAACCAACAGATCCTCGGAGAAACAAATTGGATATTTTCAACTCTAGCTTTTAACTTTAGCATTTTAATCCCTGTCCTGACGACAGCATTTCAACTCCTGTTTTATTCCAGCATTTTAATCCCTGTCCTGACGACAGCATCTCAACTCCTGCTTAGAATTCAGCGTTTTAATACCGGCTCTATCATTTACAACCGTTTTCTTCCTGCGACTTACAGTACAAGGGTTCCTTTTGTCTCAAGCTGTTAATAAAACTTCCAAATTGAAAACTCTCAATATCTTCGTCAACTCGTTTGTTCTACCTTTTAATATAACAAGAGGCAGCAGAACTCTACAACCTCAACTGCCATTTTTGGATAAATGGTAAATAATACATGCCCTATTGTTATACGCTTCTGGTTTTACATTTTTGTTTATTATTGGTGATTGGCTTTACTTTCTCGGATTCCTTGAACTTTCCTTTATTTCCGCATCCGTTTTTCATTGTCATTAACCGTTAGTTCCTCAGTAAGGCGTGTGGTGTATGTTTGCTGGGTATTTTGCTCCCACAATTTATGGTGGCTCATTATTGAAAAGCAACTGATGTAAACGACGCGGACAAAAGAACATTCAAAATACAAACAAAAATAAATTTATATAACAAGTACATAAAAATGAAACATTACAAAAATTACGAATATTCTAATATAGCTTGTTAAATATTCCTGTGTGTGTGTGTGTGTGTGTGTGTAACACGAATATTATGGTTAAAGACTACTACTCGTATTTACTATCGGACGCTGATGTGATGACGTCATATGATGCAATCGTGTCACTATCTTATAGCGATGATCATTGCTGTATTTTTCAATTATAATTCATTCCTTGATTTCTGGTTGTTAAATCAATCCAGCTTTTACTCCTTTCAACGAGACAGGGAGACAATAAATTATCACATCCCTTGCAATATGGGCGTGTCCATTCGGTGCTTCATAGGGTGTCACATGATAGTCCAATAAACTCAGTATCGCCTGTTTTTTTACCGCTGCTCTTTGAAAAAGAAAGACATGTCTTGGACCCTTCCAGGAAAAGTTAAAGCCACGTAGCTATTTACATATCTTCATAAAGTAAGCTTTTTCCCCCCATTTTTTGTACACCTTCTATTTACCTCTTGTTCACGGAACAATATGTGCATATTTCTAGATGTTATAAAAATTGGTATGTGTATTATGTTTACAAAATGTTTATTGTTCTTGTATATAAAGATGAGTTTCTCTCATCTATTTTTTTCCGTTGTATTCAGTATTAGTATATGACGGATATACTAACGCTGATATTCGTCTTTGCTGTGTGGAGTCTTGATTAAATATATTCTCTACTACCAAGCAACACAACAGTTATATTACCATTATGAGACAAATTATTCTTCATAATCTTTTTCAATACAATTTCTCCTCCCTAAATCTTTTCCATGTACTATAGGGTGACAATTATGCATTGGCTTGTCCATTAGACACAGCATGGTCACATGACCAGCCGAGAAATTCTTCCTGGTTCTCTTTTTATCTCTGTTCTTTGAACAGTAAAGACACTCTCTCCTAGCTTTGTTCTTTAAATAACTGGGACGTGTCTCTTGCCTGGTCATGATACAATAATAATAATTTATTGCACTCCGTCCCAGCCAGTAAGACTTTTTATCATTTTGTACTTTTACATGTAGTAAATCTTTATATATTTGTAAATGAACTGATTTTGACTTCCCTTCCGTTTACTCACTGTTTGTGTATCATTGCAAATACCAATGCTAATATTGGTTTTTAGTGAATGGAGAATCAACAGAATATTCTCCCAAGCACCAATTAACCCGAATAGTACAATCACCCTAATCCATGTCAATCAATCTATGAAATTCATAAGTACGTACGAATTAAGCACATTGTACGAGGCATTGAAATTATCATTGATCTTTATTTATTAAAATAAGTCCCCAGTAATATACGAACAATATGATAGAAAATATTTAAATCAATAACAACAATTTCAAATAGTTGTTAGAAATGTTATCTGACAAACTATTAGAGAAGAAAAAAGGGATTGTGAAAAAAATAATAGTTAAAGAAAATTAATAAGCAGAAAAGAATAATTTATAAAAATCCCAACCCATCCAAGCTCGCCAGTGTTTTAAATACACCAATATCTAAGCTTGATTATATTTATCTATCTAGATTAAATACTTTATTATATCTATGTAGATTAAATACACCAATATCTAAGCTTGATTATATCTATCTAGATAGATCAGCTTGATTATCTACCAATCGGCTTTTCGCAGCTTGTTGGGAGCCACTGATAAATATCTATCATCATCAATTCGCGCTGACAGCACGGATTTCTCTGACTCTCTCTCTCTCTCTCTCTCTCCCTATCATTCATCATTCCCATCAGGTCCCCCAAACTACATCTTGTGTCTGCTCAGAACTAATATATTCCATAAATTTTAGTGATTACATATTTGATACTGTTATAATATCAACAAGTGAAAATTAATTTTATTTCAAATCATCTTTTAACTTTTAATATTAAAAATATTTTCGGACGATAATATTCGTCGTTGTTGTATACTATTCAACAAGCCGAAACTGATAAAGACCTTTAAAGATAAAATTTTCTGTAGAGAGCAGAAACGTAAGGTCGTTCAAAACATGGTGGCTGGTTTTAAATTAGTGACAACAAAAAGCTCTTCCTAAAGGCGAAGGGCAGATAACCCAAAACAAAGGGTCTGAAAGAGACGCCACTCCTACAACGGAAAAACCTGTAACCACTTCATTATCTGGAAACAATTGAATAGAATTATTTGTGTTAGATGGCAATAATTGAAACCATTTAACTGTGTAGAACCAAAAGCAAGACTAGCGTGCAAACAAATTAGTTCCAACTCATTTAAAATGAAATTACCTACAAACTATCCACTTACAAATAATATATGTATAGTCATTTAAATGTGTGCAAACGAATGACAGATGTTAAATTGTTACTGTTACATAGCAATACTTGAAAATATTTAATTATGTGCAAATAAATTAGCTCATACTCATTTGAAAAACATTATCTACAAAATATATTTACAAATCATGTATTTGATATAAATGTATAAAGAGGATTTGGCTTTAAATAGCTTACAATGGTTGATATGCCATAAAACCCAACCAAACCAAATCATATATATATCTAATATATATGTATAAAGAGGATTTGGCATTAAATAGCCTACAAAGGCTGATATGCCGCGACCTGCCTTCAAACATAAACAGATCGGATTACTCGTTCGCCCTAGAAAAATTACATCCGGGTATGGCCGGAAATGACGAAGCTCTTTTCGACCCTAACTTGCCATTACAGCTAAGAAAAGGGAATAAATAACATTTAACAGCATTTACAAAACACTTCTGCCAGAAATAACTCTATAAAAATGGAATTAATTATCTTCGCTAGCATATATCAGGCTAAAGGGGGACTTATTTTTACGTCCATTTTTTATAGAAGAACTTTCTATTTACGTGGCGCGGCAGAGTGGAACTCATTCCCTTTTATATATTAAAAAAAAAAAGGCTTCGGCGGCGAGAAATTCAGAGGTCCGCGGACGCTCTCAGCTCTACGAGGTTGAAACCTACATCTAGTGGTTGCATTCACTTCCCCACCACTTCAAGTGGTAGATTCACCCCTTTTTTCCTCATCACATTGATATGCACTAAAGGTCCTTTTAAGGACCATAAGGAGGTCTCCTTCTACGGGCTGGAGCATCTCTGACGGTCCTTAACAACCAGTCGAAGTAGACGGTCCAGAGGCAAACACGAAGAGGACTCTAAGACCATCCGGTCTTAACTACTCTGTCGATTCCCCTCGTCCGTGTGGCAGCGCAGCGCTAAAGGCACGAGTTAGCCTTTAGTTACCGCTTCACTAACTGCGCTGCGCTAAGATAACACCAATCTTAGCCACGGCCTCCTGGCCTGTTCGCTCGACAGTGCAGACCTTTGGCACCGTAAAGCCTTAGTCACCGACTGATACGTCCGCACAGCTTTGGTGCGACAAAGCCTTAGCTATCGTCCGATACGTCCATATAGCTTTGGCGTGGTAACCTTTAGCTACCGTCCGATACATCCGCACTGCTTTGGCGCGGTAAAGCCATAGCTACCGCCCGATACGTTTGCAGGGGTTTAGCACGCCAAAGCCATAGCTACCATCTCAATACGTCCGCTCAGCTTTGACATGGCAAAGCAATAGCTATCGTCTCCGATACGTCCGCACAACTAGGAGCATGACAAAGCCCTAGCTTCACAGATTCGCTCGCTCGACTTCGTATGTGTTAAGGCCTAGCAAATCTTAGCCACAGTTTCCCCGTCCGTTCACTTGGTCCGTAGTACTAACACACGACTCACTCTTAGTCACCAACTCGCTCGACTCTACACGACCAAGCTGCCAATACCGACTTCAACCATGACGTTCCAGCAATGCAGCATCCAGTCCACGTACGACTCGCTGATACGGACTGCCCTAGCATTGCAACGACTAGCCTATGTACGGCTCGCTGTACGGGCTAGTAACCAGATCGACCCCCCCCGGTTAACCCAACGTACTGTCAAAACTGGGACATCGATTTACCAACCACGACCGACCTCAGCTACCCGCAACGATCTCCAGCTGCATTCAACAACTCGACTGACCTCAGCTTCCTGCAACGATCGTCCTGCTGCATTCTATGACTCAACCGACAGCTACCCGAATCAAAGATCTAGCAGTGTCTTCACGACTCGACCTACGCCAACTACCTTCATCGAACATCCAACTGCGCACATTTACGACTCGACCATACCAGATATCGATATCACCCATCTAGCTGAAGACCAAATACAACCGCCACGGACTTTACACACACGTTTGTAATTCTGACAATAAATGGTCACTTTTGTTGTATTTGTCACTTCGCCTTTGTTTCCTTCATTGTCTTTGGCTGTTATTACTCGCACGCTTTAACTAAAAAACATTTGCAGGGTCGACGTACTAATCGGCTCCGCAACAGATATGCCATAAAACCCAACCAAACCTGAACCAATCCCTTCCTCTTATATGTTGTGAAATTAATCGGCCTATCTTCATCTTGTCTACACTTTTGACGGGTATGTTCTATCCGTCCGTATTTGAAACAAATTTTGTTTTCAAACGGATATTTGTAAGCCAGGTGAGCGGTATCCCGACAATGGTAGCAATCGCTTCTTTCTAATAACCTGTGGATGTGCGTCTCGGAATCATTTGTTTGTGTTCCCTGCATTGCTTGAAAATATTTCCTGGTAGATTCCATTGACATTGATATCCGAAAAGCCTTTTCAAACCTAAGTGTCCCCTCCCCCAAGCAGATTCTCTTAAATCTCGTTCTTTCTACCTTCAACGACATCGTCTCGTGTTTTCTCGTTTATTTTGTCTTCAAAATTTAAATGCCTCGACTTTTTTTTTTAATGCAGCTATACACTCACTAATCTACTCGCCGTCTTTTTTCTCTCTTGGGTTGAACAAAAAAGGATTATGAATTGGATTAAGACTGGGTCTAATACCCCCTTTTTTTTCCAATCAAAACAACTTTTAAAAGATTTTTTGGTTTCAGCAAGACTTGTAAGGGCTGCGTGTAGTGCTAATTACAAAACAAAATGATTGCACGTCGCTTTCATTCGGTTAACACGTCGTTAGATGTGAAAGAAAAAAAAACCCTGAACCGTTTCAACATAATGCACTCATTTTTCTTCTTCCTCCTGTCCTTAATTGTTCCCTGCAACGCCATTTTATTCGTAATTCAGAGAAGCGTCTGTAAATCTACTTCTCAAATTTGTTGTTTCCACCGACGTTTTGTTCTTTAACAGATAACCATAATGTTCGCTGAACTTGTCACCAAATTGTAGTATACTATTCAACAAGATGAAACTGATAAAAACGACAAAAGACAGAATTTACAGTAGAGAGCAAAAACGCGTGTCCATTCAAATCATGGCAGCCTTCATTACAGCCCATTTTTTCATTCGACACATTTAAGAGCATAGGGTGAATAACCTACTTCGTTGGGTTACTCGACACAAAGGATCACCTATCTAACATCTAAGTTCAATATAGAATAGTGATAATACAAGTTGTCTTTTTAATTGCTCACTGCACAAATGAACAAACCGAGACGCTTTTTATTCCGTGACTGGACAATCTTGGAGTGACACTTTAAATATATCTTTTCATTTCGTACGTATTTAACAGTGCAGGGCTACTCAACAGCTGACTTTCATTTAATATCATTATTATAAGAAATATTAAAAAATGCTATTGAAGCTTTTGAATCGTTAAAAAAAAAAAAAAAAAAAAAAAAAAAAAAAAAGACCCATGCTCAATATTGAAGAAGCAAAGGGTCTAGGATTTTGCAAAAGTTGCCTTGCCAAATAATAGCGTAACAATATCGTGAAACTTGTTTCTCGTGCCCTTTAACAGATAAAGTTAAAGAAACTTCATGTTCTTTCTTCCCAATCGAAATCTGATTCCTTCAACGATGTTTATTTCCTTTCTCTCTTTCACACAAACCTTTATCCCTCTCATTTTAGACCGATTCCAACGTTTTCTCTCTTCAAGACATCCATTGGTGATTGTAAATCTAGGGATTGGCTCACGCACATGTCAGTAGATCACATTGCAAATGTCTGCTTTATATTTTCTTTCCAACTTATTTTAGATGAAACTATCAGTCGAATAGGTAATGCTATAATAAATGTGAACGGGATTTAGAGATTTCGCTATTCCATTAGTATCCTCATTCGCTACAAATTATATTGTGGTAGGCTGAAGAATGTCCTGCTCAATTAAAAGCTGATTAAAATATTAATTAAACTACGTTTATTTTGCATTTACTATTAATCATAAGAAATTAGATACCCTAATAGTGTAATTATTTAAAAGTTAATTAAAACAGTCCTAACGCCTCCGAATAGAGCAAATCCTACGTGTAAAAAAAGGTTAAACAACTACCATTCCCTAGATACTTAAATCTATTCATTGCAAGTTCTAAAAGAATGTATAATTTTATTGTGTGGGTGTTTAAAATTTGTTTTGTTTATGTACAATATACCAGCAAACTTGACAACAATTAAAAGAAGGAATCCCGACCTTCCGAAGAAGTTTTTTCATTCAGAGTGTTCCTTCATATGAGCAGCCAAACCTGTTTTCTTTGAAAATGAAGAGCCACACACTTTACAACGATGTGGCTTCTCTCTGTGTTTTTTCATATGTTTCCGCAAATTTGATTTTTGGGAAAAGGAAGAGCCACAAACTTTACAAGAATGTGGTTTCTCTCCAGTGTATTTTTTCATATGCTCCTGCAAATTTGATTTTTGTGAAAAGGAAGAACCGCACACCTCACAAGAATATGGCTTCTCTCCTGTGTGTGTTCGCACATGGTCTAACAAAATTGATTTCCGTGAAAAAGAAGAACCACACATTTCACAAGGATGTGGCTTATCTCCTGTGTGCGTTTTCATATGCTCATCTAAAATGGATTTTCGTGAAAAGGAGGAGCCACACACTTCACAACGATGTGGCTTCTCTCCTGTGTGCGTTTTCATGTGCGCCAGCAAATTTGATTTTTGTGAAAAGGAAGAGCCACAAACTTTACAAGAATGTAGCTTCTCTCCTGAGTGTCTTTTCATATGCACCTGCAAATTTGATTTTTGTGAAAAGGAAGAACCGCACACCTCACAAGAATATGGCTTCTCTCCCGTGTGTGTTCGCATATGGTCCAACAACATTGATTTCCGTGAAAAAGAAGAACCACAAATTTCACAACGATGTGGCTTATCTCCTGTGTGTGTTTTCATATGCTCATCTAAAGTGGATTTTCTCGAAAAGGAAGAGCCACACACTTTACAACGATGTGGTTTCTCTCCTGTGTGTGTTTTCATGTGCCCCAGCATATTTGATTTTTGTGAAAAAGAAGAACCACACACTTCACAAGAATATGGCTTCTCTCCCGTGTGTGTTCGTATGTGCTCTTGTAAAGCCGACTGGGTTGAAAAGCTAGAGTCACAATCTTTGCAACTATACGGCTTCTCCCCTGTATGTGTTCGCATATGCTCCCTCAAAATTGAATTATTCGAGAAAGAGGAACCACATACTTCACAAGAATATGGCTTCTCTCCTGTATGTGTTCGTCTATGTTTTAACAAAGTTGATTTTCCTGAAAAGGAAGAGCCACACACATCACAAGAAAATGGCTTCTCTCCTGTGTGTTTTCTTATATGCTCCTTCAGGGTTGATGATTGTGAAAAGGAAGAGCCACATACTTTACAGGAATAAGGCTTCTCTCCTGTATGTGTTCGTATATGCACATTGAGCCCCGATTTAGTTGAAAATTGTGAGCCGCATGTTATGCAAGAATATGGTTTTTCTCCTGTGTGTGATCGCTTATGAACCCGTAAAGATGATAAATCAGAAAAGGAAGATCCACAGATTTTACAAGAATGTTGTTTCTCTTCTTTGGGTGATTGCATATTTTGATTAGAATTTGACTGTAGGGAAGAACCAAAGAATTAACAAAAATGTAATTTCTCTCCCGTATATACACTACAAAATTAATTTGCGGGAAAAATACATCTCCGCCAGGAAGAATATTCTTTTTTCTTGTATGTATTGACTTACGTCCCTTTAAATGCGACTTCCTTGAAAATCCGAGTCACTAAGAAAATAATCAATTCAAATTCAAGAAATTCTTTCTTTCAGGTTTAAAAAAATCTGTAATAAAGAAAACAAGAGAAAGTCATCATTTAAAAGAACGAATTGCAATTTATATAAAATCATTTCAATAGTTTTTATGTATTCAATATTCACAAAAGCAAAATAAAAAGAATTTTTAGATTATACAGAATTTTATTTATGAAAATCTGTGCTTATTTATTCATTGATTAACGAATATATTAGAAGATTAAATTATGAAAACATTTTGAGTTAAATTAATTAATTCAATCTTGTACGATATGTGTATCTTCCATAAAATAAAGAAAGAAATTGTGTTATTAGGGAATGGTAGTATTGGATAGGGTCCCATAAATAGAACTAAAATGCGTACTTGTGCTAAACTGAATTGTTTGAGATAGAACTGTTTTTGACATTTAACTGTGTGTGGACAAAAAGTATGCTCATGCTAAACTGAATAGCTTGAAATAGAAATGTTTTTGACAATTAAACTGTGTTGTAATGGTAAACTGAATTGTTTGAAATAGAACTGTTCATTTGTATAAAATTGATTTGGTATTAAACAACCAACAAAGGTTGATATGCCATACCCCCCCGTGTGTGTGTGTGTGTTTCTTTGTATGAAGTAAATAGTAGGATAGCCGGTTGGATTGCCCGTCACCACAAAACGGAAATGCTGAAAGAATTGAGAAATTTTTGATTCCTGCAAATTGGTCGCTTGCAGATCAACTCCAGTTGAAGTTTTTGAACGCACACTTTTCTACAAATTATTTAATTCTAAAATAATCCTAAGGAAATTTGAGACCGGAATGTTTCAAGGTGAATATGAATTTTGATTTTGACAAGCAAATTGTGGATTGGATAAGAAAAACTATAATTAAAAAAATATTTGCACAAAGTAATTGGCCTAGCGGGTAGATTGTTCCACAATGGTCCGGAAGATCTTGGTTCAATCCCAGGTTGAGTTATACCAAAGACTTAAAAAAAAAAAAAAAAAAAAAAAAAAAATGGTACTTGATACCTCCTTGCTTAGCACTCAGCATTATAAGGTACGTATCAAGAGTAAAGTAGGGCAATCCAGGGAAAGGAGTAGCGCATTCCCCTATACTTCAGTGTAGTAGCTATTGAAAAAGGAGCCTTCGGGTCACTCGACTAAAGGGAGACAACTTTACTACTTAATTTACGAGTAAACAAAAATTATAAATCATTGTAATTTTCTTGAATCTTATAAAAAAAAAATGACCATATCTTTAATAGCCCAGTTGGCTGGGGTGGGGCTGTAGAATACACCGACTGTATCTCTGCAGAAGGGCCAAGACCCTCACCACCAACGAGTTTTCGGGATAAGATATTAAACCATCTGATAGTGAAGTTCCAGTTTTGGAGTTTTCGGGAATGTGGAGTACGCCTTCATTGCCATAACTCCCAGGTCCACTCTCACCTGGAGTGGTCACACCTGATAGGGTCTTATCTATGGGTCAGATAGAACTGTTTAACATTTAACTGTATGTTGACAAATTATTAATGTTTTAATTGAGTTGTCAGTGATGCATAACAATACTTGGAACCATTTAACTGTGTGCAAACAAATGAGCTCCGGTATTTTAAAAAATGTTACCAACAATATATATATATATATATATATATATATATATATATATATATATATATATATATATATATATATATGTGATTTTGCATTAAATAACCTACAATGGTTGATATGCCATTAAACCCAACCAAACCATATATATATATATGTATAAAGAGGATTTGGCATTAAATAACCTACAATGGTTGATATGCCATAAAACCAAACCAAACCAAACCGAAGTGATAAAAAAGACGCCCCTATTTTTTTTTTAGCTCGCACAAGAAACAATTTTAAACTGCATAAAAAAAATGAAAATGACTGAAACTTAAATATTAGATCTCTGTAAATATGAATATTATATTTCTTGGTAAACTAAAATAAAATGAAAGTGAATTTATAGTGGAGACACACACAAATCAAGACATATGCGTGGCTTTTACAAAAAAATGCTTGATCCTGTCAACATTCCCTTTTTGAGGCGCCAAGTGATAAACACTGATGGTCCTCGAATAAATATCACCTATTAGTCTACGGAAAACCGTGGGTGAGGGCAAAAGCCCTTGAGATTAATTCGTTTGATATTTATCCAACCTACTTGGTCGAATTTGACACAAGTTCATTCTATAATGGGAAGGTACACACGAATGGAGACTCATACGCGGCCGTCACAAAAATGCTTGGACCCGTCGGCATTCCCTATTTTTGGTTGCCCAGTCGGCTGGGGTTGAAGAATACACCGACTGCACCTCTGCTGAGGGGGTAAGACCCCCCCAATAAGTATCCTGGATATGACACTAAACAATCTGATGGTGAGGTTCCAGCAATGTTGGGGCTTTGGGGAATGCGGAGCAACCCTTCATTGCCATTGCTCCCAGGTCCACTTTGGCCCGGCGTGGTAGCATCTGATAGGGCCCTATCTATGGGTTATATAGAACTAACGGCGTACTTATGCTAAACTGAATTGTTTGACTAAACTGAATAGCTTGAAATAGAAATGTTTTTCACAATTAAACTGTACTTACATTTAAATTGCGTGCTGATACTAAACTGAATTGTTAGAAATTTAACTGTTTTTGACATTGAAACTGTACTTACACTAAACTGAATTGTCATATATAGAACTGTTTTGACATTTAACTGTGTAAACAAAATCTATACTTACGCTAAACTGAATTGGAACTGTTTGAATAAACTGAATAGCTTGAAATAGAAATGTTTTTAACAATTAAACTGTGTACTCATGCTAAACTGAATTGTTTGAAATAGAACTGATTATTTGTATAAAAGTGGATTTGGCATTGAATAACCTACAAAGGTTGATATGCCATAAACCCAAACAACCAACCTATTTTGGGGGAGCTTCAGGTGCAAAGTGATAAACTTCACCCTGCCAAGAAGGTATTGCCAGGGAAGGGGCAAGGGCCCATGAGATCAGGCAATCAGTATAATACCCACCTGACGTGAACGCCAGTTGACCCCCAGAAAACCGGAGAGGGCAAGTCCATAGGATTAATAGTATTTAACCGACTTCCCATCGAGCCGATATTTGACACAAGGTCGTTTTATTGTGGGGAGATACGCACAAATCGAGACTCATACTTGGCTATTTAAAAAAATACTTGATCTCTTCAGTATTTCCCATAATGGAGCGCCGAGGCGCCAAGTTATGAACTCAGCCTTGCAAACTAGGGATTGCCTAGTGGAGGGACAGACGACCGAGACCAGATGATTCAGATTAATTACATCCAAACACGAACGCCAGTTGGCTCTCAGGAAACCGGTGAGGTGCAACCTCAAGGAATAGATATTTATCTGTACCTCCCAGGGTTTGACACAAGGTCATTTTAATGTCGGGACTACGCACGAATCAAAACTCATGAGTTGCTGGTGCAAAAAATTCTTGGTCCCTAAGGCGCCAAGTGATCAACTTAGCCCCACAAAGTGAGGCGCCATCCGGGACCAGGTGCACATCAGACCCGAAGGACTGATGCAAGTGGGTTTTTGCTGGTCATCGATTCACCAGGTCAAAAAGGCCAAATGCAATGCGAATTTTGGCTGGTCATTGATTTTCACCTGCTATATTAAAATTACTACGTCACTGAATTTTGATGAAATATTTGAAATTCTAATCAAAATATTTCTATAATATTTTTTGTCGTATTAGGTAAATGGTAAGATTGCTCAAAGGAGTGAGGGCTGTTTTGATTGCCCAGTGTTCCTGAAAAGGGAATGCCGACGGGACAATGCAATTTTTGTGTCTTACGATTAACCCCAGCACACTTTACCTCCTCTAATTATGCTACATTTTAGCAATATATAGTTTTGTGAAAATGAATAAGGTGACATTTTTTGTTTCGGAATACTTTTCTGTACCTAAAATACAAAACAATAAATATCTTTCAAAAATCGTAATGGTCTGCATTTAAAAAACATTTTTTATCTACTAAAAATTACATAATCTTAGAATTTTAATGAAGTTTTCTACAATCTTCTTTTGTTCAACCCTACTGATTATACTGCAACTAACCCGATTGAAACCCAGAAAAAAAAGCCTTACCAATGCCTCCAGGTAAACGGGTTTTTCGCTTTTCTTTTTTAGTCGTCAACTACCTTTATCTAAGTAAGTAAGTCAGCCAACCGTAGTCGAGGGCAACCTAAAAGCTCCTTTTTTTTTATAGCTACTACACCGAGGTGTAGAGGAGGGCGCTACTCCTGCCCCTGGGTTGCTTCACTTACCCTTGATCTGTAACTTATAAAGCTGAGTGTTAAGTAAGACACCAAGTACCACTTTTGGAGTCTTTGGTATGACTCGACCTAGGATTGAACCCCGGTCTTTGGGATCATTAGCAGACACTAACCTTAATCTATTCCTCAAAATTTTTAATATTTTAATAATTTTTTTTTGTATAACATGTTTTTATAATATTTTTTTTTTACAATTTTTAATATTCTTGTTCCATATTTCAAATAGGAATGTCACAATCACCAAATCAGAAACTAAATATGACGGTCAATTTTACACTCTTGTTCCAAGTTAGGGTAACGATCACTCACAAGAAACCAATAGTATTACACGTCCTCAAATTGAATGTCATTAAATACAATGAAAATCCAAGGACACTAGAATAATGAAGCTACTCCACAAGAAGCGAACGACTTCCCACGTGTCCAAAGACAGTTTTATTTCCTACCACGAGTCTGATTCAAGAAAGCTCCCCACTTACGAAACAGATATTCCAAGGAAGAATTCCTTTTTACTTTTCAAAAAAAAAAAAAAAAAAGTCACAATAATCACCAAATCAGAAACTAATTAATATGACGACCAATTTTACACTCTCGTTCTAAGTTAGTGTAACTAGCACTTTTGATAGACCAATAACATATCCTGAGGTTGAATTCATTAAATTTTTCATTTCAAAGAAAGTATATTTTCTAATTAACACTTCAACTGCCAAAAGTATATCCAAACGAATCCATTGAAGTGTTGCCAATTTCATTTTTTTCTCTCACAGGTTTTCGGTGGTCAATTCATTGGTCATAAAAATAGATTTCACGTATAACCGACACAAACGTCTTCAGGGTTAGAAAACAATAATAAAAGTTAGGAAATAGATGCATCTTTTTTACGGAAAAGACAAAATGTTGCTAATTTTTTATCTAGTTCTTATTTATCACATTTCATTTTTTTTTTAACCAAAAAGCATTTTGTCATCGAAACTTGTCATGGAGGAGGGTACGCAATTGCATAAGTCTAAAAAGATGAAACCACTCCTCATTAGAAGCTTAAAGACGTTCTGGGAAGTTTTTCTTATGGAGTTGCGAAGAGACAGAAGCAACTGCCCCTCCTACCACTTTAAGATCGTAAAAATAAAAAAATAAAATAAAAAAGGCTGAAACTTACTCTTATCTAGACGGTCGAAAGTAAATCTAATATATTTCTATAAAATTCTTTGGAAAATTAAAACAAAAATTTAATTTAATTTTCATAGCCGGTGCTAATCTGTACGAGAAAATTCAAATTTATTTCGGACATTCAAGTGGACAAATAAAATAGTTTGTTTGTAGTTTTCAAAGTCGATGAACGTAAATAAAAGTTCTGTAAAAGATTTGCCAACAGAACAATTAAAATAGAGTGTGATAACAAACAAGATATTTAACAAGAGATACATTATTGAATAGATAATAAAATTTACGTACTTACAAGTGCATAATACACGTGCTTTGGAGTTCAATGTCGAATCAGTTGGCCCGACAAAAATGTACTTTCAAACAGGTTTGGCTGATTAAGTCAATAATATTGTTTTCGTATTTATTGACATTTTTATAAAGAATATTTAAATATAAAACACAAAAATTAAGAAGCCAGATATTTTTTTTTTTTAGATGTCATTTAGAATATTTTGTTTCACGATTAACTTGTTGCTTGAATTAAAAATGAAAAATAGTTTTATTTTGTTTTCAATTAACTTTTCCTTTGCCCATTAGACAACAGAGAACCAACATTTCCAGAGATGGGCGAATGATTTTGCAGCAAAAAAGGAAGAAATCATCGATTTCGAAAAAAGGTTCATGACCTGTTTGCTATCTACCAAAGGAAAATTTTTTTTTAGATACTTACAACTTTAAATAGATCTTGAAAGATGGTTATTTTTGTATCCTACCAACTGCTGCGACCAATTGCAAATTTTCTCAAACGATTCGTCCTCTCTTTCTCTTTCTCTTTCTCTTTGATCCTCCTCCACGATTTTCCGGGGTTCACCTGGCATTCGTGCCAGGTGGGTGTTATTGTGCTAACCGCCTGGTTCCAGGGGGTCTAGCCCCAGTCATTGGATAAATAGTCGGGGAGAGTGAGCTCTTTAACTATGGCATAGCAACCAGTCTAGACGAAGGAAAACTCTGAATTCAAACTTGTTAAAATCCGCTTTAAATATTCACCTTGTGTCGCATCTTGCTTGTGTGAAAAGGTTGGGTATATATATAGAAAAAGAGGGGTTGGGTATATATAGAGAAAAAAGGGGTTGGGTATATATATATATATATATATAGAAAAGGAGGGGTTGGGTATATATATATATATATATAAAGAGGGGTTGGGTATATATATATATATATATATATAAAGAGGGGTTGGGTATATACTTATAGAAAAAGAGAGGTTGGGTATATATAGAGAAAAAGTGGAGTTGGGTATATATAGAGAAAAGGAGGGGTTGGGAATATATATATATAAAAAGAGGGATTGGGTATATGTAGAGAAAAGGAGGGGTTGGGAATATATATATATATAAAGAGGGGGTGGGTATATACATATAGAAAAAGGGGGGTTGGTATATATAGAGAAAAAGAGGGGTTGGGTATATAAATAAATACAAGAAAAACAAAAGAGTTTACTTGATAAAGGAGTGTACTCTTTTACAAGTATACAGTGTGTGGAAGCAAAATATGGAATAGGAAGGATTGGATTCATGTCTTTACTACAGGGTGCGGAAGCAAAATATAGAATAATTCTAAAACTTTTTTTTGTCTGATTTGTCCAACTCTTATTCAAGCTCTCTTATTCAAGCACTTTTTTAAAAATCAAAATTCAGCCCAATATGAGTGAGCAAGAAAAGAAACGACAAAGAATCTATGATTTGCTTAATGTCGAAACCAAACCAAAGTTTCTTTTGTCTACCGTATACAAAACAAAGAAAATATTTTTACAGACAAAGTGCTTTTTAAGGAAAAGGAGGAGTGGAGCATTGACCAAAAATAAAAAGAAGGCTTTTTAACTGCTCTCACTACAGCGTTGAAGAAGGATCCTACCGCGTCAATAAGAAAGCACGTTAATGAATTGAAAGTCCACAAGAAAACTGTGAGGACAGCAATTAAACAAGATTTAAGCCCAGACCTTAACTCCTTCATTACGCTATATGGGACATTTTAGAAAACAAAACAAATGCAACTTCGCATCCAAATTTTGGTTTGCTTGAAACTGCTTTTGTAGAGGAACGGAATAAAATGTCTGAAGAATTTATTTTGAAGACATGCAAATCGTTTCAAAGTCGTGTTGATATTATTTTTAAAAAATGGTGGCTATATTGAGTAAATTTATTTTGTGCCTAACTTCTTATTTTGTTGTTTATTTTTATAAAATTAAAATCAATTTTGTTTTATAATAGAGTCATTAATTATGTTGTATAGTGGCTCGTACCACGCGACTTCCGTTATCGCGGAAGTATAAAAGACACCTTGTCTCTTAAGCGAGAGAGATGGAAGCTGAGAGAGAAGCAGAGAGACATCTCTGGTTGGACGTCGGTCAGTAGTAAGACCAACTTTGGACGTAACACCAACAGCGAGAGACTTACAATACTAGTCGGACTGTACCACTTGAGTTAATAAATAATTACCTCTGTTTCACTCTGTATCTTTTCCTTACCACAATACAACAAATTATTATACTGGAATATTCCTAATTTTGCTTCTGCATACTGAATAAGCAGGAAGAGATTTATAAACAGGTCTTTATGGTCACAGACGATGAACATGGAAGGGAACACCAATTAATTAACAGATCTGTACCTGACTTCAATAAGGTAATCGAGAGTCTGAGAGTAGCCGAAATTTCTACAGCACACAAGTAAGTGTTATCAGGGAAGGTGGATCTTGATATTGTCAATTAGACGCAGGAAAGGGAAGAAGAATCAAAGGTAAGTTTGAAAAAAAGAAAGCAAAAATGACAAAGCAAAGGAAATTAGTTTCCATAAGGTTTGGTTTCTTTATTTAATGGCATATCAACCTTTATAGGTTATTTACTACCAAAGCCATTCTCCTAGAAGAACAGTTGTGATATTATTTAACCCATAGCTGGGAGGATAAGGGGGTTCATACCTTTCCCAAGGGTATTTGCCCGAAAGTGAACGTAATAGCGCGACTGGAGTACGAACTCGCGTACTACGATTCCGCAGTCCATCGTTGTAACCATTACACCACGAAGACACCCCCGAATTTTTTTTCCATAAGAAGTAAATACCAATTCCCAAAGGAAATAAATGGAAATGACGTGATAAGACAGCAGACCACGTCGAGAGAGAAAATGTCCAGATAAAAATGTCAAGTTCCACCGATTCTCCACATCTGGACATTATGCTCTGATTTACCGGTCACTGGAGGTCAACAACACACAGGAATACAGAGACAAATATCTCAATAGTTTATTAATGTTGTGGAGAGTAAGCACCAACATGGATGAATTTTAGTCTGATGAGACCTTAGAGAAGACAACTTCAAGTTTGAATATGCGAACCCACACAGAAGAGAAGCCATATTCTTATGAAGTGTGTGGCTCTTCATTTTCAAGTAAATCAGGTTTGGCAGAGCAAATACGAAATCACACTGGATAAAACAAGACAACGAATAAAGGACGAGATTCTTCGTTTTTAATCTTTCAAATTCCCTTGTACATTGTACATAGACAATAAAAATTTCAAACAAACACGATAAGATTTTAAACAAACATTTTATATTAAACATTCTTTTAGCATACGCGATGAAAATACATGTATAACGAAGAAAGTGATTATGTTACCCTCTCCGTTATATTTAAAGTAAAAATATATGAGTCGAACGAAGATGCCGAAGGTTTTTAATTTAGAAGTTTAATAAAAGCTTGAGTTGAGAGGTAGCCTTTGTGCTGGTCGCCGCAGTGGGAAGAAAACAGTTAAAAAGTGATGAGCAGGCATTTGGCGTTCAGCCAGTAGTTCTAAGTCCCATAGATTTTGGAGTGAGGAATAAATATCTTCAAAATAGATAAGCAGAATAGAGATGGAATAAGGCAGCTAGGTGTCTGTGCGAATATTTGCATCGCTACAGTAATAGCAAAGGTTTTGTTGCTGAATAAGGACAGGAATGATGTAGTCAGCCATAAGCGTAGTCCTATAGCAGTGGGAGAGAGAAAAATGATGATCTCCCACAGAGTCAGGAGGAATGAAATAGCTGAATGTCTGAGCGGAATTACGCGTCACTGTAGACATAGCGAAAGTTAGAGGCAACATCAAAGTGTTCCTGTGTGTGGCGGAATAAATACATCTAATTTATATTCAACTGGGAACCTTTGATCAAGGAGGGTAGACGCAAAGGTCCATAAATTAGATGGCTTTCCTCATGGTGTAATGCTTCTGCTGCTCTGAAGAGAGAGGACAGAAAGTACGTCTGTCCTGCTCAAAAGATTCTGAGGAAGAGAGAGTTTGGTGGGCTTTCACCATTCTTATGTTGCCCGGGAAAAATGGTCCGGGCACAATAGGATATGTCATCCTCATTGGGTGAAAATATGCGACGACCATAACGGTCAAATTAATTTACGCGCCAAACAAAAAAAAACAAAAAAAAACGAAGTTCTTTCTGCTACACATATATTACCCAGGGAATAGTTATATTTCAATCCAATTTTAATTACGCAGAGTGTCTTTTACTGTAGTACGTTATATTTGATTAGCGTAGAATAATCATTATACATAGGCTTTAGAACTTTTTACTTCACTTTTAAATAGATGTAGTATTGTGGGAATTCCGTGGGTGGCTCATGCACCTTCGGATCACCCACGTCGTGCTGTCTTTCTCTGCACAAGTCCAAGGCGAGTCCACAATGGAAGAAAAGGACGAAAACAAAAAGCCTTGACTAAATTTTGCTTAATAGAGGAGGATTATGTGTGACACTTCACAAAATGGTGGTGTGTGGAGTTCTCACTTTCGCTACATATACGGTTGACGAAATTCCCTTGACTAAAAACATATCTGACAGCTTATTTTTATTTTTCGGCGGATTCTCTTAGCAAAATCTCTCAGTGTCTATCTCTATTCTGCTTCTATCTTTTGTCTCCTATCTTCTCAGCCAATCAGCATCTCTTGACCTCTCTGAATATGTCCATCAAACTAAATTTACTTGTAAATATGCAGGCGTGAACATTTCCAACTTCAGGATTTTCGTCCATCCATAAAAATATTGCTTGACTGTATGTCTCCTGGAGATTCTAAAAGGTGTGCTAATAAAATAGAATCTTTTTTAAGGTGTGGCTCCACTTTTATCCGATCATTTCCTCTTATACACGCAGGTCAGAATTAACGGTTCCCGCACAAAATATATACGGTCACACACACATATATATATATATATATATGGTGAAATCCTAACCATACACATATGTATTCACCTGCACGTACATACATACACCCATACATATATTCACACCAATTGTGTGTGTAAACATATGCACATACATATATATAGATAAGTTTGTATACAATCCCACCAGCATCAATAGTGTCCCAGGATCAGTGTATCTCATTTCTTATGATTTTTGATAAACGCACAATAAACGAAAATTATTTTTGATATTTTATTCAACTTTAAATTAAGTGGGTTTTTCTTGAGTCAACTACTTTATATTTTCTGGTCAATGATTATGATACTTAAGGATCTCAAAACCACTTCCCTTCTTTTTTTGTGTGTTTTTGGTTTTTCTCTCTCGGCTGTTAACATCTAAACTCTGTCACTTGAAGTGTTGACTATTCGAAACACAGCTTTGTCTCGAATAAACTGAAAAGAAAATACCAACCAACCAACCAACCAAGCAACCAAATTAATTTCATTTTTACAACAATTTCAACGATTTGGTTAAACCAGTTTAAAATTTTTATTTTTAATCTGCTCTACGACTCTTCTGCAATATTCGGCATTGTTCTCTACAATCTTTAAACAATTTAAAAGCTTCACAATTATTCTTTATTATTTTTCATATTGTTTTCAATGCCACTTCAAAAAAGCTATCTTGAAAGTGCGAAAAAGTTTCTTTTTCAGAACATTCATGTTTCATTCATATTGTATCAAAATCATCTTTTAATAGAGACAATACTTACTCCACCATCTGGTGTCGCTATTGTGACAAAATCAGTCGATGTTGTTTGCATATTGTTTACGAAATAATTTTTTGAAATATTATTTTATCAGAGTTCACGTTGAATCCAAAGGCTTCTCTTGCTTGTTCCGGGTTATACAGCAAAAATTACTTAGAGACTAGTAAAATCTCAAAATCACCTTCCCTTCTTTTTTTGTTTGTTTGTATTATTGGCTGCTTTAACATCTAAACTCACTTATAGGGTTGACAATTTGAAAGAAAACTTCGAATAGCCCATTCAATCAGCCAACCAACCATGAAACCAACCAACCAACCAACCAACATAATCGTAATAATAATAATTGCAAAAGGAATATTATTTTATCTAACTTCCCCAAGAGACCAATGCCACCTCCTACTCGCTCCAGGCTATACAACAAAAAATCACCTCGAACGGATCGATCATGTGCGTCGTCTACATTAGTAACTACACAAAGATGCTGTGTGCTGCTTTTAATAAATCCTAGAAGCAGCAACCCACAAAACAGCAATTTTATGGTCCATTACCTCTCATCTCACAAATCATCCAAGAAAAGTAGTCAAACATGATGGCACTGCCGAAGAAGTAAGGATGAACTTTCAGGCGACGCTCCCAGATGGACACATGGATTCACAAATGTTCGTTAACAAGTAAAGGTTTACATTTTTCAGCTCTTCACGGACACCGGGTGCTGTCTAGAAGACTTATCAAATACGATGGCCGATGGTGAGAAAGAGTCAAGGGAACCTATGCCGTTGGAATGATGGGAATGTTTCATTTACTTTTCCATGAATGATAAATTGTTTTAATCTCAGTAAAAAGAATAAATAAATAAATGGACAGGGTGTCTCAAAATAGGATGCATTTTATACAGGACATGTTCCAAATGGCCGCCATTGTGCTTGTCTTTGTAATAAATCCTTATAATATTAATGGGTTGCTTACCCATTAATATGATAATGATTTATTACCGAGACAAGCACAATGGCGGCCATTTGAAACAAGTCATGTAAAAAATGCATCCTTTGAGATAGAGAAATCAAATCAAAGTTTTTTTTTAATTGTTATTATATCAGCTTCAAGGACATGCAATCATTTTTTTGAGTTTCTTGTCTCAGTAATAAATCATTATTGTATTAATGGGTTGTATCTATTTTGAGAGAGTTTTGAATGATTTTGTCTCCAAATAAGTAGTGACATGAAATATTTTTCCTATCTTGTCCAAGGCATTGGGATCTGGGATTAATAGTTGTTATAGTATACTATTTTCATACCTGAAACTAAAAAGACCACAACATTATTATTAGTAGAGGTATTAGCAATCACATGGGTCCCATGTATATTGAAACACCCTATACATACCAATCACATGGCTCTTATGTATATTGAGACAGCCTATACGAACAATTGACAAATATTTATTAATAAGAAATTCTATTTCATAATTTAAAAAGAATTATTAATATAAAAATAGTTATTAATTTATTAATTTTCATTGTTTATTTAATTTTGGTTATTAAAATTTATTCATATATATAAAAAGTGAAAAATTTTAAAGTCCCGTTGAAAAGCAAATGTTGAATGAAAATGTAAAAAAAGTATTGCAAATGGATTTGTATTTATTTTCAATAATTATAGATATTTTTGTATTTTGTTTTGTTTTTGTTTTTTTATTTGATATAATTATTTAAAAATGTCAGTTACCGTATTTTCTGGTTTAAAAGACGCACATTTAAAAAAGATATTTAGCCGATTCCGGCTTATAAAAATTCATCCAAACCCTAAATTGTCTATTGAATGTTTCGGTTGATGTTCAGAACAATATGTCCCTATAGCAAATTGAATGCTGGGTAATATCATTATAGATTTATTTTAACTTTAAAATGTGCATCTTATAGACCTCTAAAAATGTTTCTGTTAAGAGACTTTTGTTGAGTTAAAACTTCTTGATTCTTATGCATATTTTTATTTGTACATTTTACATAGATTTGCACATTTAAAGCATATATTTATTCGTACATTTTAAGAATATTTGTACATTTTAAATATATTTTTATTCCTACATTTTAATCATATTTTCATTCGTAGTATTTTTTCATTTCAACATTTCAAGTATATTTGCATATTTCTATTTGTACATTTTAAGTATATCCTTATTTATGCATTTTAAGCATTTTTGCAAATTTTAATCATATTTCATTTGTACATTTTAAGTATATTTACATATTTTGATCATATTTTTATCAGTACATTTTAAGAATATTTGTACATTTTAAATATATTTTTATTCCTACATTTTAATCATATTTTCATTCGTAGATTTTAAGTATATTTTCATTTCAACATTTCAAGTATATTTGCATATTTCTATTTGTACATTTTAAGTATATTCTTATTTATGCATTTTAAGCATTTTTGCACATTTTAATCATATTTCATTTGTACATTTTAAATATATTTACATATTTTGATCATATTTTTATCAGTACATTTTAAGCATATTTGCACATTTTAAGCATAATTTTATTTGTACATTTTAAGAATATTTGTGCATGTTAAGCATATTTGCACATTTTCATAATATTTTCATTAAGGTTTTTCGGACTATTGTCTTCATCTTTATTGTTTTTTCCACAACGTTTCGGCTGATATGTCCTCCGACCTTCTTCAGGTGTTTGTCGAACTCGGGAACCTTCACGGAACTTCGAACTACGTCGTTTATTGAAACCACGACCGAAACGTTGTGGAAATAACAATAAAGATGAAGACAATAGTCCGAAAAACCTTAATGATAAAAATCAACAAGCTTCGTCTCAGAAATTTAGACAACTAATGTCTAAGTTTATATTTTATATACTTTAAGCATATTTTCAAATTATCAATAGATTTTATTTGTACTTTTTTAGCATATTTGTACATTTTAAACATATTTCATTTGTACATTTTGAGTATATTTGTATATTTTAAGCTTGTTTTTATTTGTACATTTTACGCAAATTAGTATATTTTGAGTGTATTTATACACTTTAATCATAATTTTATTCGTACATTTTAGGTGTATTTTTACATTTTTAGCATATTTGTACATTATAAGCATATTTTTCTTTGTACATTTTAAGTATATTTCTATTTTCTATCATATTTTATTGGTACATTTTAAGTATATTTGTACATTCTAATCATATTTTTATTTGTACATTTTTAGCAGATTTGTACATTTTATACATTTTGTACATATTTGTGCATTTTATGCAAATTTGTACATTTTAATCAGATTTGTACATTTTAAAAATATTTCTTTTTGAACATTTTAACCATGTTTGAACATTTAAAGCATATTTTTACATTTTAAGCATTTTTTTAATTTGTACATTTTAAGTATATTTGTACATGTTCAACATATTTATACATTTTAAGTATATTTTTTATTTATATACTTTAAACATATTTGCACATTTTAACCATATTTTATTTGTACATTCTAAGTATTTTTTATTTGTACATTTTAAATGTATTTGAATATTTTAAGTATATTTCTAGAGGTACATTTAAACATATTTGTACATTTTATGCATATTTGTACATATTAAGCATATTTTCATTTTTACATTTTAAGAAAATTTGCACATTTTGCACATATTTGTACATTTTTAGCATATTCTATTCATATATTTCAAGCCTATTTGTACATTTTAAGCACATTTTATTTGTTAATTTATGTATATTTTACCTTTTAAGCATAATTTTTCATACATTTTAAATATATTTGCACATTTTAATCATATTTTCATTTGTACATTTTATGTATATTTCTATTCATATACTTTAAGCATATTTTCACATTTTAAGCAAATTTTCATTTTTACATTTTAAGAATATTTGTACATTTTAAGCATATTTTTATTTGCATTTTAAGTATATGGGCATATTTAAATCATATTTTCATTTGTACATTTTTAGCAGATTTGCACATTTTAAGCATATTTTTATTTGTACATTTTAAGCAAATTTGTACATTTCAAGTATATTTCAATATTTTCAGCAGATTTTTATTTGTACATTTTATGCAAACTTTTATTTGTACAATTTTAACTGCTGGTGAAGAAGATTTCAAAAAATTCTGCAAGTTTTGTTATTGTTTTTACACATTATCATCTGAATTCACACAACAATATTAATGTTACTATAAATATAATATGTATTCAGTTTCATACAGTTCAAATAATATTTTGTATTATTTACTCATTTATTAGTTTTATTCCGTTTTGATACACCTCTCATGAAATGTTCATGTGTTCATTTCAGATTTCTAAGCTAATGTTCAGGATTTATAACTGTGGTGCTATTTATCTCAAAGCCAAGGGAATAAGGGAGTTCATGCCTTTCATCAGGTTATTAGTCCAAAAGTGAACACAACAGCACAACCGGAGTTTGAACTTATTGATTACAATGTCGCAGTCTAGTATATTTACCATTTGAACTCTCCCCAAATGTACAGATGAATTTTTCCAACTTATCAGACATCTTTATTTGCATGGTAAATAACATAGGACAATATTATTTACCTTTAACTCAATTCTCAATTAAAGTTGGTTGGTTGGATTTCATTGAATGTCAACTTTTGGGTTATTTTATGCCAAATACGTTCTCATTTTATTTAATCTTTGTTGGGTATGGTTGTATCATTTTAGGTTTTGCTTTTGTGGCTAATTCAGTACACTTTTAAGCATATTTTTATTAGTACATTTTAAGCATATTTATACATTTAAATCATATTTTCATATGATGGTTTGGTTTCTTTGTTTAATGGCATATCAACCTTTGTAGGTTATTTAATGCCAAAGCCATTCTCCTAGAAGAACAGTAGTGGTACTATTTAACCCATAGCTGGGAGGATAAGGCGGTTCATGCCTTCCCCAAGAGTATTTGCCCTAAAGTGAACATAATAGCGCGACTGGAGTACAAACTCGCTTACTACAATGCTGCAGTCCATCACTTTAACCATTTCGCCACGAGGACACCTCCATTTTCATTTGATGTCAGCATTTTCGTCGGTGGTTTGGATACTCAAGAGGGTGTGTGGGTATCGATTTGTAGTTGAAGTTTTGGTCTATGAACCAATATCCTTGAGTGGAGGCCAATTTTTTTCAGGAAGCTGATTTTTTTTTATCAAGGTCTGTAGTTTTAAATAGATCTTTCATACTTTAAGAAATATATTTCAATGTATTTAATTAATTACAGAAATGCCTTAATTATTTTTGTATAAAACAACTTTAAATTTAGGCAACAAAATTCTTTAAAAAAGAAAGAAATGGACATTGCTATAATACGCACTGACATTTTTAAATTTATAGGAGCTAAATTTAACACTAGTTAAAGTCTTTATCCAGTTTTTATAGACTAAAAATAAAGATTTATACAGTTGACTTATGTTTGGAAACAAAACATTTTTGGAGTATTTAGAGTAAATACAGATATGTTCACACAAAAATGCAACAAGTTTGAAGCAAAAAAAAAAGTTCACTTTGCGAGAAAGAAAATTATAAACAAACACACATTCCAGCAGTTATTTCTCTGTAGCGGCATAGAACAAAAGTGTTTGTTAAACATTCAATTGAATCATTAATGTAATTTACATTTGGTCATACTGTCCGGAATCTGGATGGTGCATGTAGCTGGATAAAAGGTTAATATTTAGTTTCAGTGTATAATACTCATGGCTAACTTTTAGGCTTTGAAATGTGGAGAAAAGTGTGTTATACACAAATAATTTTAGGACATGAAAAATCAATAAGAAAAAAAGATAAATCGATTTATCATTGTATAATCTTGCAACTACTTGACAACAGTTGCATAAAATGATGGGTTTTTTGTTTTGTTTTTTGTTTTTTTAATGAGATTAGCGTTTGTATTTAAACAGGTTTTTTTTTGTACATTATTTCTTTTTTCTGTCAGCTGATGAACCACAAAGCCTAAGAGTTTTGATCTCATCAAATGACAAAAAAGAAACAAAAGAAGACACCAAAATTATTTGGGTATAACACACATTAACGTATAATACACACACCTCACTTTTAGGCAAAAATATTTCCACAGAAAAGTGCATATCATACACTAATAATTACATCATTTAATTTAAAATTTCAACTTTTATAATACTAAAAAAAATTGATATAATTTACATCATGTCAAAAAAAAATATTTAGTCAGTATTTCGAACAAACATCCAAACATGTTCACTCGAAAATGTACAATGCATTATCATTAATCAAGGACTTGAAAAAAATGGACATCTATATTTGTTCATTGAATAAGAAATAATAATTACCTTCATTATTTGTGTATAACATCCACTCATGTATAATACCCACTTGTTATTTTTAGACTCAAAATTTTGGAAAAAAGTGTGTGTTGTATGCTAATGATTGCAACATTTAATCTAAATTCCAACTTTTATAATGACAGCAAAAAAATTGATTTTATTACATTTTTAATTCAAAGCAAGAAATTGAAACTTTTGTTTAAAAACAAACAAACAAACCAACAAACAAACAAACTGACCTTCTTTTATGAGAAAATGGTAGTTCAATGTACAATGCATAATCATTTATCAAGGACTTTAAAAATAAGCATTTAAATTTCATTGAATAAAATCCAACAATTACCTAAATTCTTTGTGTATACCGCAGACTTCTAACTTTGGGACTATGAAATTTTGGAAGAAAAAAAATCTTGCTTATAACATAAACTGACTTTTTAGGATTTGTAGCTGCTGAATTTAACCAACATTTATGCTTTGTTTAACTTTTTCATCGGTTTACACTGACTAGAAATAAAAAAAATCTCTATAAGATACATTATGTCTTAAAATAAAATATCTACCCAGTATTTTGAGCAAACACCTGGACATGTTCACAGAAAAATGTAACAAGCAGGTGATGAAAATAAACTTACATTAGAAGAAGCAAAATTATAAAGAGACTCACATTCTATTTCACTGTAACGTCGTCTAATTTGGAGATTTAAAAGTTTGAACTGGGTCATAACATTATAGAAGCAACAAAAAAACATTTACTGTGCAGCGAAAAGTGAAAATGCAGTTGATCCCAACACAATAACCAGATGGTTTAAGAAAGCTTGAATTTCAAAACACTTGATGATTAAACAAGGTTAGGTAGTCCTAAAACCGTAGATTTCAAGGCTGTGCTCCAAGCCATAGAGGTAAATCCGGCGAGTAGCACTTGGAGAGTATCAGGCGAGCTCAGCGTCTCACAGTCTAGTGTGGTTTGTCACCTTCATGACCTTGGTAAAAACATCAAGAGCTGCCGAATTGTACCTCATGCTACCAAAATATAGCAAAACTTTTGACTCACCCTAGTAATTTACTGTGAATTTGATTATAATCTATAAATAGTGGAATTAAATATGGTTCATAAAAAAAACAGCACCAACTTGTACCATATCTAAAAGCAGACACGGCTTTAAGTGACCAAAGACACTTCTGAGATTTCAGAGCTTTTGAATTTGAGACAAATTTGGTGTTATTTTCAGACTTGAAAAACTATTTAGAAATTATGATATGTGGTGGCATACAAGACCGACAATTTTTTTCAAAAAAATATCCTAGAAATTAAGGGTCAGCTTTAAGTTACTGGACAGTGGAGTTCTAATGGTGTAATGACCCTTAAATCACCTGGCGTTTTATAAGAATAAAAGTCAGCTTTAAGTCAAGAGTTAGTGGAGTTCTAATGGTATATTGACCGTTAAATTAAACTGCAAACACGTCCACAAATGTAAACAAGATGAAAATCTCATCTTCATCAGCAAGAGCAACATTTTTCAAAAGTAAAAATGTATAACAGTAGGACTTACCAGTACTTCATATAAAATAACACAAGTCAAGAAAATTAAGAGATGACTCGTAACGAGACATGCAACTAAACAAACTCACAGACATATGTACTAAAATTTATTTTCACACTTCCTTAAATATTACAACTAAAATTATGATGTATAATGATCATAAAAAAATATGATGTACAAACTTTAAAGCCATTACTCCCTGAAAATGTCGTTATCTATACCATATTTTTTCAAGGTTCAAAGCAGGACTCTGGTCTCTCTAAGAAGAATCAGTTTGGATCAGTCTCAACAAATATTAGTTTTTAAATGTGAAATATTGGGATTCAATAAGAATATGAATTTGAAACTTTAAAAATGACCTGATTGTAATGTGGGCAATAAATGTCAGATGAAAAACCTTCACTTGACATTCATTGTTTAAACCTGTTTATTTTTGTTTTTTAAATACTTGGCCAAATTTAGGTGTATCTTATAAACCCTCAAATATGGTAAATGAAAAATGAAACCATTTGACTTGGGTCATAGAACTACTTCTTGTGAAGAACAGGATTCCATAAGAAATATTACTACAGCTAATCAAAAAATCACTTGTAATTCTTCAACAAGTCTTCTTACATTATCAGTATTATATAAGCTATGAGGGTTATTCAATAAATAAGGTGAATTTTGCCTAAGGAGTTGGTAATAGAAAGTATTGTTTACAATTGCACCTTTTTCAAGGAAATCAATTGTGATGGGTCCTTTCATATCTAAGAAGATTGTCAGCATGACCTTCTTTAATTACAGCTGCCCCCAGAATTTCTTCTTTACCAGAGAGTCAGTGTTTCCACTCCATGGACAGTCTTTTCCACACGCTCATAGTGACAAACACATGTTGAGTTCATTTGTGAACATTTGTTGGATTAAAACACACTTCTTCATACACATAATACATTCTTCTAAAATCTCACATGGGTTGCACTTCTCATTCAGAAAATTTGATGGCAGACCTCTGTTCAAGTATGGAACAGTCTGTTTTGATTTGCCACCATTTTGAATAGCTTCCAAACAAATATTTTTACTAGATTAAAATAATTTCTGTCAGAAACCAATTCTAAACAACGTAGAGTTTACATGTAAAAAATTCTGAAAAAAAAATTAATTTTACTTTTTTCAAAAGAATTTCCCTTAGTTATTGAAGGACCCTCGTATTTACAAGCTAGAAAGATTTTTTTTTCCAAATTAATAAAGTTTATAGAGAAATCACAAGTTATCAGAATCCAGTAAATTATTGCTCCGTTGGATATCACAGGTTCGGAAATATTGGTAAAGCAATTATAACTTGATAAAGTTTTCCTCTCAGGGTGTTATTCACAACATTTGCAATTGACGCAAAGAATTTGTTGTATTTCCTGGTTTTCTTTATCAAATCTGAGGTGATTTATTAATAAAGAATCCTGAGAAAGAAGGATATTCCTTGAAATTGAGAAAAGACTCCTTCTTTTTTTTTCAAAATTTATCAATTGGAGAGATTAAAATAATAGTTGATTTGGCAGAATGACTACCGGTTTTCATCCATCTGCGGAATGTGTGTAAAGTTAAAAATGGATGTTTCTGGCAGTAGATGAGGGCTGAGAATCTCTTCGGACTGGCACCGACGGATACTGGGTTGTTTTGGCAGAGTGGAAGGAATCTGAGAAGGTTTTGAAGAAAAAAACTCCTGGCTGCAGGCCAAAATATTTAGGGCTGCATCGTAGTTTGGCGGTGGAGTGGGTGGCACATTTATGGTGAAGGAATTCTACAAGAAAGAAAAAATTAAGATTTACCAAAGAATTCAAATTTCAAGTTGATAAAAAAAATAAGATGAAAATAATAAAATTTTCAAATGAAAAATATATTCATAAATACATATTTATATAAATAAATTTTCATATCAAATATATCAAATGTACTTTTTTTGATAAAATCTACCGAAAGCATAAATAAATAGATAAATTTTATTAATAAACAATGAATAAATAAAATAAATAAATAAAATTTACATTCTTTAATAAAATTTTCAAATAAAATAATGAATTAATAAATAAATTAAAAAGTGAAGTAAAGAAAAAATGAATTAATTGATAAATAAAATAAATAAATACATAATAAATAGAATTTTCAAATTGAAATATATTCGAAGTATTTCTTTTCACCATTTGGATAGGTCACCATCTTGAGAAAGCCATCCCTCTTTTCAGTAAAAGGAATTTAAACTATTTTAGTTTTTACACAATTATCAACATAAGCCAATAATGACTTCGTAAAAGACTTGTAAAATACTTATTTTATTAGTTTGTTAGCATCAAAAACCTTTCAACTGTTCAAATATTTATTTTTTATGCGGATTTAAAAATCTGATATCTCTGCTGTAAAAGACACTTGAGAAAAGGGTAGATAATTCAGAAGGCACAATTCACATTAAAAGTAATCTAAGGTTTATTATAAGAAAAACATTAGATTTATAAGTCTCAAAAATTCACTCTAAATTGTCCCAGAAGAAAACATGGCGCAGTGGATAAGGTGTTTTGTTGGAAAGAGCTTCTGAGTGAAATCATCAGGAGGTTCAATCTCAGGTAACAATAACAAGGAATATTTACAATAACTAAACACTTGTATCAGGTCATGGTTAACAAAATTGGAACAGTTAAGCCTTCTGGTTCAAATAAAGGGTTCAATTCGAGGTTTTATGGAGGCTCCCGAGTTTGACATGAAATACCAGAAGAAGGCTGGAGAACATATCAGCCAAAATATTGTGAGTAAAAAAAATGAGGTTGATAGTTTGAATATTCTGAATAATAACAATTATCAAGCTTCATCTCCAAACTTTTGACAAATAATTTCAAAAGATATTTTATATCATACATAATTTTTTTTTCTTTTTAGGATAGGAAAAAGAGATGATGTTGAATTGTAAAAATGATTTCATTTCTTGGGTTATTTAATTCCAAAGCCATCTTAGTAGAAGAACGGCAGTGATACTATTTAACCTATTGCTGGAAGGAGGAATAGGGGGTGGGGTCACAATTTTCTTTGGGATATAAGTCTGAAAATGAATGTAATAGCGTAACTGGAGTTTGAACTTGCTTACTTCAAGGCAGCAATCCAATCATTATACCATAGGGATACCACCTTTGAGTTAGACTAGATTAAGTTTGTTGTAGTGTGATGGTTAACAAGCTCATCTTTGAGATTAAATCATTAATGTAATAGTGCCCCTCGAACATGGCCTTGTGCCAAACTAAACAGTTTAGTAAATGGACATTAGTATTATGAATCTGTGATTTTAAATCCAAGTTCAAATTTTGGAAAGTGTAGAGTACCCATTCATAGCTATTACTTCCAGGTCCACTATTTGAGATTCCTGCTTCTAATTAGAGAAGATAAGCTCAAAAGTCAAATTTTCTTAGTCAAGGGTGACCTGAAGGCTCCCTTTTCATTAGCTACTATATCAAGGTGTAGGGGAGGGCACTACTCATTTCCTTTGATTGCTCCACTTTACACTTGATCCCTACCTCAAAATGCTGAATGTTAAGCAATGAGGTAACAAGTACCATTTTTTGAGTTTTTGGTATGACTCGAACTGGGATTGAACCCTGGTCTCCCGGACCATTGGTGAACACTCTACTCATTAGGCCAATGTCCTGTTACTTTATTTACAATTATAAAGTTTTATAAATTTGATACCAGAAAAAACTTACAACCATCTATACTGTAATGGGTACGGTAATACAAGTTTAAATCTTGGGCAGGACTGTTTGCATTTCCCATCGCACAAACACCTTTGGGAAATCCAATTATCCCCACTGCCAGCTCTAGGTAAATAGTAGGGTAGACAATATTCTTCAACTATAGTATGGCAACAGTCCTAGGGGAAGAAAAACTCTGAATTTAAGCACTATTTAGAGGCGAAGGCAAATATATATATATATATCAGGTCTGTTCGAACACTGAGTGACATCTAGAACACTTCCAAAGAGAAATGGCCGACACGGAGAGATGGCAAGAGTCAATTGAATCTGTGCTTTTGGCACGACTTGAGAAAAAATAAATGACATAAGTTGCCTCCCTTACCTACTCTAACATGAGTTACTTCCCTTGCATTTTTAACATTACTTTCTAATTAATTTTATCATTTTCAACTCATGTAGTGCAATAATTAATGAGTATACCGAGGCGATCTCAATTAAATCGTTAAGTCACCACGATTGAATATGAAAAATAGTCTGTAATGGTTCATAGGTAGTATATTTTTACCAAGGATTTGGGAAACAAATAAGAATCATATTTTAGAAATAGACCAAACCAGACTGATTGAAATCAACTCCCAAATCAAAAACATTTTGAGAAAAGAATATTTTGGGGGGCTATGAAATAATGAGAGAGGATTAGAGACGGAAAAGAAAGAGAATAGGGGAGGGAGGTTTTAGAAAAAAAGATCCTGTGGACAAGAGAAGTAGCTAGTAGCAGAGATGACAGCGTTAGTGGCATATGCACCAAAGGTATCAGTCTAGGAGGTTTATCATCGAAGAACCTTAGGACTGATAGATAAATAAGTTTTCAAAATACTATCAGGACTTCACATTCCAAAATTCATAACTATACCACATTTTTTGTAATCCATTGCTACTACGAGCGGAAGTGGAAAAAAACAGTTGATTGAATGGAAAAAAAATTGACTCTCAAGTAAAGATAAAGTTCCGGGTGCAGTGGTCATTAAAGAAAGCAATGCTGTGAACAGAGGTCTGTCATTAAATGTTTGCTGGCTGAGAAGTGCAAACTAGGCAAAATTTATAAAAGAATGTGAGACATATATGGAGAAAAATGTTTTTAATCAAAAACAAACTTTACAGACGGATTAAACATGGGTTTGAAACTATGAACCAGAGTTGAAAAAAACAAACAAATGGTCCGTTGAATGGAAACACACTGACACACTGAAGAAAAGGCTTTAGGTTAAGCAGTCAATAAAGAAGGTCATGCTGACAGTTTTCTGGAACATTAAAGAGCCTATTACTATTGATTTATACCGGCTCATTGGCCAATGGTCCGGGAGACCTGGGTTCAATCCCAGGTCCTGTCATACCAAAGACTTTAAAAATAGTACTTGATGCCTCCTTGCTTAACACTCAGTAATATAAGGTACGTATCAAGGGTAAAGTGGAGCAATCCAGGGAAAGGAGTAGTGCCCTCTCCTACACCTCAGTGTAGTAGTTATTGAAAAGGAGCCTTCTAGTCACCCTCGGCAACAGTTGCTAACTTACTATTGATTTCCTTAAGAAAAGACCAACAGTAAACAGAACTTCCTTATAACCAATTTCTTAGGTAAAATTTACCTTATTTATTGAATGACCCTTTTATGATATGATAGAAATAATAGTTTAAATGTCTCACCATTCGTTGATGTATGACACGAGTATTAGGGTAAATACTGCTGGACATGACCTCTTCGTAAGGTGGAGGTGGTTGATATAAGGATAAATTATCCATATTGTCACCTTCTGCTGAGGAATTTTGATCTGTATGAGAATCTGCAGCTAAGAGAAAAAAAAGAAAAAATCAGTTGACCAATTCAAGATGAGGAATCACAGTGATTTGTTGACTTGTTTATTTTTTTTCCATTTATAAAAAAAAGAAAGAAATGAATGTCATTGCAATGATATTAAGTTTGATTCAATCATCATCATCAAAAAGTGATGACAGCATAGATTCCTTTGGCTCCCTCTTGCCATATGTCCCTATCAGTTATTGCACCCGGTAGATCTTTTCGACAGCATCCAGTATCTGTACAGAGCTGATGAATGTTAGTTTTTGACCAACACTGGTGTGTCCATGTGTAGGAGTCCATAAGAAAATGTCGCTAATGAGATTGTCCTTACTCAACCAGAATTGTCTAGCATATTTTGATCATCTTTTTTGGATGGTTTCTAATATGAGAGGCAAGCGGATGTACAACTGCTGTTTTGTGAGGTGCTGCTTCAAGGATTTGTTCTAAACAGCATGCAGCATCTTTGTATTGTTTCCATCTAGATTTTCTTCAAGTGTTTTGTTTGAGTCCAAGTATTGCAATGATATTCTCAGTATGGATCTTTCCATAGCCGTCTGTGTCACAACCAGTCTCTGTTTTTCCAACTTTATGATGGATCATATTTCACTTATCTATAACATCACAGGGAAAATGGTGCCATTGAAGAGATTGGCAAATTGTTTTGGCCTATTTTCAACTTGAGTCCAACTTTTAACGTAGTAAAGTCCTTCCTCCCTAATCTTATACTCTGCAAAATTTCTACATCTGTATCTTAATACATATTCATCATCCATCCTAAGTAGATGTATTTTTTCACAACTGACAGACAGGAAGCATTTATAGAATTCACTGGGTCAAGCCTTACCATAATTTTTTTTCTTTTCTTCAAAAGTGGTTATGTTTAAAGATAAAAAATATTCGCTTATTTTTTGTTCAATATAGTAAATAAACTTTAAAAAAAAAAATGACTAAAATCTTAGATGAAAGGAAATTGTGTCATGAAGAAAATAGCTGTACTCACATAAGCTCTTTGTTTGGTTTCACCCTCCCAGTCAATGTCTCAGATGACCATTTCAAGACATGCAGTGAAGAGCTCTGGGGAGATTGTGTCTCCTTGTTTTGCAACTTTACCGGCTGGGATTGTTATGGGTGTTGCCAGCAAAGCTATATCAGTGGTACAATTTCAGTTCACCTGCCCAAGCAGTTTGGCAAACTCAAATATTTAACATATAAGCATTAAATTAAATAAACATTCGAAAAAAATTACCAAAGACTGTTGTATAGCCATGACCAACTATACAAACACATAATACATATACATCTACATCTGCATGCAGAACACAACGACACAATGAAGATGAGCGACAAAGTTCTTTAGAAAAATATACCTCTCACTTTATTTGAAAGGTTGTGTGTGAGAGGGAGTTGGAGACCGAACAGAACTGCAACATATTGACCCTCACTCTATTGGCCATAACCGCGTTCCTTTCCCGTTTTCCTGGGCTGCTCAACCGGAGGCCCACTCTGCTGGGTGCTGGTTTTCTCTACCGCATCTTGTCACCAACGGGTCTGGTCTCCCAACTAACTGATCTCCAAAACTGCAACTGCTCAATCGGGGGCCTGAGGGCACACTCTGCTAGGTGCTGGCTTTCTCTACCGCATCTTGTCTCCAACTGACTGACTTCCTGTCTTCACCGGGTTATATAATAGTTCACGCCCACCTTCTTCTTGTGGGTGTCACAATTGCACTCATTCAACCCATCCACGGTCAAGGTTATAATTCTGATATTCCTCGACCGGATGCACCTGTTATTTACAGAGGTGCATTTCCCATTTTGACAGCTTGGCCAGGTCGTAGGTCAATATACAACAAGACTTTCTATGAGGGGAAATAGAAACATGAAGAAAAAAGTTCAGGTATTATTCTACACAGCCATTCATTCAAATTCATCTGGAAAAAAAATTTTCTAGTAATTTTTTTTTTGCAAAATTGAACTAATTAGATTTTCTAATACAGTATGATTTTATTTTGTAAAAAAATAAATTATTTTACAATTTAAAAGGGGGGGGGTTCATTTTCACATTTTAATTCAATGTTGAAAGATCAGCCATTTCTGGAACAAATATAAAAAAAATGAAGTAAGAAAATATAATTTGACCCGTCTGATTATTTGTCTTTTCCAACACTAACTGTTCGGGAATTGGGTGTTCATTTTACATTGAATTAAAACGTGTGTATGTATGTATATATATTTCTGTGAACATTTGTGTGTCTATATATATATATATATATATACACACACATGTATATATAGTATATATAGTAAAAGTAAAGTTGGCATACTTAGTTGAGGGTCACCTGAAAGCTCCCTTTTCAATAGCTACCACACCAAAGTGTAGGGGAGGGCACAACTCCAATCACTGAATTGCTCCACTTTACCCTTGATCCTTACCTTATAATGCTGAGTGTTAAGCAAGGCGTCATCAAGTACCATTTTTTTGAGTCTTTGGTATGACTCGACTTGGGATTGAACGCCAGTCTCCCAGACCATTGGCGAACACTCTACTCATTAGGCCAATGGTCTGGTCACACGCACATATATATATATATATATATATATATATATAGTATTCTTAGTCCAGTTAAACCGGAGTTGGGAGTAATTCCATCAGGACAAGAAATTATTCATGAATGAATATTTAAATTTTCCTGGTAAAGAGCTCAATGTACCAATAATACAGAGCAATAAATTCTTTATGAGTTGGTATGGTTTCCAATGATAGGTTTTTAAGTTGGAATATTCCAAAGAGAGGTCAACCATTCAGGAGTAAATTTCAAAAATGCGTAACAGGATGGAAATAAATTTATAATCCTTTGTGATTGGTTCCGTTGTTTTTTCTTAAAGTATATATATATGTATATATATATAGATATATATACATATATATGCATATATAAATATATAAATACATATACATTTATATATCTATGAATATATATACATAAATATAAGCAAGGAAGCATCAAGTACCATTTTTTGAATCTTTAGTATGACTCATCCTGGGATTGAACCCCAGTCTCCGGGCTCATGATTAATACATAAAAGATAAAGCATTTTCTTCTTGAAAGAAGCTCCCCAACCCATGATAGCAAAAACACATTACCAAATTTCACCTTCCACACAGACAAGTATTAACAAAAAGACCGTTCCTCTCCCACAAAATTGAAAAAATTAAAATAATTCGAGACCTGTCTGGTTATTTGTCTTTTCCAATGCTAACTATTCTTGGATTGGGGGAAATTCTATATTGAATTAAAATGTACATATGTATATATATATGCGTACATGCATATGTGTGTGTTTGTGTTATATATATATATATATATATATATGAATTAATTAAAACAATTCAACCAGTCTTGTTACTTGCCTTTTCCAACACTATCTTTTCCAGAAATGGGTGACCATTCTACACAGAATTAGAAAGAGTAAGTAAACAGCCCCTGCTTATAAACTTTTAAATAATTTTCTTTTTTTGTCTTGTATTTTTTTGAAAACTAAATAAATTGCAGTGAATTTGAGAGTCTAATGAGTTCAAATCACAAAAAAAAAAAAGAAAAAAATTTGTCACAAATTCTTCTCAAGAACTCGAATGGGTTCACATATAGAATTTTACACAACACCAACTGTTCCAGAAATGAGTGATCATTCTACATTAAATTAGAATGTGAAAGAGAACCCCTATATAAAATGAAAAATGGGTACATGGGTAGAATTTTACCAAAGTTGTACTCACATAAGCTCTGTGTCCGATTTCGCCCTCGTTGTTGTAAGCAATAAAGAATGATGAGAAATATAACAATGGTCAGTCCGACAATTACCATGATTAACATTGTACTCTGACTGATGTTATTTTGATCAGCTGTATAAAGAAATAAAAAAAAGGTATTTCAGTAAAGGATAAACAATTCACAAAACAGGAAAATATATTCACTAGCAGAATATATGGACAGACATGGAAAAAATTAAACGAAATACAAATCATATATGTAATTTTTATGTTCTTCAAAAAGCTCCAACTCAGTCAGCAAGGACTAAAAAATATGCAGACTGTATCTCTATAGAGAAATAAAACTTCCTCAACAACAAGTGTCCAAGATATAACACTAAACCTGAAGAAGCCACTGCCCTAACACATGGGATAAAATAATAACCACACTTACAGGCTCAGCAGCCCAGTTAGCGTCCTACTGAGAGACAAAAATAAAGTGGGCTGTAACTCAATACAGACCCTGCTATGTCAATGCGTGGACAGTATATATGCAGACTAGCATAGCCACTCTTGGGCTGACAACCAATCATTGCCCAGGCAATAGACTCATCCACCTGTGCATCATGGAACCCCCTGATGCGCATATAATCTTCCCTTCCTCATGCTCAAGTCAGATTCATCTCGATGTGTAATTCAATTCTTGTGAACAACATTCAAGTGCAAGTACAATATACAACAGAACTTTGACATGGTGCTATGAACAGAATATTTGAATTCCCAGGATTGTTGTGTCGCCATTTCTGTGCTGAGTTGAGGAAGTTTTGCAGTTGGCGGCTTCATGTGACTAGCTGGTGATACCAAGGGTTCTTTGGTCAGTTTGAGTATGGCGAGGACGTCACCCATAGTCTTGATACTCAGTTCCTTGAACATCATATGATCCAGCATGTGGAGACTGTCCCTTGTGATTTCCTCGTAAGAGAATGTTTGGGCATAAATCTTGGTGGAGGTAGCAGATATGCCTGCTTTAACAAATGTGCTTTCCCATCCAGCCAAGTCATGTCTGTTAGAGTCTGATAGAACTCTGAGGAATGTGGAGTACTCCTTTACTGCCATGACTCCCAAATCCACTCTGACCTGGGGTGGTAGTACCTATTAAGGTACCATCTATGGGTCAAATAGAAATATATAATCATTTTCTAAATTTTAAACCATTTAATCGTGTAATGTTGAATAGAATTACAAGTGAACATTTTCTTTTTTAAGTCGAGGAATTGATATTGTGAATTGAATGACCACAACCAGAAAATCCAGCGAACACTTGTGCACAACATATGGAAACACTGGACAGCTGTTTCAACCTTATTAGGTCTCATCAACAGTGTATACTGCAATCTCCCCCACTGGAGATCGAACCGGTGACCACAGATTGCAGAACCGAAACTCTACCACTGAGCTATCAATTCACATTGCACACAAATGATGCTGAATTAACAAGTCATGGTAATTGTGTGGCCAATTAACCTGAATGTGTCTTTACAGAGGACATGGTCACCTCCAGGGCCATGTCTTCCCAGGAGGATTGGAAATACGCATCCATGTAACTATTATAACCTCAAGGGCAAGGATACAGATGATTTTTTTTTTAAGTAGAGGAATTATATAATGAATTGAATGACCATGGCCAGAAAATCCAAGTGTTTGCCGGATTTTCTGGTCATGGTCATTCAATTCACAAGAATTACAAATGTTAAAAAGCAATACTTGAAACCATTTAACTGTGCGCAAACAATTGAGCTCTGGTTTTTTTTTAAATTCTTAACTACAAACTATTCATTTACAAAGGTATAGGTTAAGGCGCTTCTCCTTTCCCTCGATTGCTCCACTTACCCTTGATCTGTACCATAAAATGCTGAGTGTTAAACAAGGACTTATCAAATACCATTCTTTGAGTCTTTGGTATTACTTGGCTAGGGATTGAACCCTGGTCTCTCAGCGCATGCATGAATAAACCTGATACAATTTGCAAATAAAAATTATTATACAAACTGATACCCAGGAAATAAATTTCATAAAAAAGGAAAAGACTAAAAGCATACACACAACTTGAAAATAATCAATCAATAACACAATGCCTAGTCAAAAGAAAAAACATCGACAAAATTCCTTAAGCTAAATGCAAAAGTGCTCAATATATTAAATAGAGCACAATACAAATGCCAACAGAGTCAGAAGGCATTCATATATATATATATATACATTGGCTTAGTGGGTAGAGTGTTCATTAATGGTCCAGATAACTTGGGTTCAATCCCAGGTTGAGTCATATCAAAGACTCAAAAAATGTTATTTGATTCCTCCTTGCTTAATTCACAGCATTATAAGGTAAGGATCAAGAGTAAAGTCGAGCAATCCAGGGAATGAAGTAGTACCCTCCCCTACACCTTGGTGTAGTGGCTATTTAAAGGGTAACCTTTGAGTCACCCTCAACTAAGGTTGGCCAACTTATATATATATATATATATGGTCAGTTAAATTAAAAAGTTTCTGTTATTGAGTTAACGGTCTCTTTTGAAGAAAATTTCAACTGGGCACATCAGCATAATCTAGAAAAATATGAGAATCTGCGAAAACAATGTGTGAGAAATGGCTGGATAACCAATGTATTTCCTATCACGGTTGGAGGCCAAGATTTCATTACCAACTCAACTTCTGCATTCTTGACGAATCTTGGACTTTCTCTTTCAGACAGAAAGAAATACATAAAAAAGATCCAAGATAAGGTTCTAACTGCATCAGCCTAAATATGGCAATCCCAAAGAGTTACGTCAATCCAACAAAGTCTGGTGGTATCCTAAGTTACTGCTGGGGTGCTATGGGTTAGTGGTAATGATGCTTCAGCCCCAATACCATGTCTGAAATCAGAGTCATCATCTGATGAAGGCTTTGTTGGAAACAATGCTGTGGTACAAACATCATTGTATGATATCTATATATATAAACAGGATTTGGCATTAAATAACCCACAAAGGTTGATATGACATAAAACATAACCAATCAAAATAAAAAAAACTCTGAGAAATCCAGTTGGGTGGGGAGTTTCTGAGGTGTAATAGCTAAAGTATTCGACTGTGCGGCCTCGAAATAAACAAGTTCAAACTCCAGTTTCATTATTGCATTCACTTTCGGACTAATTCTCCTTGAGAAAGGTGTGAACCCCCTTATTTCCTTGAGCTGTAGGTTAAATAGTATCATAGCTATTATTCTACAAGGATGGCTTTGGCATTAAATGACCCACGAGGGTTGATATGCCAATCAAACAAAGAATCCAAATCATGAAAACAGGAAAAAAAATCACAGGTCAAAAAACGAATCTTAAACCAAAAGTGTTTGCTCGATAAATCCCTAATGTCTCATTCAAATTCAAGACATATTTCTATTCAAAACTTAACTCTTACCAGCCCCCATAAATTAATTGTGACCTATTTCCCAATGAAAATTGTGACTTTCTAGCAAATTTTCTTCTGCGACTTTATTTTTGACCACAACTCCAACATTTAGCATCAGGTTAAACTTATTATATATTATTGGTTGCAAATTACGAGGTGATTACTGGTGTTGTGTTTAAGTCTGAGAGGCATGATCACACAGTAGTACTGACACTTGGAAGAATTCCTGTTTTATAGTATCAGAGAGATCCAATTTCCATATATTCAATAACCAGTTAATAGCAGTCCATGCTTTACCTATGTGAATATTGAAATCGCTTTCAGTAGATTATATATATATATATATATATATACACATACAAAATAAGTAGAACAATTTATATGCGTGTGTGTGTGGGTTCTTAAGAGATATATGTTTTGGTAAACATGTATAGGAACTCACATACATTTGTACATAACCCCCATAAAGTTGGCGCAGATTATATATAAACATTTCAAAGGTGGGCAGGAGGTAGCCACCAGGTGAATGATAAATATATTTCCAATAAATCTGGGAGCCATTACCCTACACGTTTCCTTCACCCATCAGCCCAACCTAAATTTTCTTATCTCTTCAATATTTACCAATGAGGTGACTAGCATTTATGATTTTAACCAATCAACAACAAGCTCTCTAATATCCAGTTAAAAATAAACGAAGTAAGATGCCAAAAATAATTTTAATTCTTTTACAAAAGATGATTGGATTTTTTGTTTTAAGGTTAGTATTATGACTCACCTTCAAACTAGTTATGTAGCCATGAACATAATTGGGTTAAAAATAAGCTGATAAGCTTTAAAAACATTCTTTTACCATTATTAATAAATAAAACAGGGATTATTTCAAAATATAGCCATGTCAGTATTATTGTATAACTGCACCACTTAGACTTTAATGAAGCTACAAGAGAAAAAAGCAAAATGAGAATTACACAAGAACACTGTGTGCCATTTTGAACAAATCCTGGAAGCAACACCCAACAAAAATAGTAGCTGTACAGCCACTTACCTCCCATCTAACAAATCATTCACAGCCCAATTAGTTGGGACTGGAGAATACACCGACTGCATCTCTGCAGAGTAGTAAGAAACCATCTCCACACCGAGTGTCCTGGATATGGTATTAAACAATATGATGGTGAGGCTCCAGTCCTGGAGCTTTGGGAAATGTACAGAACCCTTTTGTTGACTGTGCTCCCAGGTCCACCCAGGCCCGGAGTGGTAGCACCTAATAGGGTTCTATCTATGGCTCAAATAGAACTGTGGACAAACAAATGACTTTTGCTAAATTGAACGGTTAGAAATAGAGCTGTTTGATCATTTAACTGTGTGTAAACAAATGATTAATCTTTAATTGTGACTATTATATAGTAATGCTTGAAACCATTTAACTGTGCGCAAACAAATGATTAGTAAATAGAAATACTTGAAACCATTTAACTATGAGCTAAAAAAAGAGCTCAGCCTTATTTTAAAATATTATCAACAAAATGAGTTTATAAATCATATTTAATATATATATACATAAACAGGATTTAGCATTAAATAACCTACAAGGGTTGATATGCCATAAAACCTACCCAACCAACTAATAAATCATATATATTTGAAATATATATATATATATATATATATATATATATATATATATAAAGAGGATTTGGTATTAAATAACCAACAATGGTGTATATGCTATAAAACCCAAACAAACAAACAAACAAACCATTCAAATACTTCACTTTCAAACTAATACCATTGGGAAAGGCATGAACCCCCTTATCCCTCCATCTATGGGTTACATAGTACCACAACTTTTCTTTTACAAAGATGGCTTCAGCATTGAATAACCCACAAACATTGATATGCCATTAAGAAATCAAACCAATAAAGTAAAATGACCAGGACATGCTGGACACTACAAGGGAAGCAGGGATGAACTTCTATGGACTCTCAAACATGGATACACCAGTGGTGACTGACACTGGATGCTGTCTTGAGGACCTATCAAGAGGGATGGATGGTAAGAAAAAGTCAAGTGAATCTGTGCTATTATCATGACTTGGTTTCCCTTTGGTTTCTTTGTTTAATGGCATGTCAACCTTTGTGAGTTATTTGATACCAAATCCATCTTTTTAGAAGAATGGTAACGGTACAATTTGACCCATAGCTAGGGGGATAAGGGGGGGGGGTCATACTTTTCCTCCAGGGTATTCGTCCAAAAGTGAACAGGAGTTCAAATTCCCTTGCTACAATGTCACCAATCTAACATATCAACCATTACATTATGGTGATGATAAGGTATATACTTGTAAAATTGCAAAAGTTTCAAAAACGATATTCAATTCTTGAATTAATAAAAGATAAAGACACAAAATCAGAAAAATGTAGCTGTGTCAGTACTACAATATGGTTGCACTACTTGGCGTTTAACAAAACACACGGAGAAAAAGCTAAATAGGAACTATACAAAGGTTGATGTGGGCAGTTTTTAACAAATACAGGAAGCATCACCCAACACAATAGCAACTGAATGGCCACTTACCTCCCATCTTGCAAACAATCCAAGTAAGATGAGAAAGACATGCTAGTCACAGCTAGTGAAGTAAGGACAAACTCATAAGTGTCATTCTCCGATCGACTTCTACTCATGGACACACCGGTGATGGCAAACCAGCAAAACTAAGCATTCCTCAGCTCTGTGCAAACACTGGATACCATCTAGAAAACCTGCCAAGGGTGATGACTGATTGGGACAGATAGCAAAAAAGAAGCAAGGGAATCTGTGCTGTAGGCAAACTTTAATGATAATGTTGAGATTCTATTCAATATATTTGTTCTGATACCTGAGTAAAGTTTTATTAAAGTTTTATTAAATGCTGATTTAAAACGAAAGAATCTGGTTTAGTTGGGTTTTACTGCAAATCAACCATTGTAGGTTATTTAAGGCCAAATCCTCTTTATACATATATATTGAATATATATGATTTTGTCTGGTTGGGTTTTATGGCATATCAATCATTGTAGGTTATTTAAGGCCAAATCCTCTTTATACATATACATTAAATATATATGATTTGGTTTGGTTGGCTTTTATGGCATATCAACCATTGTAGGTTATTTAAGGCCAAATCCTCTTTATACATATATATTAAATATATATGATTTGGTTTGGTTGGGTTTTATGGCATATCAACCATTGTAGGTTATTTAATGCCAAATCCTCTTTATACATATATATTAAATATATATGATTTGGTTTGGTTGGGTTTTATGGCATATCAACCATTGTAGGTTATTTAAGGCCAAATCCTCTTTATACATATATATTAAATATATAGGATTTGGTTTGGTTGGGTTTTATGGCATATCAACCATTGTAGGTTATTTAATGCCAAATCTTCTTTGTACATATATATTAAATATATATGATTTGATTTGGTTGGGTTTTATGGCACATCAACCATTGTTGGTTATTTAATGCCAAATCTTCTTTATACATATATATTAAATATATATGATTTGGTTTGGTTTGGATTTTTCTTCCATACTATTCATTTACATGCACAGTGAATTGGTTCCAAGTATCGCCATGAAATACCAAAATTTAGGCACATATTTAAAGAGCATCAAGTATTGCTATCTTTTACTAACAATTCTTTTACTAACAATGGACATTGGCCCAACGGTTAGAGTGTTCGCCAATGGCCCGGGAGACCTGGGTTCAATCCCAGGTCGAGTCATACCAAAGACTTTAAAAATGGTACTTGATACCACCTTGCTTAACACTCGACATTATAAGGTACGGTTCAAGGGTAAAGTGGAGCAATCCTGGGAATGGAGTAGCGCCCTCCCCTACACCTTGGTGTAGTAGCTATCGAAAAGGGAGCCTTCGGGTCACCCTCGACTATGGTCGCTAACTTTACTTTACTAACAATTCAATCAAAGTCATTTTTTACCCACAGTTAAATGATCAAACTGTTCTATTTCAAACAATTCAGTTTTGTATAAGCCATTTGTTTGCACTCACTTTAAATGTCAAACAGTTCTATTTGATCCATAGATAGGACCGTATCAGGTGCTAACACTCTGTCTGGACCTGGGAGCAATGGCATTGAAGGGGTACTCCACATTCCCCAAATCTCCAAGGCTGGAGACTTGCCATCAGATTGTTTAATGTCATTATCAGGATGCTCGTTAGTGGAATCTTATCCCTCTGCAGAGATGCAGTTGGTGTATTCTTCAGCCCCACCAGACTGGGCTGGAATGAAATCAGGTTGAAAAAAATACATGTAAAAATGACTAAAAACTGATTATTCCTATATTTTTTGATAACCTTGAATCCAGTAATATCACACTAAATTTATCACCACTGAATTGATAAGATTTTAAATAAAGTTTTGATAATAAGAAACTTTTATAAAAAAAAAAGTATCTTTGAATAAATACCCAAAGACTCTGAATGAAAAATCCCCAAATAAGCAGAAGTTGATCAATAAAAATTACAAGATAGGGCTTAGAATATATTGACAATATCACCTGCAGAGGAGCCAGACCGACTCAAATAGAGATGTCCTGGCTATGACACTAAATTGCATCTGATAGCAAGGCTCTAATTCTGGAGTTTAGGGGAGTGTTGAACATTTCCACACCCACTCAGACCCAAAGTGTTAGGAATTGTTAGGGTCCCATTAACCAAAAAATTCATACATATGAACCAAATCTTAGAAAATAAAACCAATAAAAAGTAATCAGTTTTACAAAATTAGATGATGTATTTGAAAAATACATAGATTGATATTAAAATATATAGATTGATATTAAAATATATAGATTGATATTAAAATACCAGAAAATAGGAAAATTCTTAGACTTTTCTGTTCTTGTCTTTTGCTACTGACTTTTTAGTACAACTAAAGGAATTTTGACAATAATAAACAAGGAAAATAATGACTTCCTATCGGTGTTAAAGCCATTAAAGTTTAATTAAATAAAAAATTTATTATCTATCTCCAGAGAAATAAAATCCCTTAAATGGGAAAATATTAAAGAATAGAGTTACAGTTATGACAAAAATCCTATTTGGGACTGAAGGTTGTTGATTTTTAGTTATCAGACTTCATATCACATCTTGTAGCCACTGTTATTTAGGTAAAGGAAGGAGCTACATGATATTAGAGAGCTCTCTGATTTTTTTTTTTTTTTTTGTAATTTAGTTTTATTTATTAATCTTGGTTTCATGCAGAAGAATCAAAAAAGTTTCCAACAAAAAACAATTTTTCAACTGTGCATTCAGCCAATGGTTTTAAAGAATAGTGCTGGCAACTTTTGCACATATTAATAGTTTTCTTAAATTCATAAATAAGAAATTTTTAAAAAGTGGCAGGATTTGCACACACAGTGAGGATTGAATTCATTATGGTAGTAAATCTCTCCAGTAACAATTTTATAAAACTAGATGTGGTATTAGAAAAAAGATTGCAATTGAGATAGTAAAAATGAATTTCTTTTAAATCTGAACCATGCAAACATTTTTATAAAATATATAATAAACGATAACAGAAGTGATTGATAACAAATTGGGATATCAAATAAAGGAAAAAAAATTCTAAGAAATTTCCAATTTCTTTTTGGTATTTCTGAGAATTTTCTTTTTTGAAAATTATGACTTTTTGCTACTACTAAGGAAACTTTGACAACAATAATCCAGGAAAATAATCACTTCCTATGTGTGTATAAGCTATTGAAGTTTCATTAAAATCTATGGCAATAATAAAAAAATAGTTCAGTTTCTTCATGGTTTTTTTTTGGTTTTCTTTGCTTTTCCTTAACAAATTAGATACCATATTTGAAAAAAAGATTAAGATTGATACTGTAAAAATCACATTCCTTATAATATGAAATATGCAAAGAATTCTTATTAAAAAAAACAAGAGAAATCAACAAAATTCTTAGTCAATTTGTTTACCGGAAAAAAACAAATATAGCAGTAAAAAAAAACCTTGTTTAAAACTAACAGAATAATCTAATAATTCTGTTTACTTACCCACATTTTGACTGAAGATGAGAAGAAAATATTCCAGCAAATAAATTCAAAGAACTATCTAAGATGTGGATAAATAGTCACCCAAATATTCAGAGATAATCAAATTGGCATTTTCATCTAACATTTCAATCCAATGAGTTTGTGTGTTTAGAAAAACTTGAGGCAGAAGTTGTAGTCTGATATCCTGTTAATCAACTGAATTTATTGAATAAAAAGGAAGAGAGAGAAAAAGCAGTGAAATGTTGAATAGAATGCAGGTGAAGAGATTGAGAAAAAAGACAAAAAAAAAAAAAAAATACAAAAACTAGAAAGGGAAAGAAAAGAAATTTTTTTAATTCAAAGAATCTCAGTAAAGAAAGAATACAGAAAAAAATAAGTGAGAAAAAAAAAAAGCAAAAATGTAAAATGTATGTTGCAGAAGTTGATTAAATCTCATTATTATATTTGCAAAAAAAAAAAAGATTTTTAATGGTAAAATTAAACAAAAAATCAAAAATGCAGAGTCCCTGTGGCATAGCGGCTAAACTGCTGAACTATGACATCACAGCATGTAGGTTCAAATTCAAGTCATGCTATAGGATTCACATTCAAACTAGTACCCTTGGGAAAGGCATGAACTCCCTTAACCCCAAAAGCTGTGGGTTAAATAGTAGCACAACTGTCCTTCTGTAAGGATAGCTTTGGCATTAAATAACCCATGAAGGTTGATATGACATTAAATGAAAAAAACCAAACCAACAAAATAAAATAAAAAAGACTGTTTGTATCTCTGATTATCCCTTCTCTCTCTGTCTACAATATTCTGCTCTCTCTCTATCTTTGTCTTTCTCTGTCTCTGTCTCTCTCATGTATTAGAGTGATTATATAAATCAAGAGAAAAAAGAGAAGAAAAAGAAAAAGAATATCAAAAGACAGAATGAGAATTGAAGAAAAGTTTGCGATAGAAGAAAAAAAAAATTGATTCTTTCCATTTTTACAATTTTGTCTTTTACAAGGAGGTATAGTTGTAACATTAGTAGACATTCTCCCTTTCCTATCCTCTCCTATATATATATATATATATACACATATATAGATAGATAGATAGATAATAAAATAAAATAAAAATCATTAAAATTAGGGCAAAGGCTACAACAACTTTCAGTAAAATTTTCAGTCTTCATTCAAAAATGTAATCTATATTTTACAGCATACAGCCCAGCAGTCCATAAACTTCTGCAATCAGTGAAGTGTTGCAGTGCTTGGATCCCTGTGGTAAAAAAAAGTATATCAACAGCAAATATAAAGTCATTAAATAAATTTTTCAGCACACCCTAATATATTTATAAATTACATAAATATTTTATATTATATAATGTGACATAGTTGGTGACCTTAGTTGAGAATGACATGAATGCTCCTGTTTCAATAACTACTACACCAAGCTGTAGGGTAGGGGGCTACTCCATTCCCTGGATTGCTCCACTTTACCCTTGATCTTTACCTTATAATGCTGAGTGTTTAGCAAGGTGGTATCAAGTACCATTTTTTGAGTCTTTGGTATGACTTGACCTGGGATTGAACCCCAGTCCCCTGGACCATTGGCGAACACACTACTCATTAGGCCAATGGCATGGCGTATACATATATATAATATGCATATAATGTATATATTATACATATTGTATACATATATTATCTATAAATTATATATATTAAACACTCACACACACACACACACACACACATATATATGTATATATTTATATAAAAGAAATGAAAATATATAATATATATATATAATATACATAATGTATATACAATATATTTATAATATGTATATAATATACATATAATGTATATCACATATATATATTGATATATATAAGATATAAGATATATGTAAATAATATAACATACATGTATAATATGAATATTAAATATATATATATGACATGTATGCAATATATATATATATATATATATATATATATATATATATATATATATATATATATATAAGGATCATTAAATAAGTTTCCAGACTTTTTTCATATGGGCACTTTTATTGATAGTACACACATGAAACTCTAGTCCCCTTCGAAGTAATCTCCTCTGGCTGCAATGCACTTGTTGTACCATTCCAACAACTTCTGGAAGTCCTCTTCTATGAGCGTGTCTATGACCTTCATCACAGCCTCTTTCATCTCCTCAATTGTCTCATAACAACCTCTGAGCTTAGGGAATAACCAAAAGTCACAGGGAGCATGGTCTGGACAATAGGGAGGGTGAGGAACTGTGTTGATGCCCATCTTCGTCAAATAGTCTGTGACAAGGATGGAGTTGTGGACTGGTGTATTGTCCTGCTGGAAATGTCACTGACCCGATTTGAAGAGTGCAGGCCTCTTCCTACGGAATCTCTTCCTGAACTCCATTAAAACCTCAACATAGTAACCCTAACTCTAACCCTAACCCTTTGGCCAATCAACTCTGGTATATTGGCTTCCTTACTCCTCCCACACTTCTCATCATCTCTCATAGACTCCCAGCCTTCTTTGAATCTCTTATGCCACTCAAAAACTAATGCTCGATTCATTCAAGATGGTCGAAAAGCTGTCAGAAGTATTCCATATGGTTCTGCGGCATTTTTTCCAAGTTTAAAACATAATTTTATCGCATATCGTCCTTCTAAAGTCCAGATTACAATTTTTGAAATTCACCAGCAGTAACAATCAGACTTTAGTAGGGTGTATTCCAATTCCTGCTACAGCTGTTCCTTTGAAGCTTAAATCATAAAAATTAGTCAGTCATCTCATAAGATGCATAGCAATAACATGCTGCATTTTCAAGAGTCTACAACAATTTTAACTGCATGTACAAAAAAAGTCTGGAAACTTATTGAAGACACCATGTATATGTTATATATATATATATATATATATATATATATATATATATTTCTGACAAATACCCTTGATAAAGGTATGAATCCCCTTATCCTCCCAGCTTTGGGTTTAATAACATCACTGCTGTTTCTCTCATAGAATGGCTTTGGCATTAAATAACCCATAAATATTGATATGCCATTAAACCAAAGAAACCAAACCAAACCAAATCAAAATATATATATATATATATATATATATATATATATATATATACGTGTATGTATGTATGTATTCATATATATGCATGCACATATATATATATATATATATATATACATTTTTAAATGTGTTGAAAAAAATGTGGTACCTTCTTAAATTCATTCCACTTGAACAGATCAAAGATAAAATCGGCAGGCAGAAAGTGTCTCTCCTATTTAAAAGAGAAAATGCTGCTTAGATATACATATTATGAATTTATATAACTTTCAGGAGACTGGGGTTCAATCCCAGGTCGAGTCATACCAAAGACTCAAAGGATGATACTTGATGCCTCCTTGCTTAACATTCATTATAATAAGGTACGTTTCAAGGATAAAGTGGACCAATCTAGAGAAAGGAGTTGTGGCTTCCCTACACCTTGGTGTAGTAGCTATTGAAAAGGGGGCCTTCGGTTCTTCCTCAACTACTGTCACTATATATACATATATATATATATACATATTTTTTTAAAAATTTTATCTTTTTTTTCTACATCTATGTTTGTACCAGACATTGGCATGATGTGCACCAATGGCCCGGGAAACCTGTGTTCAATCTCAGGTCGAGTCATACCAAAGACTCAAAAAATGGTACTTGATGCCTCCTTGTTTGACGCTCAGCATTATAGAATAAGGATCAAGGGTAAAGTGGAGCAATCAAAAGAATGGTGTAGTAGCTATTGAAAAGGGACCCTTTGGGTCGCCCTCGACTACGGGCGCCAAATTACTTTACTTTACATCTATGGTTATAACCATTTCACTATTAATCATAACCAAGTAAGCCGGTTTTTTTAATCATTTTACCCCTTCCATATACTGTTGGTTCACATTTTTCTAACAGTTGGGACAAGTTTGTTTATATCATGGATCTACTAATCCTAATATTGATCCCTAATGAGTGGAGACTTGACTAAATTTCTTCCCTACCTTCAAGGCAACCCAATACTTCTAAGTCTAAAGTCAATATTTTACTTGTATTGAAACATTATTTTCTTCATCACATACTTTGCAATAATTAAATTGTATCTATATAATGTATATATTGAATGGTTTTGTATTCATAAATGATATTATCTTGTCTTTCCTTCCATTTTATGATAGACATACTAATGTTAATATCTGTACTTGGTGAGTCGTGAGTTGTTTAAATATCTTTGCTACTTCTAAGCAACCCAATATTCCTTTTGAAATAAAGTCTTGTATTACACAGACGCTAGTCATAAAAATTTCTAATTAACTTGATTTTTCTTTTTAATAAATGCATCTTAAGTGTTTTTTTCTTCGATTATTTTAATTGATTTTTTTTTACAAAGCAAACAACAACTTATAAAATTTCAGTCAGTTTCACTTTTCATTTGTTTTATTTTGTCTTTTTAATTGTAAACAATTCTTCCTTGAGTTTTTCTTGGATTTCAATTCATTTTATTTCATCCTATTTTATTTTTCAAACGACAAGAAGAAAAGTAATGAATTCTATTCATCGCTCTCATGTGACTGAATTCTAATTTTAAAAATGATCTTAACCTATTTTTATTCCACTAAACATCTAAAAATTGTAAAATATTCAAATAATTTATAAAATGAGATTGCACAAAAATTATTAATTAAATTAATTAGAATGAATATATTCTTCTTTCACATAGTTTGTCAACTCAATGGTGACATGGACAACTTTGAAATTGTCACAAAAAATGTAGCATTTCTTACAACTCTACCTAAGCCAAATTTCTGCTGTATAGTCTGGAGCAGGCAGCAAAAGGTATTGGTCTTTAAGTGAATAATAAAATAGAGTTAATGTGTTTTAAGGAAGATGATATCATCTCATCATTAAATGGCAAACTTCTAAAATCAGTAGACCAGTTCATATACCTCAGTAGCAATATCTCATCTACTGAAAGCAATGTCAATATAAATAAGTAATACATGAACTGCTATTGACAGATTATTGGCAATATGGAAATCTGATCTCTCTGATAAAAAAATAGAAATTCTTCCAAGTTGAAGTCATGTCAGTACTACTGTATGGTTGCACAGTCAGGACAATAACAAAATGCATGGAGAAAAAGCTAGATGGGAACTACACAAGGATGCTGCATGCTATTTTTAATAAATCCTGGAAGCAGCACCCCACAAAACAAGAGACGAATGGCCACTTGGCTCTTATCTCATAAACCATCCTGAAAGCAGCACCCCACTAAACAACAGACGAATGGCCACTTGGCTCTTATCTCATAAACCATCCTGAAAGCAGCACCCCACAAAACAGCAGTTTGACAGAAGTACCTAGTACTACAACTTCAGCGATTCACAGTCACATGATCCTGATCTGTGAGTTCTACCCATTCGAACCAGCACCAACGAATGACGTGTTCAAACATAACATTAACTGTACAAAGTCCAATTCAAAAAATTCATGGATCAGAGGAAAAATCTTTAACTTCAAAACATATTCCTACCGAAATCCTTGACAATAAACAACAACGACTGAAAGTACTTGAACTAAGATTATAATATTTAGATACTTTAGGCAATTTTTAAACTGCCTTCATTCACAGTTGCAACACATCACTCACCAATAAGAAAAAGGTAGATAAAAACTCAACTCCA